>VOPJ01011092.1:0-28591 GCA_014673585.1 Semibalanus balanoides
CGGGGTCACCAGCGCCGCTCTTTAGCCGGACGTCAGTCGGAGCCGACCCAGGCCGTAATGACGCCATGGGCGCCTCTCATTCAGACGAATGCTCTAAACATCGGACCGGAGAGCGACGACCAGACCCGCGGGTCAGACAGCTCATCTAAACAGATGACTCGGCCGCTCCAAGGCCACGCGTACACGTCTGTTTCTCTTAGGTCAGATAGAAACCCTAGCCAGGCGACCCACGACCCGCGACCCGGCACCCGAAACCAGACCCGCCTCAACGTAACCAACGGTTACACAATCGACATACAACTACGCCACCAGTGCGATAAACCGACGCATACACGCTCCAGCGATCTCACAAACCAGCCTGACAGACCCCAGTCCAAACAGATCGTCCGCGCTCGTATCACACCCGAGACGTGTAACTCACGATAACAGCTTCGGACGCTGCACCCGAACGGCGTAACTCACCCCCAATTGTCCAAACATTAGCTCCCGAGACTGGCGCTCGTTTTACTGGTGTGCTATTTACGTACCAATCCATTTAGCAGCCCGGCGCGGCCCGGAGCGGCCCGGAGCGGCGGGTCGTCGCTCAGGTAGAGGCAGCGACGCACCCGCCCGCGGCCGAGCGAGGCCGGCGACGTCGCTTTATAGCCAGTGCCGTCCCATAAATTGGTCAGCATCGCTCTGCCAGCCGTGCGGATGATGCTAGCGAACAGATACGGCCACTAATTTCGCACCCAGCGCCGGCAGCGACTGGGCGCGGTCGCTTCATCAAGGTTAACACAAACATAAATTACTTTGCAAACCGGGCAACATGTGAGTTCATGCAGAGTAAAGCATACAACACGCACCATTTGCTTAAACCTCCGAAAACCGCACATTTGATTTCCTTTTAAAATAAACATGTTTTTAAACCTCCACAGCATGCCTCAAATCGGCCAGGTTTTAGCGTATTTTATGATAACATTACGTCAGATAGCGACCACGGCGGACAGCTGTCGCGCTCCCAGACGCGTCGCGACAGAGAGGCTGTGGAGCGGGAGGGTTGCCGGGAAGGAAGCGAGGCCAGAGAGAGAGTCGGCCCGGCAGGCACACGACGACGCGAGAAACGCGCCGCGCCCTGCGCCGCGTCGCGTTAGCCACGCCGCGCAGAAATAGACGGCTAGACGGCGACGCGGAGGGGGACGCCTCAGGCGTCCCGCCTCGTCTCCGCCGTTCGCGACGCTTTTGGCACGTGCCAAGAAGGCGGCTCCGGCGGTCCTGTACACATGGCAGTGGCGGCCGGCGATGGACGTGGTGGTGGCGACACGGCGGTCGTCGCTACACAGCGCCCGGCGTGCCTCCGTGATCAACGAGATAAATCCGGTGGCGGGCGGAAGCGGTGGTGGTGGCGGTGGGCGGTGGACGGTGGTGGTGGCGTTGGGCGGTGGACGGTGGACGGTGGGCGGTGGGCGGTGGGCGGTGGACGGTGGACGGTGGACGGTGGACGGTGGACGGTGGACGGTGGACGGTGGACGGTGGACGGTGGAACGGTGGGGACGGGGGTGAAGACCGAGATGGACGGTGGACCGGTGGAAGGCGGCGGTTGGATCGATAGCGTAGACGAATAGACGATAGAATTTGGACAGTTGACAGTGGACAGTTGGGACCGTGGACAGTGGGACAAGTGGAAACAGTGGACAGTGGACAGTGGACAGTGGACGATAGACAATAGACGATGGACGATGGCGATAGCACTGACGATGGTGGCGGCACGTGGCTCTGGCATACCACGGGCCGCCCCTGACCATCTAACATCGATCAGCTGCGCTCCGCCGCCACAGGGGAGCCGCGCCGCCCCTCCCCGCGCGCCCCGCCGTCACGGAGGGGGACGACGAGATCCCTCCGTCCGCCCCTGTCAGCATCAACGAACACACGCACCGCATCGCCTGGCTTCCCCTCACCCGCCCCGGGCAGTATCAACACCACTACCACCGACAGACAGAGCCTCCAAATTTCACGGGCCGCTAGTTCCATATACGGCCGAAGCGAGCGGGACCGGTCATGCGGGCACGCTTCGCCGGTTGGCGACGGGTCCGCTCTGCTTGGCTCGACACGACACGGCGTGGTGTGGAACAATCGGCAGTGCGATCGCCACGCTACATCGGGCGGCACCGGCGGCACTTGGGACTGGACGAGTGACTACGAGTGTGAGGACGAGTCACTACGGTGTGGGGCCGGCCGTCACGCGGGTCTGGAGCTCAACTGGAGGGAAGGTCACTCCAGCCGCCACCGCCGCCGCCGCACGAGGAAAGGAAAACAGTGGCGACGCTGGGTGTGATAACTCGAACCGGCACGCGGTTAGGCTGGAAGGAAAGCTCACAGGCGCGCGTTAAATGACGGGCGCTGGGGCGTGCGTTGAGAGCGTTGTGCACGATAACGATTTGAACCACCGAGGGGGATTGACGGCAGCAATCCGGCCCTTCCCCAGATCCTGTGTAATTCCATTTCTAACCCGTTCGGTGCCGTCCCGTTACGTTCCCGTTTCGTTCCCATCCCGGTCCGTCCGTTTTCATTCCCGTTTCATTCCCGAGGCCCGCGTGTTGGCCTGGGGATGGGAGTCCGTGAGGCCGCAAGAGCGCCGGCCTACGGAGTGTCCTGTCGGCTTAGCAACCGCCGCATACCCGCACGGATGCTCTGCGGAGCGAATAATTCAAACAACATAAGGCTTTGCACTTTATACAGCGTGACACCCTTCACACTGGGCAGCGCCTAAATCCAATGTCGGTGAAGCACGTTTACGTGTACATGTCTCTCCGCATCCCCATTAGCGCTGCCGTTGACATCGGTCGACCTCCCCTTCGCGATTGGGCAGTCCACACCATATAGTTGCCAATGATCGACCCAGCTCCGTCCACGAGTGGAGACCCACAGACCTACTGGATTATCACCTGCACCGCGCCGGCCCGGAAAACACGACGCGTCCGAAGAAGCACGCGCATCGTATGACTCCGTGACCTTCCCCCCAGAAGCTGGCAAAAACGGTCCACTGCGATGCAAAAGCTCAGACGTTCCGCGTTCGCGGGCTTCACGGGCACAACGGGGAGCTTATGCTCGCGCTGCCGTTCCTCGAAGCTCCGACCGCACACAACTCGTACCTCTGAAAGAGGTGGGACTGGAGACCGTTGTAACGCGGCAGAGCCTGACGGACGTTGAAAGGTTGATTGGGGCCCACGGCAAAACCCGGGGCGTGGCTCGCGCCTTCCCCAGCCTCCAGGTCTGCGGTATTGGCTGTGGGCTAGAACCACGCATGGGGCGAGGCCGGGAGGGAGGCGACGCACAGGGGGACCGCAAGGGCACGAGCGCCACGACCGGATACGAGGGCGGGCCTGCGGACGGTGCAGCTCAGCAAGCCGAGCTGGGTTGTACAACTAGCCATCGCCAGTGCGACCGTGGCGCGTGGCGCACACGTGCGCCGTCCGCCGCACCTCCCGGCAGGGACCCTGACCACAGTCAGTCATGGCCCGCCCCCTCGCGGCAATCGATTGCCGGACAGCTGGCCAACCCGGTCAGGCAGCGGGGTTAGCAACGCCGCGCTCTAGGCGGGACCGGATGTGAGTAACTAGACAAGCCGTCAGGGCGCACCTGACGACGGGCTGCCGCGCCCTGCTCGGAGCCGCGACTCCGAGAGACTCACATTGCTCCGCCTGCCGCGCGCTCGCATGGGCCCATCTGCTAGGGTTTCAGGAGGTTTCAAAGGTCAAGAGGTCAGGGCCAGACAATCGAGTACTTGATGGGACAGCGGTGTTCCGAGGCCGGATGGCCGAGCGCCTGCTGAGTCGTCGGCTGGATCAGGGGATCGAGATGCGGGTGACAGAGGGGTTCTAGACCGGTATTCAGCACAGTGAGTTCAGAAGAGTCCTGAGGCGCAGACTCGCACACAGCCTGCGCGAACCCGTCCCCCAGATGTGAGCCTGCGCATTCGTCGCTGCAGGCGTCAGGAGGGTCCATAAAGACGCATGCCAGCAGACCGTGTACCCGGTCGCATGCTTCAGGGCGGTGTTTAGGTTTAGGGGTTAGTGGCGTAGGGGTTATAAAGGCGTTAGGGGTTAGCACCGGTGCTGGTCTTCTGTTACGGAACGATCGGTGAAAAGGGGGTTGTGACCCGGGGTTTAAGACGGCCACGAAGCTGTACCTAGAGCTCGGTCAAACACTGGGAACTACTCTACTGCAACATGCTCGCTGCTCGTAGTGACCAGAATGCCTTGTTCGTGGGCGTCGCCACTATTGGTGACACTGGGACGTGCAGACGTGACGTGACGTGACACTGGGAACCAGACGTGACGTGACGTGGCACGTGCAGACGTGACGTGACGTGACACTGGGACGTGCAGACGTGCAGGGATCTGAAAGTAGGATCTATGATCCCAGACGATCTCGCGACAAAATGCAATGTTGGATCTATGATCCCACTGGATCCCACGACAAAACACAAAAGTGGATCTTGGATCCCAATTCCAAGTGGATCTCTCGATAATATTCAGCAGCGGATCTTGGATCCCACATGATCCCATGATACAGAGTGAAAATAGGTCTTTGATCCGACATGATCCGACTGATAAATTATGCCATAATTATAGTATTTATTGACAAAAAACAACTGAAGGCCCATGCTAGTTTAATTTGCAACGAATTTGAAAATACTGACAATTACTTAAAATATGGATTCCCAAAATAGTGTCTGTACAATGACCGGTCTGCGATCCCAGTGTAAAATGGTGCTTGCTATCTTGGATCCCGGCGGATCGGTCCACCCATGTTGAAGACGGATCTATGATCCAAGTGGATCCATCGACAACTTGTGAAGGTGGATCTAGGATCCCAGTGGATCAGGGATCCAGATCCCGGGATCCATTTTAGGGGTCCGAGCACGTTTGCTGGTAACACCAGCAGACAGTGTTGTGTTGTGATGTGTTGTAGGGACGTGGCGAGATGTAGGGATTGTATTGTGGGATTGTAGGACTGGTATGGCCAGACATGCTCACTCGAACTCGCAGGGATTGCATTGTAGATCATTGTAGGGACGTGGCAACACCCTCGCCCTTGTTCCCCGCTACTGACACCCTCTCAGGGTGGCACGCAGTAGCCTGCCATAGCCTGTACCCCTCAGGCGGCGGCCTATCGGTGCCTATCACCAGGCACCGTGGTCTATCGCCTCGATGACGTGCAGTACCCGATAATTGGCTCCGTGTCTGGCGGACAGCTTCTGACGGGCCCATTAGGCTCGAATAATGCGCCCCGCAGATCATAGGAGAGTTAAACGCCGGGAGATATGCAGCGTCACAGAGAGATACTACACTGACATCCCATTACCGAGCCGACAAGTGACCGGAATTTGCGGCGAGTCGGTACGTACCATCGGATTATTATATATCTACATAATCTGGATGAGGGAATCATAACACGAATGCTTACAATTTAAAACCCATGTCAGAGGATTCGGAGAATCATGAAAAGCTCGTGCTACGGTTTAGCGAGCGGCACGTACAATATATAAACAGTAAACAGTAAACACCGGTGCCGAGCCCACCCATAGTGAATGAAGCGTCCCTGTTCTGCCATCTGTCTGTCAGCGCGGTGGGCGAAACACCGGATGGCAGCAATACAAGCAGCACAGGAACAGTGAACACTCTGTCCTATCAGAACTGAATGCAGGAAGCCGTGCAGGAAGCCCGGAGAGAGAGACGTCAATCTAAGGCTCGTAGGACAGAGCCTGGGATATGATGCCGACCGAAATATGTCCACAATATGTCACACATTTCCACATATAACGAAATATGTGCACAGCACATATTGGCGTCTATAAACAATAGGCATGCTGAGAAGAGCTGCCTCCAGTTCCGGCGGAACGTTCCGTATTATAGCCATTTGCGAGCAATAAAGGAAGCCGCATCGTGGGAACGAAGCAAACAACGAGGAAAACGACAATGTAATAGTCGATTATTTACAGCATCTCCAATGTGTTACTATTTGAACATTTCCCGACATCGGTAGCCACACTGTCATTTTCCTTCTTTCTTCAGATGAGTTGGTTTGATAAGTCATGCAGATTGCATGTGTTTATAGAGAACGAGGGGAAATAAAGCAGGAAGTAGTCAACACAGGAACAGCATGGGTAGGACGAGAGCAAATGAGTTTTGAGGACAGCAGGGTCCAGACAGCAGGGTCCAGACAGCAGGGTCCAGACAGCAGGGTCCAGACAGCAGGGTCCAGACAGCAGAGTTCCCCAGACAGCAGGCTTCAGAAGCAGGGTTCCAGACAGCAAGGATCTAAGACACAGGCCGTACGGTACGGCATCTCGGCTCCAGTCCCGACAAACCCGGCCAGACCATCCCCCGCTCCCAGACACTCCGTTCCAGAAACCAGCCTGACTGTCCCGAACCGTGGCGTGACCCTGCCCGGAAACGTGGCGTGGCAGTGGCCCGTCTGAACTATGCTGGACGCTCGCCGCCCGCGGGCGTGGGATGTGTACCCCTCGCCCTACTCCGCGCACGGTTACTCGTCTCCGAAATGAACGACAGGTCCTACCCACGGCGGCCTGAGGGTACCGCGGGGGAGCGTAACACCGCGTCTACTCCGCGGGCACGGTTACTCGCTCTCCGATGACGAACAGGTCCTACTCGGCGGCTGAGGGTAACCGCGGGGGAGCCGTACACCTGCGTCCCACTCCGCGGCCACGGTTACTCGCTCTCCGATGACGACAGGTCTAACTCCGGCGGCTGAGGGTACCGGCGGGGGAAGCGTACACCGCGTCCCATCCGCGGCCAACGGTTTACTCGCTCTCCGATGACGGAAGGTCCTACTCGGCGGGGAGGGTACCGCGGGGACGTACACCGCGTCTACTCCGCGGCACGGTTACTCGCTCTCCGATGACGACAGGTCTACTCGGCGGCTGAGGGTACCGCCGGCACAACTACGGATGTCTTACCGAGGTGAACACTGAACAACCGACTGGAGCTCTCGGCTAAATGTTTACATTTTATCAATTGTATCTGATGATCGATGCTTTAGGATATCACAACTGCCATGATTATGTGGCGCTAAATTGATATCTCGTGAAAAGTAACTTTCATAATTGATTGGCATTAAGACGTAAAAGCATGTGGTTCATAAAAAGACATTGGCGATGACGATGGCGGCCACGGCGGGGAGCGATGGCCGTCATCTGGCCGGTGGAAGGTGGGGCCGCTGCCGGCGGCGTGTTGTACGCACCATGTCAGAGTTACATGATCCGATGTCGGCTGCCCTGACCCTGCGCTCCGTCATACGTGAGCGGCACCTGAAGTGGTCCGCCGACCCGACCCCTGTCCACTGTCCAGTCCGTACCACTACCAGGGAAGGTCGTATGGCCGCTCCCAGGCTGACAACAGGAGCAAAAATGCACATAACTGAACATGAACACAAGTGTTGTGAGGTCGATCCTGTGCTATATCATAACAACGCTCGCATGCATTGTTCAATATAAAAAAATGCCGGCCATCGTCACGGTCGCCGCACCCCGGCGGCGGGTAGGTGGGGCCTGGACGGACCCGGCCGGGCAGGTCGGACACCCGTGCAGTGTTCTTTGGGGCACGTGTACGGTGTGATCGGCTGAGATCGCCACGTTATCATCAGCCCCATAACCTGAGCCGGCTCCGTACTCCGTACACAGTCTACGTATGCGCAGTATACACAAATACACCACCCTGGCGACTACGTCTGCACTCAGGCCGGCCTCGACTCGACACCCGCATCGCAGCCACACCGCAGAACCCAGCTCGACCTTCCCCGTCGTCCTATGCTCGGCAGCACACTGCACACTGCACAGGTGTCTCCCCCCCCCCCCAGTGCGTGTCAGCAGCCACCGCAGCGACTTTGCGACATCATTCACGACACTCGCTGCGACATCTTGCCACATTCCGTATGGCATTGTGCGCGGCGAGGCCGCTCGATCCTGCTCCCGGAGTTCCACGAAAACAATGTCAGGAAACCTTGCCTCTGCGGCGGCCGCGCGGCCGACCCGGCCACATCTTTGTCGAGTCCACCCTGCCGCCGCCACCGCCGTCACCGCTGCCGCTGCTGATTCTGCTGCGTCTGCAGTCTGCACCCGTGAGAACCCCAGCCGGTCTGCCCGGCCGTCACGTGCGCCAGGAAAATCTCGGCGCCGCCGCTGCCGCCGCCAAGCGCCGATCGCATCGCTGCCGTGATCCGGGCCCCGGCCGCCGCCGCCGCTCGACGCCGCTTACGCCACGCTCGCCGCGCTGTCGAATCGCCGACGTGCGCCGCTATTCGCCACTCTCCGGCGTCGCTCACCACTCGCCGCAGACGGCTGCATGACGGGCAGTGTGGCAGGCGAGTGGCAGGCCGCGTGAAGTCTACTACACTCCACACCCACACACGCGCGCACACACGCAAACACGCACGGACAGCTATATAGACAGGTGCACCTGCACCAGACGTGTGCCGAGGCCAACAAATAGGGTCCAAGATCCACAAGATCCCACGACAAACTGATTTCCAGGATCCCACTATTTGTATTCTCCAGGATCCAAGATCCATAGGATCCCACGAAAACCAAAATTCACGGGATACCACGGCATAATAAGCCTGCAAGATTCAGATCTTGGATCCTAGGGATCCTGGATCCCGGACCTTTTTTAAATCTTGGCACATGTTTGACCTGTACCACCGTCCACCACAACCAGCAAGCAGCAGCAGCAGCGGAGGCGGAGGCGGAGGCGGAGGCGGAGGCGGAAGCGGTGGCGAGGGGTAGTGTCGCAACCGGCCTGCGCGAAAGGTGACGCAGCGCGACGCAGCGGTGACATTACAGAAATACCCGGAATAAGAGCCACGACACAGGGCTCTCAATCAATCTCAACTCAACGCACCTCTAGCCTCCCGTGATCTCCGCTTTGCGCGCCGTGCCGCGGGGATTAGGGCTGGCGAAGCGTCGGCTCCCCCGCGAAGCGTCGGCTCCCGCGCGAAGCGCCAGCTCCCGCGCGCGGCCTCGGCCCGTATCCGGTGCCTCGCACGACACACGGCGGATAGTGGCTGCCATTTCCGGCAGCAGTACTCAGAACGGGGCCGGCAGCATAGCCGAGACATGAAGCAGCCGTAATGCGATCAGCGCCGGGCACTCAGCCGTCCTGAGCAGCGCGGTGGAATAACCGGCAGGCGGGGCTGGCATAGCTTCATACCGTGCTGGCCAGCCGAGGACGGAAAAAGTCCGGTCGAAAAATGACGCGCGTGATAGACAGGCACGGCTAGGCGTCGGCTGCATTCAATCTTTCTTCAGGTCCTGGGACCTGGGCTGACCGGGTAGTGACTTAAATGTACTCTGCTGGACCTCAGCCCTCTTCAGCCCGCCTGCGCTGTCTAATAACGGGATATTCCGGTAATTCCCAGCTCTCCAAAGCACTGCATATGCTAGTATAATATTGATTTAGTCAATGTCGCTGTCAGGCACGTAGCCAAGGGGAGGCGGCGGAGGCAACCGCCCCCCCCCCCCTATGGAGGCCCGGCGGGCCCTCGAAAGGGCCGACGAGACCGCGCGAAGCGCGGTATCATGGGCTCTTGAGTGGTCTAGTTTAGAGCACTTGGAGGCCATTTAGGGCCACCAGGGCCCACTCTGAAAGACCAGAGGGCCCCTTGGACGTTTAAAAGAGCCCTGTGCATGTCAGAGAAGCCCCTGGACAAGCCGAAAGGGACCCTGAGCGGGTCAGAGGCCCCATGGACACGTCGAATGGGCCCACAGCCAGTACAGAGGGCCCCTCGGCAGGTCGTAGGGGTCCCTGGGCAGGTTGGAGGGGCCCCTGTACAGGTTTGAGAGGCCAGTGGACAGGTCGGAGGGCCCTGAGCAGGTCGGAGGGGCCCCTGAGCAGGTCGGAGGGGCCCCTGAGCATGAGGGTGAGGCGAAAAAGTAGCCGGCGCAGTCCCTTACCAGGTCGAAATGGCCCCTGAGTAAGCTGGAAGGCCCCTAGCCAGACCAGCGGGCCCCTAACCAGACCAGCGGGCCCCTAACCAGACCAGCGGACCCCTGATAAGTTCAAAGGGCCCCTGTGCAGGTCAGAGGGGCCCCTGACCAGACCAAAAGGGCCCCTGGGCGGGTCAGAAGGGCCCATGAGCAATGAGCATGTCAAATGGGCCCCTCGCCAGTACGGAGGGAGCAGACATTTTCATCCGTTCTACTGTGCCCTTTCAGCGCTCGGTAATGGACCCTTTCAACACTTGGGAATGACCCTTTTGAGGCGCCCCCCCCCCCACCCTGGGCGAAATCCTGGCTACGTGCCTGGTCACTGTTGTTGTGACTGGTTCACAACAGGACTATCATGGGCTGGGTGCACCCATGGGTGCCACTCAATTCTTCCAAATGTCTGGGTTGGGTTTGCATTTTTTGACTTTTCATGGGTACTGGGCGGGCAAATGTGTTGGAAATTTTGGAATATGTTGCTAGAGTTTTTAACTTGACAACCAGAATGTTACTCATTAACTATGTTTTTGATAATGGTATAGTACAACTTATACAATAGACTTTGGCAATTGTATGGACACAATAATCGTGTAAGTATAGGGCAAGGTATTTTTTTAACCATGGTATGATCCCAGTCTGATCCAATATGTTAATATTGACCGCAAAAGTGTTCGAGATAAGTTCAAGATCAGCAGCAACACACAGGTGCCTAATATTAATTTATCGTTAATATTATGAAGTCAACATGCTAGGGTAATGGTTGCGAATTTTGTGAAAATAATTATCTGCCTTATCTGAATGGGCCCCCCGCCCCAATGGGCATGGGTATCAATATTATTTATTTGAATGGGTCTTGTCTGGGTCTGGGCTTGGTGTTCATGGGTTTCGGCTGGGTTGGGCTTTGGGCACCCATGATAGTCTCTGGTTCACAACTACTCGTTCTGATGGCTCGAATCGGTTCATATAAGCCAACAGGCTTGGCAGTGGATCACGGCTGGCGCGAGAAGCGACAACAGCAATCACGGCTGGCGCGAGAAGCGACAACAGCAATCACGCTGCCTGGGGCGACAGCAGCCAGTCGAGCCGTGTCGACGTGACCTCACCGTCACAACAGCCTGTCGGTAGTAGTCAGCACAGCCAAACTGATATCCGTCAAACTGATGTCCATCACAGCCAACTGATGCAGATAACCATAACCATAACCAACACGTGGCTAATGTTACCAGTGACCAATAGGTCACAGACACTCGACGCTGAACATCGAGAGAAGTAAAAACCAACGCCCGCAGAATAAAAAAAAAAAATCGCATACCATTTGAATGTTTGCCTCGTCAATTACCATCGTGGCCATGCCCGGAGGTGTCCCGTCCAAGGCTGGCTAAATATGCATCAGAGCTGGCGGCGGGCGGCCGCGGGCACCGGGCTCCGCTTTCCGCAGTCCGCGCCGACACCGCCCGACACAGGTGCGACTGGGACCAGGGTCCGCCCCCTCCCCCGTCCGGGACACAGCTGCGGCGACATGTCACACCACTCGTGTTGACACCTTCAGTGACTTGTCAGGACCCTGGGATGGGTGCAAACGACGACTAGAGGAGGCGATATACAGTGCGATCAACTGTCTCAGTACTCACCATAGTGGCGTCGGCGAGCGACGGCAGCACACCCAGGAGACCTCAGCAGACCTCGGCAGACCCAGGAGACCTCGGCAGACCCAGCAGACCTCAGTAGACCCAGGAGACCTCAGCAGACCCAGGAGACCTCAGCAGACTACGGAAGACTCGGCCGACTTCAAAAGACTCAGAAGATTTCAGCAAAGCAGACCTCCAGCAAATCTTAGAAGACCTCAGCACACTTCAGCAGGCCCCAGCAGACTCCAACAGCCCCAGCAGACTTCCACATGCCCCAGCAGACTCCAACAGGCCCCAGCAGACTCCAACAGGCCCCAGCAGACTCCAACAGGCCCCAGCAGACCTCAGCAGTTACCAATAGACCTCAGCAGGTCCCAGTAGACCTCAGCAGGCCCCAGTAGACCTCAGCAAACCTAAGCTAACCCGACACACCGCAGCAGACACTATCGACCCTACCGCGCGCTGATCACGTTATCAAGAGGCCGCCGATTTCACGGAAGCACCAGCCACCGCGCAGCCGCTGCTCCGGCAATACTGACGGAGCGGAGCCGGACCGCGGCGGAGAGGGCGGGGCGGGGCGGCGGCCGGGGGCGGGGCAGGACGATCGAGCGGCGGAGAGAGGCGGCCGTCGACTGCCGCTGCTGCCGGCCAGTGACGACACTCTCACTCAACACACGGGCCGGCGGAGACAGGGAGAAACGCAGCCAGCGGCCGGCGGCCAGCGGCCGGCGGCCAGCGGCCAGCGGTCGGCGGTCGGCGGCCAGCGGTCGGCGGCCAGCGGTCGGCAGCCAGCGGTCAGCAGTCGACAGTCGGCGGTCGGCGGTCGGCGGCCAGCGGCCAGCAGCCAGCGGCCAGCGGCCAGCGGCCGGTGGTCGGCGACCAGCGGTCGGCGGTCGGCGGTCGGCGGTCGGCGTCTGCTGGTCGATGATTCTGCGCCGTCCGACAGCCCGACAGGGCCGCAGTCCGGCGGTATAAGGGATAGTAACTCAGGTTACGACAGAGCTAAACTGCATAAACTCGGGTAAGGGTCATCGCTATCTTTACAGCTTACGGCAACCACAGTTACGAGGTCAAGTCCATGTTAAGACACGAACCGTGCCCACGTACTACCTAAGAACGGTTTACCCAGTCAACACTATAGAAAACCTTTTCTCAACTACTCTAACCTAAACGTAAGACTAAGGTCAGAAGAAGTTCGTAAACTGCATACCAATGTTCATTGTCCACTAATGACAAAAATTCCTCGATAGCAGGAATAAGTCCTCCATAGCAGGGCTATGCAGCATATAACTCGGCACCGTACGATGCTGATTCGGTACAGTTCAAGTTGTGCATCAGCCGGTCTGACAGGCTAACGTCCGCAGCGCGTCTGACGGCCTTCTGACGGCGACTGACGGCGTCTCACGGCCTTCTGCCGGCCTTCTGACGTCAGCTGGAGGCGTCTGACTGGCGACCTTCGGAAGCGTCTGACGTCCTTCTGACAGCCTTCTGACGACATTTAATTTAATGCGCTTTAATTTAAGCCACTGCTTTGCGCCAATCCGCTACTGTATTTTCATTTTGATTGTATTTCTGTTAAAAATACTGTGAACTGAACAGAACCTTCTGGCGGTGTCTGACGGCGACTGAAGGTCTTCTAATGAACTCCTGACGGCGTCTCGTCTGACCCTTCTGACGGTAGCTGACATACTTCACAACATCTGACCGCCTTCTAATCTATGTCTGACGTGCGCAGAAGGCAGTCGTCGATACCCCCTCCCCCTCCCCCCCAGTGTAAACTGTAAACCAGCCATCAGCCGCGGCCGACACCAACAAACATGCCTGCGACCCGCACCGCCTGCACCGCCGCCGCCACCGACACCCGATCGTGTAAACCGTCCACCGGCGAGGCGGCGCCGGTGGGGAGCAAGAATCGCCCCCCGCGCCACCCGTGCAGTCCTGGCGGTGGAAGGCGGCGACTTCAGAGCGCTTCCCGACCAAACAGCGGAGAAACGGGAAATAATTCGGATATTGGTGCAGAGTTTCAGAAATATGGCATGTGATGTCGACATATTTGTTTCGAGGACTACCAAAAAAGATTTGTTATAAAAAACTAACGAACGAATAAAAATGGCCTGTCCTCTATGTAGAATAAAACGCTCTATGTAGAATATCGAGAATAAAACGCGCTCTAAAACTTTCAGTTGTTAGCGTGCCGGCGAGATGCCATTCTGTCTTGCACAAGGTGGAGGTATTTAAAGTAAAATGTTTCACCTTTCTGAAAGTTGTCAAATATACGCCCGTTGTAGAAAAAAAAATGAAGTAAGTGCTGCTGAATACATTTTTTTTTTTAGTCCGAATGTTTTGTATGGATGGATTTCCGAGGTCAGGACCCACGCTAAGCAGAGCTGTTGCGCAGCCCTGACCCCACCACCCGATCGTACAATTCCTGTTGTCGGCAAAATTTAGACGAAAAGTTTGACGTGCCCGACAATACCTGACACGTCCGCCCCGCCCTCACCTACTCACCTGACCTTCAGTGCGACCGCTGCAACCGGCCGCAGCCATCCCAGTCAGGAGCAAATAGCGAGCGCCGAAGCGACTCGAACCCGGGCTGCCACAACCGGAATAGGTCAGAAACCTAGCGCTCTCCCGACTGAGCTACAGGGGCGGACTAGCTACAGATGATGATCTTTTTTATCGAAAAGTCACTTAACTTGTTTGTTTTGTTTTAATTAGGGACAATTACATAATTATTGAGCTATAGAGAGCTTTAGAGAAGAGGCATATTTTTGTAGACAATTATGACAACTTGAATACAAACAAATATTTTCCAGGACATTAAATTCGGTTCAAAGACGAGCCCATGCTCCGAAACTATGGCACTGATCTAGGTCATTTCTTCACCACTCGATCCGGCGTGACCAAAAACAGTGCCGTATAGGATTTTATACCGATTGGTCCATTCGAAGTGTACCAAATTAGACCAAAACCACACCAAAAAAACGTTTTGTGTGGTTTTGGTCAAATTTGATCAACTAAAATTGGACCAAAATGGACAATACTCAGAACGACACTCTTTTGCACCACGCCAGATCGAATGGTGAAGAAATGGCTCAGATCAGTCCCATAGTTTCGGAACATGGGCTCGTCTTTGAACCCAATTTAATGTCCAGAAAATATATAATAAATACAAAAAAAGTATTTTGTTATCGTACTCGCAGCAAGTAATCGAGCCAAGGTTCGAGAAATAAAGTCGTTTTAATACCAAGACCAACAATCTTGAAGTGGCTGTCAGCCAATCATCGGCGGGACTTGCAAAGACCCCCTTTGGCAAATGCAAAACTCAATTGTTTAAAAACTTTTTTGTTATTTCTACTTTTCAATAACGACCAAAGACAGCGGCTATCTCAGTTCAAAACCAAAACAAAGTGAAACATTCCCTTTAAACTGATCAGGGACCGAGCCCTCGAAACTCGTGCATTTGTTTACACTTCACTGGTCTGGATACCCTGCAGCGGCCGGTGACCATTTATGGTCAAATGGATCCGTGGGCATGACTGACCACTGACCATGTCATCGTCGTGTCAACGATCCAGAGCGCCAACGAAAACGTAAACAAAAAGATCGATTTACATCGGTCAACAGGAATACATAATAATAAACTTGGATGTTATGGGTCATGATATACAGAACACACCTTGCCAAGCAAAGGGCTCTGATCCTGCAAACTCATCCAAATAAGGTTTGAAAATAACTTGATACAAATACTGGCATTAACAAAATATTGCTTGTGTTGCTGATTTCGTTTTGCATCATTCGAAATATTCCCTTAGTAGAAAAATACTTCAAAGATTGATTTTTTTTTTAAAAAACGTCTCCGTCCACAGAAAATCACACCTTCCATCAACAACACAGAAGCCCAACTCTGCACCAATCGAACACCCACCCACCAGCGTGCCTGTTTCCATCTGATCGGTCCAACCCGGCCAGCAGTCCAACCACCGGCCAGCCCCGCCTCTGGGTGACCAGCGGAGCCGCGCGCGCGCGCGCGCGCTGAGAAATCACCACATCCATCCGAATCCGAAGTGTCACGCCCGAGGAAAAAGTGCGGCCACTGGGCGGTTTGGCGGTCCAGGCGGTCTCTAGGTCCGGGCGGTGGAGGGCGGTGGAGGGAGACGACGGGCGTGGCAGGCCGGTCACATGACACATGACACATGACACATGACACATGACACATGACACATGACACACAGACAGTCACAGACAGACAGACAGAAAGGGGCACAGGGACAGAGACACAGGCAGACAACCACTCGCCAGTGCCGGCCACACGACACACATACACACATATGGCACATTGACACACAAACACACAGACAGTCACAGACACACTTGACAGTGGGTACTCACCGCGGCTGGTAGACCGTTCACGGTGACGGTGACGGTCGCCGGCGGGTCAGCCGCGTCGACAGGCACGGAGACGTCGACAGCACGGCCGGTCGGCGGCCATGGTGCGACGCACCGCGAGACCCCGCGGAGACGCGGAGACGCGGAACGCGGGAGGAGCGGGATGCGGAGATGGCGGGAGGATGGCGGAGATGGCGGAGATGGCCGGAGATGGCGAGATGCGGAGATGGCGGAGATGCGAGGACGCGGAGACGGCGGAGCACGCGGAGATGCGGAGATGCGGAGACGGCGGAGACGCGGAGATGGCGGGAGACGGCGGAGATGGCGGGAGATGCGGAGATGCGGAGACGGCGGAGACGCGGCCAATGGCCGGAGATGCGGAGACATGGCGGAGATGGGCGGAGATGGCGGAGAGGCGGAGACGGCGAGATGGCGGAGATGGCGAACGGCGAGAATGGGGGGAGATGGCGGAGATGGCGGAGATGGCGGAGACGGCAGTGACGTCAGCAGCGACGGAGACCGCGAGGAGAGAGACAGAAAGAAACAGAAACCAGAACACAGTCAGCGGAGTATCAATCTGCGTTTTCGATGCACCACCAGCGCCCTGGCTAGACGGCCTCCGGCTCGGAGGTCGGCCTGCACAACACTGCCGCCGCCGGCTCGTCGGCGGGTTGGCGGGGGCGGGGGCGGGGGCGGCCGCACACCGCCGACGTGCCGGTATGGCTCGTCAGAGACGTGCGAGCGGGCCGCGAGGCCGGCGCAGCCCGGTGCGGCACACTGCACACGACACCGCGCGTGTGGCGGCGATGAAAGCCGCCGAGACGTGCGGTGTAGCGCGTGACGGCACTCACTGCGCCACGCATGGCACGCCATGGCGCCAAAATGCAGACGATCGGGCCATTTTGCAGTTTTTACATCGCTGCAGCTAACAAGGGAGGTAAAGGAGAAGGTTCCTTGCATACTACCAGTTCTGTTCGATCAAAAAATGCACCCTTTAGCTATACTTTTTTGTACACAAGTTACATAACTAATCCAGTGTGCGTGATCTCTTTAAATCCCTAATGTTGCATAAAACGGATTACAGGCCCACCTTCAGTCATCATAAGCCATGATGCAATTAGTGCTTTGGCACGAGGCCAGATAGCCATCAAGGAACATGGCCACAGCAATTCAGCGAACAAAGCAAAACTCCTACAACAACCAGCCGGTTGACAGGACTGTTAGCAAAACTGGCCCAGTTATAGGAAAGATTTGGCTGAGATTAGAAGCTTTACGATATAATGATAGCAGCTCAAAGCCACTCTTCCTGGAAACGTATGCTGCAAAGCCAAATGTCTTTCGAAATAGTCCCAAAATAGATTACGAACAAGATCGCCGAGCAAACAGAAAAAGTTGGCTTTCCAAAAACTCAGCGAAAGGAAATGTCAAAACTGGAGCGGAATCGTAAGAGCACAAAGTCTTTCGGAGTAACAGGTGGGAACAGTATAAATCAAACGGTCTCATCACTATTAGCAATTTATTCAAAGCAGTCCAACACCTTTTTAACTAAATGAAACATATTTCCCCTAAAATGTGAGAAAATTAAACCAGTAATTGAATTACTATATATTTAATTTTAACATGTTTTACTTAAATGCATCCAATATGTTTACGTTGCCGCTTCAAGTAAAACCTTTATCCACACCGGAGTGGTATCGTTTTAGGCATATCTTAGTTAATATCGTGCAAAGTCGTCATTACTTCTTAGTTTCCTTCATGTAATGATGCTTGGGATTAGGTGAAAACGACGAAAGTTTCATCCAGATGCATATTTTAATAAATGCAATGATCCGCAACGAAACTGTGGATTTTCGATCCACTCGAACATACAATGAAAATGAAGCATTTCACGCAAAGTTTCTTTAAACGGCCAGAAGCCGGGCAATTGACAAATAAAAACCATCATTCAGTACCCCTGCCCAAGATTCCTTTAATTAATAACCCTGCCCATGGGTCGCTTTCATTAGATTCCGCAACTGGGCTGGCTTTTCTGGCATTTTCCTCACCGTCAATATATAATGGTATTTGTTCTACTCTATGCGCAATATCTTGGGCAGGAGTAAAAAATTGACAGAGGAAGGGGATTACGTACTTCGGCATCCTTCTTCCCTTCAATGGTAAGTATTCACTAAGATAATATTAGGAGGAAGAAAGTCATGAAAGGGATTAATACTACGGAACTGAGATTAAAGGTTATATCTGTGATTCATTCAAGGTTATGATCAGGGGCGTCGTTTCCGATTCAGTTTGGAGGAGGGGGCTTCAGCCCCCCCCCCCACTTGAACGAGGAAGTAGGTCAAATCCGGAGAGAAATCTTCATTTTGTTAATTTCGATAGCACCTCCTTTGCGCGATTTTTCCTAGCTCAGCCCCCCCACCACCACCACCACCACCACTTCTTTGGAGAAGCTACAGCCCTGGTTACACTATTACCAACAACGGATGTCCAATTAGTTAACAAGATAATTTGCCGCAACATATAAACACACGCCTAACCAGAGCACTGCAAAGCACTACTTAGCGTCCATCCTAGTAAAAATAAACCATTCATAATATACACTTTACTCTCTGGTCTAAAACATGATCCTGCTACAAATAGGGAGTAAAACTAATCCGCTCAAAGGAGATCGCTGATGACAGTTACAGCTTTCAGATGCAGCACTTTTGCGATAAAGATGACCAGGCGAGATGTTTACGCTGCATAATTAGTCGCTGTTGAATCATGCTATGTATGATGCCGCCAGTGAGACTGTCAGGCATCAGCATCAAACGCTCTTAATAAGATTACAGCTTCGACCAGGCACCACTTAGATCAGACATAATTGCTTCATATTAGTGGCACTGGCATGCATGTGCAAAACTACTTATTTTATACACTGCTAGAGCATATTGAAAAGAGTACACATTTTATTACGAGCGAGCGCAAAGCGCTCGCTCGTCTTTACGTGGCATATGGGGAAAATCTGATTATGAGCGACCCGACCCGACCCGACCCGACCCGACCCGTGGCGATGCTTTTGAGAAGATCATATCTTTGGAACCGCACGTTCCATTGGACAAGCGGGGCTTCTTTGCTGAGTTAGCTCCATCCAACCTACCCTGTTTTTTACCAGTGCCACCCATGTCGGTGACTACCACCTGCGCGTGGCGCGTGCCGCTGAGGGAGTGTCAATGTGTTTGTCGCAAAAACTCCACAACGGCTGGGCAAATTGAATTCGAATTTGGGGTGTGGCTAGGGACCCCTTACCCACCGCTTTTCCACTGGTCAGGTTTCCACTAGTCAGGGGTGGGGTGCCTCCGCACGTGCGCACGTGCACACCCCTATTCTATATCTCAGGAACGGCTGAACGATTGTTGCTCCAATTTGGTGTGTGGTTAGGAACCCTTCAGACGCCGACTTTTCCACAAAGCCAGGGGTGCGTGCTCTGCACGTGCGCACGTTGCACACCCCTTTTTCTATACCTCAGAAACGGCTGAACCGATTGTTGTTCGAATTTGGTGGAGTGGTAAGGGACCTTTCTCAAGCCACCGTCTTTCCACAATCAAGGGTAGGTACCTCTGCACGTGCGCACGTGCACACCCCTATTCTATATCTCAACGGAACTGGACTGGAACCGATTGTGTTCGAATTCGCGTGAGTAGTTAGGACCTCTCAGCCGCGCCGCCTTTCCACCAGTTTCAGGGGTGCGGGTGCTCTGTGCACGGCGCACGTGCACACCCCTATGTGTATATCTCAGAAACGGCTTGAGCCGGATTGTGTAATTAAGTGTGTTTTTTTATGGCTAGGGACCTCTCAGCCCTCCACATTTTCCATAAGTCAGGATGAGTGTCTCTGCACGTGCGCACCTTTTTTTGTATCTCAAAACTACTTTCCCCGCATTGAGTGAAATTCACTATACATTTCCTTCGCGCTCGCTCGTTCATCGCCAACTACGGCGCTTTACTGGTGTTGTTATTGATATAAAAATCAGACAGCGGGTGGTACAATGGTGTTACTGTGCATAATTTACAATGGTTACTAAGGAAAATAAATCAAGATAGCGTCTCTGCTAACCCTGGGTCTGGAAACCGAACTCGGGTGATCAGTTATTCCGTGCCAAGTGAAGGCATTTACATAAACAACCAAAATAGCATGTTTCGGCGACTCATGATACTGTTATTAAATACACGTAGCAAGGCAATTTGATTTCAATCACTCGTGATCGGTGAGATCACGTCCACAATTTGTTTCGATTACACGAAAGTACCAAGTACCTCCACTATCACAGATCAATTATTACCTACTCAGCACTGAGTCATAGGAATGATTTTCAAGTGAGGTGACTGTGTGCAGGCAGCAAACGTGGCGAGTGTGGTGCAGACAGCAAACATAGCGCGTTCGCCCCGCTTCGTGAGGCGCAGCCGGTCGATGTGTACCGGGCCATGCAAAGGGGGCGGGGAGCGGGGGCAGGGCAGGGGCACGGTATGAGCGTCCTGCGCAGCGCGTGACGTGTAAACAGGAATGTACCAGAAGATACACAGCTGCGATTGACAGCCAGTGAGCAGACAGGAGTCAGCAGCTAGTCGGCGGTCAGCGGTCAGCAGTGTCTCCTCCCAACAGGTGCTGCAGTTACAGCCGACAGGGCCACTACTGCACCACTGCGGTGCTGCAGTTACAGCCGACAGGGCCACTACTGCACCACTGCGCTGCTGCAGGTTACGCCCACAGGGCACTTACTGCCACCACTGCCGGTGCTTGCAGTACAAGCCAACGGCCACTACTGCACCACTGCGGTGCTGCAGTTACAGCCGACAGGGCCACTACTGCCACCACTTGCGGTGCTTGCATTACAGCGACAGGGCCACTACTTGCCACCACTGCGGTGCGCGTATGGCCGTGGTTACAGCCGAAGCAGGCGGTGGAGGTCGCGTTCGTAAGCGGTAACATATCAGGACGGTCCACCAGGCAAGAGCAGCGCTGGTTACAGCCGGAGCGGAGAGATCGCGTTCGTAAGCGGTACATATCAGACGGCCACCAGGCAAGAGCAGCGCTGGTTACAGCCGAAGCGGCGGTGAGGTCGCGTTCGTAAGCGGTACATATCAGACGGCCACCAGGCAAGAGCAGCGCTGGTTACAGCCGGAGCGGAGAGATCGCGTTCGTAAGCGGTACATATCAGACGGCTAGTGGAGGCGCACGGTCACCTGCAACATCATCATCAGGAGCTGTTTCTAATTAGCCTAATGAAGGGGTCGTGACGACCTAATTTAGCTCGCTAATCGGTCTGCAGTCACTGGTCCTCCTTCATCTGCCGGTCATAAGCGGCTGCGACCATATAAGGGATACGTGCTGACCGAATGATAACCAATGATTGGTTAAATACAGCGAGATCGACGGAGATATCATGCATTGGCGCACGGGATTGTTTAAATTGAAAGTTGAAAACATAACAAAAAATGATGGGGCTTTCAAAAGTTTTGACAAACAAATTTATTTCAGTTACTGCATCAGATTCCCCCACCCCCACACCTAAAAAAAAGTGTGTTAGTTAATTCATACGGTACGTAGCTGACCCAAGACATTTGAGCTGCACAGGGGTAAGGGTCCGCTGACACCAGAGCCGGGCGACTTTGCCAGTCAGCACAATAACAATGAGCTGCTGTCAGTCGTTGACACGTGACCGGTCACCGCCTGCGGCCAATGCCCGCGGCAGTTCCGTGTCACCGGGCAGTGACACGCGGGGAAGCCCTAAGGGTCGCTAGGGGACAGCTGCAGAGGAGGAGAGACGGGGCGCCGCCCGGCCGGCCGGCCGACGCTACGAGGAGGCCGTGGTACTGGTGGAATGTCGCATCAGACATTGAACATTGCCTCTCCGAAGTTCATGGGTTGCTTACTTTTTACCATGGGCTTACTTTTGATTTACTATGGGTTTACTATGGGTTTACTATGTAACTATTTTATTATGGGCTGACTTAACTATGAGCTTACGTGGGCTTATCTTTGTCTTACTATGGCCTGTTAACCCGCGCCCCACTTGGCCTCTGCATTTCCCGCGCCCTACTAAGGGGGGGGGGGTTGAACACCCACGCCTTCTAACTCGGTTCCTAAGGCAGGAAGACAAAAAAAAACGTCAAAAAATCATCAATAATCACTTGGGAAATTGCTCCTTGATTTTTCTTCGCTCCGGTCGAAATTCAAGTCACCAGAGGTCATCGAAGGTCGATTTTTCCAGTTTTAGGATATCGCTCTAGAAACCCTCAAATATATCGGGAACTATGCTATCTAGAAACAAACGGAAAAAACGCCAGTCATTGAAATGTTCTTTGCAGATGAGACAAGTTTCAAACATATAGGAACAAAACAATCCGACAAACGCGTTTCGACATAAGTCTTCGTCAGTATCGGTCAAATTCACAAAGATCTTTGTGAATTTGACCAATACTGACGAAGACTTCTATGTCGAAACGCATTTGTCGGATTGTTTTGTTCCTATATGTTTGAAAATTAAAACGTTAAATTATCGATTAGTCCTCAAATTTGACCACAGGTCAATATGTTAGGCTCTAGAGGTCTTTTTTTTGGCAAAAATGATTTTCGCAAATAACTTCTGGCCTAATATAGATAACGCAAAACTGTTTATGCCATCGTGTTTGTCTCGTCAAGGCGCTTTGAAATTTGCTAATTTGTACCATGTTAGATCAATTAAAAAAAATATCCCAGGTCAAGGTCAAGTGGTCACCCAAGAAGGTCATGTTGGATATCAGGAGACGTGTCTCGACGAAGCAAACACATTGGTGAAAGTTTTACTTCTCTAGTTTTATTCGGAATCAATGACAATCCAAACAAATACCTAAAAACATGTTTTTAGGTATTTGTTTGGATTGTCATTGATTCCGAATAAAACTATCATGTCTGATACTTCACATTTTACTTCTCTATCGGCATTATGTCAAGAGTTATTGACGAAAAGGTGTTAGTGACCTCGGATGACCTCAGATGACCCCGTATGGGGTCACTGAACGAAACCTGCACTTTGATCATACGTCATATCCTATAATAACATTATCCAGAAGGAATTGGACTGATATTCTAGAAAAAGGAAGTATTTGAATATTTATGCATCGACTTATATTGGGGAGGTCACAACATTCACCCGACCTCAGGTCACCGATAACAAAAATCCGAGATAAACATTTGGTAGATACTGATGGCTTAATGCAATCCTAGAAGTTTGATATCGATCCCTTAGAAACAGTGGTCATGGCACGACCGCAAACTTTTTGGGAGGTGGGGTCACTTGACCCGACCTGGTGACCTGACCTGACACGAAACTTGAATTGTAACAAAATGTGCGGAAAGAATCAATGATAAGTTATACCAAATTTGGCGTCAATACGCGCCTCCGTTTTTGTATTGGGGTTTAAGGGCGCGCCGACACCTTTGGGTCAATTTGCGCCCATCCTCATTTTTTTCTCTCTCATCTCGATAAAACCGCAGGGGGTGTTCACCCCCCCCCCCCCCAGTGGGGCGCGGGTTTATCATGTCAGCTAATAAGACAATCTGCAAGGTGTAGACTTGTAAAGCGATAATGAGAAATACATTCGAGGCATAACACAATTTGAATCACTTATAAAAGGAATAGTCCCGATTCGTTATCAAATGTCAGTTTAAATTCACCTTAAATCCATGGCTTAAACTAATGACTTATGCCTATTGGGTATAACTCTATGTGAATGAGCAACGGATTATCGTGCAAATCAATGCTTGCAGCAACAACTAGCAGCAAAAATATGTAAGTGCCTGCCAAATAAATGACCACCGAGCCACTATTGGACATAGATTCACCACCAGGAAACTCAGTCCTTGGTATGTGTAGTGTCTGGCAAGGTGACTTGTTTGCCCACGTGCGGTGCTGGACACAATCAATGTCGTGCCTTTAATCTATGTCGTGCCTTTAACATGACACGCAGTATGCGTTTTTTTTTCTTTCCTTCCTTTTTAACATAACATGAATACAATTAAAATATAATATTAGTAGATAAATCCAGTATCCAGTAGGTCCAGTATCTTTAACAACCTTGGACTTTGGTCATTTTTCTTAAAAAGGTCCACGTCATCAAAAATGAAACACTAAGCACGTCAGCAGACCAAACACAAGGTACACCACAGCTTCTTAAATCACGCCTTTTTGCATACCAGTGTTGACAGTACCTACCGCAGCGACAGCAGCAATCAAACATAAACACCCATCACGACATAACTAACACAAACATCAACGCACCAAACACGAACTCGCGCCAAGTTCAACACATCACGCGCAGCTGACAGCACGCACTTCAAAGCAGGAGCGTCGGCGGCGGCGAACGGAACGTTAACGCAGCATGCAGCAGTGCATACTCACCGAGTCTCGACATAGCGCCGTTCGACATGCCATGCTCTGAAAAGCAACACAAACGGCCGCATAAGCCAGGCGAACGACGGCCGAACCGTTAGCGGCTAGCGCTGCATCAAAGCCAGGAGGACCCGCACGGGAGGCGTTAGACACACAGAAAATAACCTAAACATAACACATGCCACAAATGTAAGCGGCAATCTGTTTACCATTACTCACGGTAATGAATGTCGAGGTGACGACGTGCCATTCTGTTTATTCTCAGATCAAAACAAGGGGGCCCGGTAAATGGTACACATGTCTACAGCTAATGCATAATTTCTTAGACTGTGGAACAGAACTTGTGATCGATTCTGCTTCAGCGGAATCGATTCCGATTCCATGTCAAGCCAGATGGGTCTGATTCTTATTCCAATTCTAATTACAATAAATATATATATATATATATATATATATTTTACTAGGGGAATATATTCCGAACACAATTCTAGAGCACACCAATTGAAGTGATTGAATCCACCTGATTCTGATTCCACGCAGATGCCAATGGAATTGAATTGTTCCTTTTTGTTTCGCCTTTTTATATTAAAAAATACATAATTGCCATGTTAATGATCATCCCATTGTACTTATTCACATTCATCATGGCACAAATAACCATCAAACACATTAAAAAAATTGAATCCAATTGAAATTCTAGTACAAACAGAACCAATTCCGGAATCGGATTCGATCCACACTGGAATCTAGACTAGCACTAGTCTGAGTCTGACTGTGATGCAATTGCAGACACATACTTTATGTTACAAGCTACAAGATGCATTTGAGCAATACACAATCTCTTGACTCTTGAAGCATTCTGGGTCAATGGCTCTTCCGTTTATTGGGTGTATGTATATCATAGTACTCCTGCTCTAATTCCAATGTCAATGATTTGTCAATGCAATGATGTCACCTCCAATACAATTATTTGTGATCAGCAAAGCCCAAATGTGTCTAATATCCACGTACCTTCATAAGACCTGCCTGCACATTTTGATGTGGCACTAATGCTCTTCCATTCTGCTTTGATTGACGTTTCCTGTCTTCTCCACATTTTTTTCCCTTTGAATGGAATCAAAATTTTGCTTCCCAGAAAAATCTAACATCCAGGGATGTGTTCAACAATTATCTTAGTTCCGAGCTGCCTATTAATATTAGCATATGCAAAATGCATTGTGGTTGAGATTCTTGTAAGTTGCAACATTCAATCGCTGAAACAATTACAAATATCATTGAATAGTGAGAGTAGGTTAAGCCCAGTGTGAGTAAAAAATGTGTATTGAGCTATTACTCTTTGTAATTGCTTCATACTGGGGTGATATAAAATCATCAGTTACCTTCAAGCTTCCCTTAAATGGAATACTTATGCTCTTTATCATGTATCATAACCATAGCATTCATGGCTTATAGGAATTTGGAGGAAATTTGGTACAAAACGCATGCATCCCAAGTCTCATGAATAGTAAGGTGAAGTAAGTATGTTAAGTACACAATAAGTAGATGTTTTACTCAGCAATATTACTTATATATAAATTATGAACACAATCTTGCTACATGAACTGTTTGAATAAAGGTTATAGTTCCAGAGACCAGACAGTGAAACATGGAATGTCATAAGATCAGTGTTAGAGGTGTAGGAACTGGAGGCCAGCAGGCATCATGATACTCTGTATAACTTTGATGAGTCGGCACATTAAATATCCAAGTGGTTATCTACCTGTCATGAGATATTCCTACACTTTGACTTCAGAGCAGGAGCGTATGTGGAACCCAAACCTAGCTCCTTGTGTATCACCAGGTAAGTATGAAGTAGAGAGATTATTGACATTTTAGCCAATTAAAAATGAAAAAGGTCTAATAGGGTGAAGTAGGTAGCAATTTAAATTGCCAGACCTCTCAAAATACCAACTTTGTCATGTTATTAGCAGTGTAGTTGTGCTTCAGTGCTTCAGCATCAGCCACATCCCCAAAAGCACAAAGTCAGGAATTGTGTTGTCTGATGAGCAGCACAAGTAGGTATGATTCAACATCAGTGATTGATGTTGGTCCTTTACCCTAATGCATGGTCCTCGGCAGGCCTCTGGAAAAGTTGTCCCAGACCCCATATCCCTCGGAACAGGATGAGCGTTTCAGTTAGCGTCTTGAACCGCAAACCAAAAATTGAATCTATGATAGGTAATGATGAACAAATGATTAGGGCTTCTTGATTCAAAAGTTATAGGTTTCTTAGGACTTGTGCAAGCCGCAAGGAACATTACATGTATAGACAGATTTACATGTATACTTAGATTGATGTTAATTTAATAACCCTTCCTTGAGTACTAAAATGAATTAAGTTTGAAATTACACTATTGATATTTTGATCACAGATCTTTATTAGAAAGAATTAGCTAATACAAATTTATGTCTAATTCTTGTTTCAGCTAAATCTTTCTGATGAAGATCAGTGATTGAAACATAAATAAAGCATAATTTTTTGCTTTATTCATTTTAATACTTGAGGAGAGTTCATTTAATTTACATATAAATATGATCAATTCCGGCATACGGCGTAATATGCTAAAAATATAACCCGTGCTGAGATAACCGAGTAAAGGACTTGCCTGGTTTCTTGTAACTCATGTTGAATTGATCTCAGGCCTCAGCTGCTAGAATTTATGCACACAAACTCTCATACCACGCAATCAGCACGAATTCAAATATCGTACACAAAGCAGCACGCGTTCCACCAAGCCAAATGTACACATTAGGGGTTACCCTACTTTTTCAAAAATGTCCCTGGTTGCTTTTAAATCTATTTCAGCTGATTATCTCGTATGAGGACAAAATGCGCAATCAATATCAGAAAAGCATCACTTTTTGTTTCTATTGAACTTGAAATATGTTTTGCATCACAATAATATTTTAATTTTCAGTAATTTTGTAAAAACTTGCTTCCTTTGTACATTTTATGAATCAAAATAAAACAAAGTTGCATTCTTCTTCACTCTTGTGACGTAATAATATGTATATTTTGTTAAACTGCCACCGAAAGTTGCGCAGAAGTTACGAATGTGATTCATACACCACTGGATGAAATACGCCCTATGCGTACCGCGAGTGATCGTGGGGTGATGAATGTTTTTTTAGCGTGAAATTTGTTTCCGCAGTTGTTCAAGTTCAAGTTGGGGTCGAGAAAATATTGATCTAAGGGCAGTGTGACATAGATGGTTTTTGTATAAGTTTGAATCTTCAGGAGTTGTCAGTCCTCCTGTTGAGCATCATTGACGGGCATTAAATTGCTAAGGTGTCTTATTTGTATTTGCTTTTTGCCCTTTGCAGTACTAAAAAATGGCAGCCACAGAAAATCTCACTGTAATCCAAGCAAAAGGTGAGTTTTACCATATACCATTTAAGTATTTTATTTTATCCCATCATTCTGGACTGCAACTTGTTGGCTGTACTAGCGCCTGTCCCCACCTTAGTTATTAGTTAAAGGAAATAGTTCACCTTCAACATGGGTTTTGAACTGAGATAGCAGTTTTGTAGCCCGTGTTGAAGAAAAAAATCACTGCAAGTTTTCTGGACTGAAAAGGCTCTCCAGCCGAATATATTTGACTTCTTGTCGAAGGAATGTGGGCCATAAACAAAAAATGTCAAGAATGTGGGCCTTCAGTAGGCTATACAGTAATCTTACCCGTCTACATTCGAATCTGATTGCCGATTGGCTGAGCCATTTGATTCTTTTGTTTGACGTCAGAGTACACATATAGTTGTGATAAAATAAATGATGTGCCCCCTTCTGTTCTGAATCGGCGCGATGAATGGCTATTTTTGACAATATGAAAAGAAGTTGTATTTCAATATATAATCAAATCGTGTTTGAAAAAGTAATCCAAGATGAACTATTTCCTGTAATCTTATGATATACAGTATAACTAATTGTTCGAAAATTGGGTTAGTATGCCTAAAAGCATTGATACACTGCTAATAGCATGACATTTCTGACATATGGTAAACATCTGCAATGCAAGACACATTGTAGTTTGTGACTTTATGTGGATGCCAGTGTTTGTGTCGTTCACATTGACATTGCCAGTTGGTTCTGTAGATGACACTAACACACAAATGCATGCCAAAAGTATGAAACATCTGATGCTATTT
>VOPJ01011093.1:0-16984 GCA_014673585.1 Semibalanus balanoides
TTTCGGAAATGTTTTTGCAATTTTGACCCCCCATGCAATGTTGCAAAACCCGATTGCACGCTACATTATCAGGCAAACCCGTAACATTTTGATGGTGCATGACAACCCGTAACATTTTAACAGCTACCTTCTATTACATGAAAATCCACATAAAAAGGCTGTAAAGGCTTAACTTAAATACACGCACAAAATGGGATATTTTTTACATTTCAGCCGACCCTACTCAAAAGTTATCGGCGACACCCTTGCGAGTTGGTATGCAATATACGTTACGATTTTTTATGCGTATATTCTGCGATTTTTAATTTGTTTTTTGTTGTTGAAAAACGTGAATTTCTTCGGCTCGAATACCAAAATAAGATGACCAGCCAAAATCTGCGGGAAAAAATGGAGGGTCACTTTTTGCCACACAAAGATGGTCCCCACGGAGAGGGGCTTGATCCGCCAGTGCTCCTGGGATACTCTTTCACTGCCTTTTTAAACTTTCCTATGGTGCCCTTTCCGACCACAATGGTGTGCCCCTACCACGGTTCGGGACGCAGTGAAAAATCCTTAAAATATGCCCTGAGCCATGGGCACTGGGCAGCCTCGTTTCCGACTTGATCGCACCTGTACAGCTGGGCAGTGGTGATCGATGACTTTGTTCCATATCCGCATGAATTATTCTACCTTGTCGTCTACGCCGCTGGCCGCATGCAGTGGACCCCAGTCGGATAGCAGGAAGTCGAGACTGACACTGTCCCAGTCCGTCCGATCCCAGCGTCTGATGTGGCGGACTTCGGGCACAGTGCGGATTCTTGGGAGTGATACGGAAAGGATAACAGGCTGGTGGCACAACAGAGATTCGGGGAGTAACGTCGGCTGAGAGTGTAGATCAGACTGATTAGTGGATAAATGGTCAAAAATTGTGTGGTTCGCAAAAGGTGTGTCGGTTCATCTGAACGAGTTGGTATACGTGAAGGTCCAGAATAGAAGCTGTAAGATAATTCCGAAATTTGATGAATTTGTGTGAACATCTAGAATTTGTGTCACCGTAGCAAAAAACTGGAGTGCCTCGCTCTATAATGTCCTGTACTGGTCTCGGAGTGTATCGAATGAATCCGATGGTAGCGCCTTCTGGTGGCCTGTAGATTGGCCGCCAACTACACTTGTCCCCGCGAGCGTGTCAACAGAGAAGCCAGAGGCATTAGGCGTAAGGAGCCATTGGGCAGGGGGAACAACTTGCCCCCAAACCTTTCGGATTTTAAATTACGCCTATGGACTTGCATGAAAGAATCAACTTCAAAATGCATTTTGCCCCCCCCCACTCAAATGAGTCCTAACGCCACTGGCCAGAGGGCGTCCACTGTGGGTTCTGAGTTCAGTGATTGATAGGTTTCTGCTAAGAGACACTTGTGGCAGATGATAGCGACACTGCCACCTCGCACTTTCGCTCTTCCTCGTCGAGGTTGGCGTCTGTCGGAGTGGTAAATTTTAAAACCCGGAAAAACAAGGAAATCTGTGCGCACGTCTGCAGTCAAGAATGTTTCCGAGTTCCGACAGACACAATATGTTGAGTTTGTGGGAGATTAAAAGTTCATTCACTTTCTCAAGTCTGGCAGTGAGTGAGCTTATGTTCTGGTGGCAGATGTTGAGCGGGCTTTGAATAGCTTTTGGTTGGTTGCGTTCTGGGAGCCGAGGCGGTCGTAGCAGGCAGAGCATGGGAGTGCCTTCAAGGTATGTTGGAGGGCGCTTTCAGGTGTACCGAAGCGCGCCCTACATTCAGTTGAACGCGCTTCTTATAAAGCCGGAGCGCGCCTCACATTCGGCGAGGGGCGCCTTCGGCGTCCTTCACTGAATGTGAGGCGCATGGCGCCTTCGGTGCATGAGGGCGCCTTCGGTCCATGAGGGCGCCTTTGGCGCCCAAGTGCGGTGACCCCATCCATGGTGCGGCGACCTCCTTTAAATACGCCGCCCTCTGGTTAGCCCAATCGGAAGTAGTCGCGTCAAGATTACTTGAGGTATAGTAGTATAGTCTTGTGCCCAGGTCTATTTTAAGGAAAATAGTTCACCTTCAACATGGGTTTTGAACTGAGATAGCAGTTTTGTAGCCCGTGTTGAAAAACCCTTCACTGCAAGTTGTCTGGGCTGAAAGGGCTCTCCAGCCGAATATATTTGACGTTTTGTCGAAGGACTGTGGGCCTCACACGCCTGGACAGAGTACGTCCTTCTGTCCTGAATCGGCGCGATGTATTGCTATTTTTGACATTATGATTTTTAAAAAAAAATATAATCAGAAAAAAAAAACAATCCAAGGTGAACTATTTCGACATTATTTATGGCCCACATTCCTTCGATACAAAGTCAAATATATTCGGCTGGAGAGCCTTTTCAGCCCAGAAAACTTGCAGTTAGAGGTGTTTTCAACACGGGCTACAAAACTGCTAACTCAGTTCAAAACCCATGTTGAAGGTGAACTATTTCCTCGGAGGCTCGGATTGCTCCTTGTGACGCTCCCCTCCGGGCCCTCCCCCAAGGATCTATCCGGGATAATGCGACCATGAAACCCGGGGGCACCCAGAAATGGTGATTGACAGGTCACCAGAAAAGGAATAAACGTTAACTTCAATGTGCCCATGTGCATTAATCTTCGCGAATTTGTCTCGAGTCTTTCGAGTCATACATTCAAGCTTTGCTTGACATAATTGGTAAATTGCTAGTCAATTTTTAATGCGCCATGCAATCGCAATAATGCGCAGATGTGACAAAATAGAGCATCCTTGAACAACCATGGAACCTTGAACCTTGAACAGCGTTGTTGTTTACTGCAAGATTCTTATAGATTCTTATAGGTTTACTGAAGCTGTCGGCAAGCCTGTCTTGTCCTATTATAGTGTTCTATTGCCCTTGCTATTACCCTGGTCTTATCGTAACGCAACTCAGGGTAAGGAGATGCTAGGGTACAACATGTATCGAAAATCCTGAACAGACGTACAGAAAGCATGATTTATTGTCATTCATTTTCATTTATTATATTTTCATCGTGATGTTCATGGTTTATCTGTGTGGATCTGTGGTTTATAAAAATGAAGGCTGCTTTCACTCTACAGTCCACACCCAAGGCCAAGTACTTGGTATACAGTGATACATCACTCCAATGCCGTATAAGAGCACCCCTCTAGCTCTTATTCCACACACATTGACATGCTAACTGTTAGGTATGCAAACAACTGTTCCGTTTTTTGTCCCAATGCTGAGTAAATAGTAAATGGTGCTGTGGTTTATGCAGTGAAGGATCCAGAACGTTAGCTGCAGGTGGTTTGAGGTGAGGGGCTAAATAAAAAAAAAGTTTCAACAAATTGGTAAAACTAATTGGATTTTGCTTCCTTGTACCTTATTAAATAGTTTAAAACAAACATGCCTTTATAAAAGTTTATTAGATATATATCAGTCAGGGGACACTGTAGGGAAAATGCTAAAAAAAAATAGAGCGCTCCAATTTTAGAAGTTTTGATGCATTGTAAGCGGTTGTGTAAAATAGGGTACTTTTTTTAAGCGACTGCTTGCGTAGCACTGCGACCACTTGACTGACCCAGTTTTTTTATATGACATATATGGAAGAGAAAATACTTCAAACTTCGCTTATAGATTGGTCACGTTAAATTTATGTATATGTCACACTGGCAGGAAAACAGTCTAGATCCCTGTTCTTTTTTTGGATTACCTGCTGTTGCCTAGTGCTGAAACGCTCAATAAATAGAGCGAGTAACGTGGTGTGAAAATATAGTTGTCATAATTATTTTGAAAAACACATCAAATCTGTTGTAAGTAATGTATCAAATGTTTTTTGAAAAAATAAACTTAAATTAGAGAACCAACCTTAACAGTTAAGCTTAATTAAGATTGTTGAATTTAAATTTGTATATGATTTTTCACAAATTTGAAATTCAAGTTACATTTTCTATGTGAATCTTCTCTATCTTCGTTATGTTTAGAGTTATTGACGAAAAGGTGTTGGTGACCTCAGATGAACTCAGATGACCCTGTAAGGGTCCCTGAGCAAAACTTGCACTTGGATCATACATAATATCCTATTATAACATTGTCCAGAAGGAAATGGACTGATATCGTCGAAAGAAAGCATTTGAATATTAACAGTTGATTATAATCGGGAGGTCACAAAATTGAACCCGACTCAGGTCACGATATCAAAAATTCCGCAGATACACATTTGTAGATCTGATGACTTTATGTAATCCTAAAAGTTTGATATGATCGTTAGAAACTGTGGTCATGGCACGACCAAACTGTTTTGTAGGTGGGTCACTTGACCTGACCTGGTGACTGACCTACACCCGATACGAACTTGAAATTTCCGCTAAAATATGCGAAAAGGATCAATGATTGGTATCAAATTTGGCCGCGCTACGCGCGCCGTTTTTTCGTTATCTTCGAATAAAACAGGAGGGGGGGGGGGGTGTTCAAACACCTGCCAGTGGGGCGGCGGGTTAACCCGCGCGTTATGAGGTTATATTCTGTACGCGCAGTTACTCGTGAGGGGGGGCCCCCTTTAAAAAAATTTACTAGCCCCTCTGAATTCGAACAATTAGACGACCGTCTTAAAAATTAAATCGGCATTAAGATAGCCCTGTTACATTTATCGAAGTTATAACATATATTTTAACCTCAGATTCACCGATGACGTCAGACATGGTCAATGACATAAATCGTTTGACCGTGGTCATCATAGTCACATAAATGGTAAATGTCGACAAAAATGCGATATCTAAAACGCAATAATCAGTTGATAAATCGATGATTTGTGTACCTAACATTTCTTATTAAACCGTTCCTAAGCTGTTTTTGACCTTGGGTCAGGTCAAGGCAAACCGAGGTCACGAGGTCAACTGCAGAATTACGGTCATTAGAGTTCGTAACACATCGTATATGGGTCGTTTTTCGACTAGAAATGCAAAATCGAACTTTCGCAAACATTGTTTTTTTTCAACCTGACAAGATAAGAGAGTAAAAGCAAACAACGGAAATGCAATTTTTTTTGCTATGGTTATGCTGTAGAGTGTCAAGAATTTTGGCTTTGAAAGGTTGTAAGTCAGTAATTTTTAAAGATATCAACTTCAAACTTGCTACACATATTTATTGCAATCTTGTATAACATATATATTCCGTTTTTTTGTGAAAAATTTGTAAAACAATATATTTTTCTCAATTTGTTTAGTTTCATTTAATTTTGAAAATCCGAGACTGCAGATTGATAGCCGAGTTTATTATCTGTCATTTGGTATATAGCAATTGAAGTTGTTTTATACATTTGTTACAGCGTTTCCCTCACAACTTTATTTTTCAACAAAAAACGCAGAACATGAACGTCACTCTGATGTCATTCCTGTTTGACCTATCATAACCTCATCTTTTTCCTTCGGGCAGCATGTGTGAAATTGATGTGCGATAAGGTACTGAAAGTTTCCGGAATGACGACATCCTGTTTGTTTAGTGAATATTGAAAAATGAGGGCAGGTGGGCTATAAATGACAACCCCCCCAACCACAGTAATTACGGACAGGTTGACAGGAGGGAGGTCAAAGGAGGTTGAGACGAGGGTGAATGAGAGCACCGGGTCATTCCGCCAGCCCACAGAATCTGAGCAGGCATCCTAATTATACTACGTCTGAGATGTAAATATATGGACTCTGCTCTGCTAGTCAGACCCGACTTTATCCCCCCACCCCGCCACCGGTCACAACATCCTTTTCTTTGACTGATGAACAAAATATGATTCTTCCATTGACGTACCCCCTAAAAAATCCTGGCTACGTGCCTGCGCTTAACCATATGCCTTAGCAGTATGTTTTTGAATTGCCCCCCCCCCTCAGTGAGAATCCCTTAGCCGAGACCCTGTGTCAATCTGTCTACGTTTGTATTTTTTTAAATCAAGAAACTCTTTGAATCTCGTTTTGTCAGGCTTATTGCTTTTGAAAGTAAACTTGACGTAGACTGGAAAATGGTCTAGATTTATAAACGAGGAGAGTATTCCGCTGTCATGCACCATTTCGATGTTAATGACAAATATTAGGTCACGATGATTGTGCACGTTTTGCGTCATGCGTCACGTTTTGTCGTCGATGCGAGTCTGGGACGTGATAAGCTGTGTCAGGTCGAGTGTCCGGGCTGTGTCATCAAGTCTGTAGTTAAATATTGTCGTGCCACTGTTTCTGTTTGGTGCTTGAGTTAGGCATGGATGAGAAATACCCTATTTCTAATCCATGAGTTAGGTAAGTGTTACCGGTGTTAAAGGAAATAGTTCACCTTTGATTGTTTTTCAAACACAATTTGATTATATTTTCAAATACAACTTCTTTTCATGTCAAAAAAGACATACATCGCGCCGATTCAGGACAGAAGGACGTAAATTATTAATTTCATCAAAACTATATGCGTACTCTCTGCAAAGTCAAACGCGGCTCATGACAATCAGATTCGAATGATAGTCGCGTAAGATTACTGTATCAGCCTCTGCCCAGGCGTGTGAGGCCCACAGTAGCCTCTGCCCAGGCGTGTGGAGGCCTCAACTATCCTTCGACAAAAAAGTTAAATATATTCGGCTGAGAGCTTTCAGCCCAGAAACTTGCAGTTAGGGGTTTTTCAACATGGGCTACAAAACTGCTATCTCAGTTCAAAACCCATGTTGAAGTTGAACTATTTCCTTTAAGGTCGCCTGTCAGAAATATTTCCGTCGGTTTGTACGCCTGTGCTGATGTCATGCTATCCGTGAGTCGGTCGAGAAAGTCTTGCTGTCTGTCAGAGGAGAGATTAGGGGGAAGATATATCGAGCAAATAATGATAGTAAAACAGTCCCTGTTTTAATCATAGGCCCATATCCATTCTTCACCGGGGAGTCTAGGTCATGGTAGTCTGGTGACGGGCAACGAGGAACGGGCGTCATAGAGCTGTAACCCTCCTCTCCTGGTTCTGTGATCGTGTGAACGGTGGTGACAAGTGAGTGATGCTGTAGAGGCTGGGATGAATTATGTCATCCAGCTTTCGTCTCATTTAGGCAAGTATGTCGATTGGAGTTTGTTGTTATGAATTGTTCTACTTCTTGTAGTTTGTTTGGTGCCGTGATGCTGTTGATATTGATGGGGTGTACCCCCCCCCCTCAGTGGTGATGCCCCTGGTAGGTTCGAAAGTTCCTGATTAAAGATAATGGTATGATTTTTTCACTGGCTTCTGTGAACTGTGCTTCCAATCTAACAACTTATGTGTAGCATGACAATGGTGGGGTTTGCTATGGAGATCCCTTGAAGTAACAAAAAGTGAACCCTTGCCCTACATAGGTGGGGCCTGACAGCCCCCTGAGTTTTCTTATTGAATAACTTTTACACTTGCAGCGCATCTTGCCAACATTTTTAATAGCTGAGCTAACATCAATTACATGTATCCTATGCAAATTTGAAGTTTATACGACTATTAGATCGTGACCTATGACGTTTTCGTCGAGGTCATGTCAGATCCCTAATGCCTAAGGGCCTTTGACCTGACCCCAAAGGTCACCAGTTGACCTAGATACTCAGAATGAGATTCCTTTGGACTCGCCTTATGACAGGCAACATGTTATATTTTACGGTGTCTCTCTATCTCCTCTCGTTCGAAAGTTTTACTAAGGCAACCTTTACAAGTTTTACATGTGCTGTAATCAAAATGCATTTAGCAATTTTATATATATTGATATATATATATTAATATATATATATATATATATATATATATATATATATATATATATATATATATATATATTGACGGTTTTCGTGACCTAAGAGGTCATTAACTGGCCCAGACCTAAACATCGATATATTGCCAGATAGCTAATACAACGAACAACATTTGGACGCCAACCATATAGTTTTGTACTCATGCTTCGGTAATGACGGCCGACAGGGTAAAATCGCTATTTTTGGACGTCGCCGATTTTTGGTCATTCTTTATGCCTGGAAGATCACCTGTTGACCTGGAACCTAAAAATCGCATACTGTTAGATTCGTATCATGACAGGTAACACACTGGTTCTGACCGCATTGCTCTATGTTGCTTGGTTTGGAAGTTAACAGGGGGCCTGTCAGCCTATGGTCAGGGCCACCTTCGCCCTGTAGGGCGAAGGTGAGAAAAGAAGGGCTGAAGTAGGGCTGAAGTAGGGCGAGGGTTAACCCTCGCCCTACGGGAGTTTTTTCCCTTCGCCCTACGGGGTGCCTGACTGCGCTAATTTCCAAACCAAGCAACATTGAGCAACGCGGAAAGAGCCAGCATGCCGCCTGTCATGTGAGTAATCTAATGATATACAATTTGTATGCTTCAGGTCAACGGGTGACCTTCCAGGTCAAGTGAATGACCTCGACTCGACCATGTCCAGAATAGCGATTTTGCTGTCAGAAAACCTCTACATTAAAAATTGATAAATATAAACAAAAAAGCATGTTCCTAGACCAGTTTTTGCTCCGAGATACCGGAAAGGTTTATTTATTCATATAGATACGAATAAATCAGCCTTTTCTGTATTTCGGAGCCAAAACTGGTCTAGGAACATGCTTTTTTTTTACAGTTATCAATTTTTAATTTAGAGGGATCAGAGGCCGTTCTTATAAAAAAATCGAGCCGCTGGCTCTATTTTATTATTATTTCATGTGCTCATAACTCGGCGTAAGAGATGTTTAGCGTCGAAATAGTCCCTCAGATTTGTAGCAGCAAAGCCAAATACAATGTTGGTATGTTATATTGTGCCCAAACATTAGACAAAATATCCAGTCGTGAAGCCATTCTTTAAAAAAAAAGTCGAGCCGGTGCACTGTGGTCGGAAACGGCCTCACGGGTGGCCATGGGCAACTCGGAAATTTCTGCTATTTTTTATTGTCAATCTGTTGAATGATTAAATCATTCGAAAAACAACTGATAAAAAGGTTTTCGTTTTTCGAAAATTGACCGCAATTCGTATGCCAAACCAGAGTTTTCTCATGATCGATTATCGTTTGCGCCGTTGAGTAGTTATATCTATCGTAATTTAAATGCCAAATTGTGTACCTTTCCGCTGTAAGAAATAAGTATTATCATTTACCAAAATGTTCGTTATAATGTTGGCTACAGTGTGAATTGATTTTTTTTTTCATACATCCTCAAAATTTGAAGTAACACTGCATTCTAATGATGACGTCAGCAAAACATCCTCAGCAAAATAAAGCTCAAATTAAAATAGACAAACAACAGTAAGTTCCACCTAGTTTCTCTTAACTTTTTGGTGGGATGAAAGCCCATTCAATTATGTATAAGGGGGTCTAAAAATATAAATGCGCATATTTGCGCAAAATTGTCTGTGAAGCTGCATTTCCCAAGGCGTGCCGCCCGACGGAGCGGCCGGCCGGACGCGCTCGGTGCGCTTATTACGCCGGCCCGGACACATGAGTGCTGTAACTAGCGAGTATATGCCATTCCCTGCTCTAATGCATTAAACCTCATCTCCAGCGCATGTACTGTGTCCATTTTACCATTAAAAGTATCATTCAAACACCTAGCTCGGGTCTTCATGGGCATAATTAATATAAAATTTGGATGAGATACACTTTACCCTTGGAGTTACACGCTCCTCTTCCCTGCTTCCCTCTTCTTCCCTTTTCCGGTGGTAATTAAATAATTGGGTTGCATCAGCTTTGCATTTTTGTGAATTGAGTTAAAACTTTTCTAGACCAATTTCCGAGGTCAGATACTGCGCTAAGAAGTGCCCGGTGCGCAGGTCCTGGCCGTTACGATCCTATCATGCAATTCCAGGTGGCCGTCGAATTGTCAATATAATAACTTTTTGTGCCCAGCATGATAGGTAGGTACGGGGTCCGCAGTATAGGTAGTCTATCTTATAATGTTCTCGCTAGTGTTCGACAGCAAATCGAAACATTATTAGTTATATAAAAACAAAAATATATATTCAACCGTATTATTGTAAGCCCCCCCCCCCGACAGATTCGTATACTTTTCATCCCTCCAGGAATAGGGTTAACACAACAAGTTTTATAAGCAAGAAAGAGTTCTGTTTAAAATGGGTTTAAATGGGTAAAATTATACAGTGCACTACAAATCAATACAAACTCACAATAATGTAGCTTCAATGCATCATATTCTTTATATATGCTATCCACCGTTTCCGTATATTTACTATAGTGTTATTATAGCAACACTGATGAATTGTGTGCTGTGAATGCGCAATTTACTAAGTGTACTTGTTCTTAAGTTTAAAAACAGCTTGCTATGCCCACATATACTTATGCGGTAACACATGCGTGTTTCTCGTAATTGAGTCAATAATCTATCATCTATGACCATTATCAGGAGAAAAAAAATCGTTGGCTCACAGAACATGCTTACTTACTTACATATAACAAAATGCATAACAGATTCCTTTTCATATCTTACATATTCAACTTATTAAGCGATTTCTTAGCCTTAATATTATTTACATATCATCTGTCATAGGTTTATATTGATTTTTAATATGTTGACCTGCATTATGCTTGATGCCGATCATTACTTAAAGGGATTATGCGGGTTTTTCCCAGAATAATTGAGTTACATAGTAAAACGTACTTTTAAGGGGTAGAAGGCCACGGTTACCACAGTTTTTTCTGGAAATGCCATCTTCTTTACGTAAGGACGTTTCAAAGTGTTCGGGTGATGCCACCGCGTACTTTTTGCAGTACTTGCTTGAGGTATTAGACAGCCGTCACTACTTACGCCCGGATATGCGCCGCCCAAGGATGAGATATCATAAAAAGTGGTGGCAGTATCCCGATCAGTACTCGTATCAGATTTACAAGTCTCTGGAAAAATGTCAAAGTTTAACGCTGTAATTGCTGAAATAATGATAAAGCGCAAACGAGGTCCACTCTTCATATGTCTTAAAACGGTGTTTAAGCACATACACTGCAAAAGAGTGCATTTCCTTTCAGGACGGAAAATTCGTATAATTCCCTTTAAAGAGATGTTTCACATTAACATAAAATTTGAGTGAGATAGCCAAATTGTTGGATTTCATTGCGAAATTACAGTACTTGTAGAAGTTAAAACACCCACAGAGGTCTAATCGAAAGTAAAATTTGAGTTTGGTTTTGACATCTGAAAAAATAAGGGCCCTAAATATTGCAGCGTGAAGGTTTTTTTTCTATTTCCAAAAAATTCCTTATATGACGTCATCAGGCCCAAATACTAAAACTTAGTTTTTTATGGAAAATTGATACTGTTTGTGAGAAACCAATGTCAGGAATGTGTTCGCGCAAGCAATACTTCATATTTTGCACCCACAAGCGGGGTACATTGGACAACTTGCCAGAGGAGTGAAACATTCCCTTTAAAGGGATTATACGGGTTTTCGTCTGAAAGGAATGCACTCTTTTGCAGTTGTATGTCTAAAACACGTTTAGGAATATGAGAGTGACCTCAGATTGCTCAATAATCCATTATTTCAGCAATTATCAGCGTTTAACTTGACTTTTTCAATACTTGTTATCTGATAACGGTACTTGCTCGTGATTTTACTGCTCCACCACTTTTTAATATCTCTATCTTGGGCGGCGCTTGGCGGGCGTAAGTAGAGAGGCTGTCTATACTCAGCAAGTACTGCAAAAAGTTACGCGGTGGCATCACCGAGCACTTGAAACGTCCTTACGTTAAAGAAGATGCATTTCCAGAAAATGTGGTAACCGTGGGCCTTCTACCCACCTTTATAAGTACGTTTTACTATGTAACTCAATTATTCTGGGAAAAACCCGTATAATCCCTTTAAGCAGTCGTCAAGTTATGCTCTCAGAGGGTCATACATCTACCAAATTACAACATTATTTAAACTGGAATCTTTTGCTACTAACGAGTAATTTTGGACGGCGAATTCGATTATGTAACTAAAAAATTCATTTTGGACCAACCTTTGCCAAATCGTGTACCAAAAAGGTCCATATGGCACACCCTTTGTTTAGAGCTGGTCTTGTAAAGGTCATCATGGGTCATTTTATATAATTCAACTCCAAGAACATTTTCTTCGCCAAAACAACATTCAAAATGTCAATTGAGTCCATCGCAGCCCAAACGTTGTCGAACATGTACCGTAATCACGAAAGTACTTGCGATAGATTTTCAGTACGCTGTGACATGACGTCAGTAATGACGTCACAAATGAGTGACCTGAGGTTATCTCACCATTTATGAGGTAGCAGATGATGCATAAAACGTGTTGAAGTAAGTACGCAAAGTTTGATTCAATCGGTCAACCTATTCAAAGGTTATGGACAAAACACTTTAGCGCTCGGGCCCGTGGCCATTCGTAAAGCCGTTTCCGACCACAGTGCGGTGGTTCGATATTTTTTTATAAGAACGGCCTCTGGTTAACATTTTTTTTTTAAATAATTTAAAAAATGACGTCATAAGTTTATTACACTTACGGAGCCATCACTCAGTGAAAGATAGAGATATTGCTTTGAAATTTGGTTTGGATACTGTTTATAATCAGTTCTGTCACATATATTCCGTTTTTAATATCTTAGAAAAATAGGATTTTGTAGTGATTAAAAAAGTTTGACTTTTTGGTTGGGGTTTAAAAAACCCACAAAATCGAAATTTTGGAATACTATTTTCGAGAGGATGTCGTTTTATGTATTGTCCGTTTTCCGTTTGCTATTTGCTGCAAAACTCTATTTTCTACGATTTTTCAAACATGTATTTGTTTTCCTCAAAACATGACGTCCCTAAAACGTCATTACCTCCCAAACTACTGGACCAATTGCAATCAAATTTCCACAGCATACGTATAATTGTTGTAAACTCAACTACTGGAAATTTCAAGATGCGCCGCATACGTAAAAAGTTATTCAAGGGAAACCTCGGTAGGGGCCTGTCAGGCCTCCCCCGTAGGACGAGGGTTAAACTTAAAAGCTTCTGATACATATTCATAAGGATGACAAATAATGGCCTTTATCTTTCTTACTTACTTTAGTTGGGAGGATAATTGTTAGTTTCAACATAAAAAACATCGCATTATCTTCCCTCATTATCCGCCCGTCACATTATCGCATTATCTTCCCACATTATCCGCCCGTCACATTATCGCATTATCTTCCCACATTATCCGCCCGTCACATTATCACATTATCTTCCCATTACCAGGAACAGNAAAATGAGCAAAGGCACTATTTTCACAGATTTTTCGCGACCCCTAAACGTTGTCAAAATTAGTTTCAATGTGCACCATTGAACTCAGCATGTCCAAAACCATGGGAAAACCTGTATCCGCTATAATTTTCCGAAAAAAGTATATTTTGCGCCACCCTAATGGTCATGCTTCCTAGGAATTGTCAACACATGATTCTTTCTCCGATCACACTATGTTGTGATTCATTAATTTGTGTTGATGATTTTAAATATCTTGGTTATTAAATTTCCAACGCAAGAACCAGAGCCGATGATTCGGAAATTCGTCATCAACATCGAGCATTATGTTGCAGGGTTAACTAACTCAGCCGCAAATTCCCTATGTGCACTTAATCGGTAAAGAGATATTTGTACAATACCTATTGCTCGAACGTCAGTTGCAAGCATCTATGACATTCGTTTCACATGTCTGATCTAAAGAAATTCAAGATGTGCTTCAACAACGCTGCTAGAATGTTCTTTGGCTTCAATAGGTTTGGAGTGCTTCTAATATGTTCGTGAAAGAGTGCATCTACAGTTATGATGCGACGTACTGCAAATCTGTGCGGAACTTTGTTTCGCGTATGGTGAAATCTCACAATCGTATAATATCATCATTGTTTTATAGCGACCTGGCCGGCACTTCCTCGACGACCAGGTATGGTCAAAGGCGTTGTATGGCTGTGACTGTTAAACTGCTGTGATCTGTGTGTGTGTGCGTAAGTTTGTGTGTGTGTGTGTGTGTGTGTGTGTGTGTGTGTGTATGTGTGTGTGTGTGTGTGTGTGTGTGTGTTTTATGAACTTAGTGTCACCAATAACATCCGACGATATGGTATGGATGCATCTAAAAGATTGGGTGTAATTTCCACACCAACTTTCAAGATGTTGTGGAGCTTTCCTTACCAACCACATACAAATAACAAAGTTACGCCCATGCACGGTCCTTTTGAAGTCTGAACTTGATAACACATAGTAGTAATGTTTAAAACCATGTTTGTATGACTGGAACGCCGTTCTGTGCAAATTGCACAGTATTTCAAAGAAAAATTAGCCTTTAAAACCACGGCTCGTCGGGTTGCACCCCACATAAGCAGGTGCTTCCCCGTTGACGGAAGGTATCGCGATCGCTTCGCGTCCACTCTGTAATTGGCTGGTCCCGCACCGACGATTCGCAATATGCACGTCGTGTTAAGCACATTAGGGGTACACCGCACAATGTTAGCCTGCCAGTTGAGTCCTCAATTCCAGCGTCATCCTCACTATTTATGCATACCTGCTGGTCGGCCATGCAGGAGTATCGACTATGCTGCCTGTGTTCAGTTAAATAAGGCATGCCTACAACCAGAGCGAATGAGCCTTCACTTATATAGCCGGTAACCACGAACATATTATAGCTCTGCAATGTAATTGCCGGGCTCAAAAACGTTCCATCCTAATACGCTTTTACGCAGTAGCCAGCTCGTACCCAACACACCCAGCATTCCAGATTACCAGATGCTCATTATGTCCAGAGTTATTGATGAAAAGGTGTTGGTGACCTTAGATGGCCTCAGATAACCCCGCATGGTCACTGAACAAAGTCTGCACTCGGACTATCCATAATATCCTATGATAATATTATCCAGAAGGAATTGGACTGATATCCTCGAAAAAGGACGCATTTACATATTTTTCCGTTGAATTATAATGGGAGGTCACGAAATTGACCCGACCTCATTTCACCGATATTACAAATTCAGGGCCGACCTTTCGTAGATACTGATGGTATAATGCAACCCTAAAAGTTTGATATCGATCCCTTAGAAACTGTGTTCATGGCACGATCGCAAACTTTTTGGTAGGTGGGGTTACTTAACCTGACCTGGTGACCTAACCTAATCCGACACGAAACTTGAATTTGTCAAAATGTGTGGAAATAATAAATGATACCAAATTTGACAGCGCTGCGCACCGCCGTTTTTTCTGCACCCCAATAAAACCGCAAGGGGACGTTCAAACACTCCCCCCAATGGGACGCGGGTTAACTGCACAGTCAAGACTGAGGTATCATTCGAATGGCAGTTCAATGGCAAAACAATTGCCATCAGTCGTAGCCATCAGGATGCTCGCACCGTAAGATCGCGACCCTACAGCAGATGTTTCAGGTGAGCCCCGTGGCGGTCCTGGATGCACGGCAGTCGGACGTGCTGCTGCAGGTGGTCCACCATGCGGCTGATCTGGTCGACAGTGACGCGCCTCATCTCGACTCTGATGGCGGCCTTAAACTCCCGAACTGTCGCTGGTTTGTCCCTGTAGACTCTGTTCTTTAGCTGTCTCCACCCGGGTCACACGGATTTGGCCACCCGGGTTGAGCTTTCTGCGTTGAAAGTTTCTTTTTGACCAGATGCTACGCGGATACCCGCAGAAAGTTTCTCGAGAAGTTTGACGTAGACCTAGGGACTATTTTAAGGGAAACCCACCAGGGCACTGTGGTCGGAAACGGCCTCACGGGTGGCCAATGGCAACTAAGGCAACTTTGGAATTTCTGCTATTTTGCTATGTCAATGTGTTGCAAATTGATGAAACCATTCGAAAAGACTAGTAAAAAAGTTTCCGTTTTTCGAAAAATGACCGCAATCGTAAGCCAAACCCAGAGTTTCTTATGGCTCGATTAATCGTGCGCCGTGAGTAGTTATATCTACCGTAATTTCAATGCCAAATTTTGTACCTTTTTGTGTAAGAATATAAGCATTTACATAATACAAATGTGGCGTTATATGTGACTAAGTGTAGATTGAATTGTTTTCATAATATTCAAATTGGAAGTAGACGACGCATTCATGATGAGTCAGGCAAAACATCCTCAGCAAAATAAGCTCAAATTAAGTAGAGCAAACAAGCAGTTAGTTTCACCTAGTTTTCTTTAGATTTTGGTGGGATGAAAGCCCATTCAATCATGTTATAAGGGAGTCTGAAAGCTAAATGCGCATATTTGCGCAAAAATTGTCCTTGTGAAGCTGCATTTCCAAGGGTGCAGTGGAGCGGCCGCGCCGCGCTCGCGCGCTTATTACGGGGGCGGCGCGGATACATGAGTGGCTGTACCTAGGTGAGTATTGCATTCCTGGCTCTAATACTTAAACCTATTCCAGCGATGTAATGCGTTTTTTAAAACCTTTAAAGTATCATTAAAACACATAGCTGGGTCTTACATGGGCATAATAATATTTGGATGAGTTTGCACATTACCTTGGGTTACACGCTCCTCTTCCCTGCTTCCCTCTTCTTCTGGTGGTAATTAAATTCCGGTGGTAATTGAATAATTGGGTTGTATCAGCTTTGCATTTTTGAGAATTGAGTTGAGCTTTTTTAGACCAACTTCCAAGGTCAGATCCTGCGCTAATAAGAAGTTATTGTTGCGCAGGTCCTGGCCGTTACCATCCTATCATGCAATTCCAGGTGGCCGGCGAAATGTCAATATAATAACTTTTCGTGCCCAACATGATAGGAAGGTACGGGGTCCGCAGTAAAGGTAGTCCTTTTTATTATGTTCTGGCTAGTGTTCGACAGCAAATCAAAAATTATTAATTATATATAAATATACCTATATATTCAACTGTATTATGGTAAGCTTTCAAATTCAATCGCTGTTTTAAATAACAGCGCTCCCTCAAAAAGGTCATTTATTGACACAAGTTTCATAAGCAAGAAAGAGGTCTGTTTATAATTTGTTTGAATGGGTAAAATGATACAGTGCAATATAAATCAATACAAACTCACAATAGTGCAGCTTCAA
>VOPJ01011094.1:0-28590 GCA_014673585.1 Semibalanus balanoides
AAATGTATATGCTTCAACTGTCTTGTGCCTACCCGTATCGTATGTTTAACCTCGTTTGCCCTTTAACCCATTGTTCTCAGCTGACATAGCACTATTATCGGTTAGACATGACTCATGAGTCATGACTGGATATTGATGATGATGCTTAAAACGGTAACACACACATTTACTGTCAATAGAATCTAGGTACACTTTCCGACAATCTGAGCCATAAAGCGGCATTGTATGTTCTTCGCTTAACAGGTTTGCTTGTGTTACGGTTTGCATGGACGAATGAGGGAGACGTGCTGTCCAATCCTCTTATTACCTGAACAGATGCAGCTTTAAGAACAGAACAGACTCACGAGTCATAAGCCGACAGAGGCTGATCTTGTCTCAATTTTTAAAGCAAATCAGCATTTCGTAAACCGCACAGAGCACGACATATACGTATAGGCCACAACGCAGTGTGATTTCTTCGCTTAGGAAAGACATAGAGCAAAGACTACAGCGGATATCAGCTTAGTTAAAGTCTTAGCGACCTAAGTCATAGTGACATAAGTCATAGTCACACGAGTTTTATTCCGCTTCTTCTGACACGCATATTCTGAGGTCCAGCAACCCAAACACATTTCGACTTCTTTCATTTCAATGTCGTCATTGTGTTGCAAAACCCTTCTCGTCATTTAGCTTCCTGGGAACTTAATAACTTAATGCGAATATTGCGCAAATTAAGATTATCTCCCCCATAGGTACCTCAAATATATGGTTAGCGCACGTTATATCACCTGTGTTGCTGGTCATAATACCGATGGCTTGACATGCTGGCGTTTGGTTCCTCGATTATCTTATGGTTCACATGTCACCTCTGCTGTATCTCATCTATGCAGCCACAGTGCTGGGTTCAGGGGAGCTCCCCAGGTGGTGTATGCAAGCTGACACTGATGTCGACCATTCCATGGTGACAAGGCGCCTCTGCAGATACCATCTGTAATCGATAATCATCAGCCGTCTGCAGTAGACGTTCATCAGCCATCTGCAGTAGACGTTCATCAGCCGTCTGCAGTCGATATTCATCAGCCATCTGCAGTAGACGTTCATCAGCCATCTGCAGTAGACGTTCATCAGCCGTCTGCAGTAGACGTTCATCAGCCGTCTGCAGTCGATATTCATCAACCGTCTACAGTCGACGGCACTTTCGCCAACTAACACGGTCATAACCACTTCAGCAGATGAGGGATGCAAATCGGCTGTATATATGGTAAAGAATTTTTTTTTTTTGTCTTTCGCTAGACATCAATCAAGCGGATGTCAGTAAACAGCCACGTCTCTTGACATTTTATATAAAAAGAGAAAAGTTTGCACGTCCCCTTCTGAACCAAATAAGTTCAGAAGGGGACGTGCAAGCTGTTCCCTTTTACTCAGGCGAGTAATTTGTCAGGACCATATAGGTACACCTTCTTCCCTATATTGTATAGGTAAGCATGTACTTATATAATATGAATTATACTTAATAAATACTTAATTACATAATTAATTACTTAAAAACTATTCGCCAAAAAGCCGTATCTAAAGGTCGTGTGCCGTGTGCTGCAAGGATGCTCTGCACTAAGTATGGCTTTTCTTATTTTGAAGTCATATTCTTCCGCTCAGAAACATACGGTCACTCAGTTTTGTCTCCACCAACACTAGCGCGGGCTTTAGCATGACGATATGTGTGACCTCTATCGGGAGTTACCAGAGCACTTATACCTCGCCGTTACGGCCGCACCTCATATGTGGCAGCACCCTAATCGGTAACCATTCGCCTGCTTTTCTGCTGTGAGAGTCCCTGTGAGGATTCTCACTCTGTTGGCTGGTCTGCCCGCACGTTTCCACCAAAGCGGAAACTTTATGAAGTCGGTGCCGGGGGGGGGGGCTAAATGTTAATTTGGATAGATTTAACTCCATTCTTACCCCACTGCAAACGCCATGATAGGCTAATGTTAAAAATTGTAAATATTGGTGGGGGGGGGGGGGCTCGAGCCTCTCCCCAAGATATACAAGTTCCACCCCTACGCAACGTCCTGTCACTATGAGGTATCCTGGCTATTCCTATCCCATAAGAAAACGCCGAACAACTACATTACATTAGCCGTTTTCACGATGGCTTTTATTTTGCGCGAAATGTTTTAAAAACATTTTAAATGTTTTGAAATGTTTTAGTTGTAGCCGCTTTCACGATGGTTAATTTGAGAAGAAAAACATGTTTTACCGCTCGCCATACCGGCACGTAGAGCGAGGTTTAAAAGAATGTAATCGCAAATTTGGTCCATCGTGAAGACGGCTACTATGTAACATTTGAAAACAGCTTTTAAAATGTTTTTAAAACATTTCGCACAAAATAAAGCCATCGTGAAAACGGTATTATACAGTTACCAGGTAGTTAGTTACAAGTATCTGATATATACCTCAGAGTTCTAATGCTGACCATCGGTCATAGGTTAATATCGGTAGCGCCGAACAAATGTTGCTGTTAACTTCAGTCATGAATTAACCGCTATTCCCTGGGGCGGCCAAGAATTACGTTAACCTGCGGGGGGCCAGATTCTCGTCCCCCCCCCCAGAGATCTCGAGAACCGCTCAGCCGGATTTCGATGGGCCGACACACCATTCGAATTTTTCGTGACGAAAATCTTTCTTTTTGGACCCCCAAATTGCTGTTTTTTTGCTCAAAATGGGGCCAGGGGGCAAAACACACGAAAACCTTAGGGTGTTTTATGAAGGTCATTGTGGCATTGTGATTCAAATAACCCGATTTGCATGCCAAAACGTTTTTAGCTTCCAATGTCATGTTCTTCACAAAATGTGTGAAAGAGACGAGGTACCAAAATGAAAAATCATATGCGCAAACTCCAGGGATAAAAAAAATTGGGAAGAATTTTGGATGCAAAATAAACGGTGTTTTCCTTAGTGTTTGGGACGTGGAACTGTCAATGTGGGTTTGTTGCTTGTAATTTGTTAATGTAACAAATTATGCAATAGGCGGATTCAGTAAAACAAGTGGGGGGGGGCAGCCATGTGCGGAAACGCCTTTTATCATCTTGCTTACTGCAGTCGGGCCTTAATTTGAGGAGACTATCGCCTCCCATTTTATGTACCTGATTCGCCTTTGCTCCAAAATATGCATAATCATTATGTATGATGTATAAAGCATTGACTTAGCTTCTGACAGCTTTTATTCCACCCGCAAAACTACGAAGGAAGTCATGCGCCGCACACCCGCATTCGTACGACCCTCCCAAAACATGAACCCTGACGCCTCTGCTGGCTGATTTTTTACAATTTTTCACAGAACACGCGTCATTTTATATTTAGGAAAAAAGTCTGAAAGTTTCAAAGACGATAAACGTAATGGTTCAGAAGCGGCGGGCGAAAAAACTGCCGGGGGGAGAATCTGCCCCCCGGCAGGGAAAGGGTTTAAAACGCTAACAGGTGGATATGGGTACAAAGTTTATTTATTAATGTAATCACATGCCAGATACTGCTGACTACTGCCAGAATCTATGACCTGTATCATGATACATGATACAGTGCAATCATGATACAGTGATACAGTGCAACAGTGCATGATACAGTGCAATGGATGACACTGCATGTGAATCACTGGTGCCGGTATATAAGTTGGTGCAGTCCGTTTATGTCGTGGTACACCACTGAGCCGCAAGATCCTCTCCGACGTGATATGACATTTCCGACGTGTATGATTCTCTGCTAAATCTGCCTGTTTCTGGCGATAAGAAGGGAAACTATTTGTGCGATCATGCAGTATGAGGCATTATCTAATCGTCTAAGTATGCTTCAAAAGAGCATAGTTTATATATGAGACAGCTTAAACTGAACGGCATAGAGGATTAAATAAAAACATAATTCGTCTAATTTCAGGATTTCCTGAACCAGAAATCACGTCAACGTAACGCTGTGCTAGGCACAAAACATCCCGAATCCTAACCACATTAGCAATGGCATCATGCGCGCTGATGTTGCGTGACTGCTGGGTAAGGCAATTTACGCTGTTTATTTACCTATAAGGAGTCGGATTCTGCTTCAGAAGCTGTTCCACTCCCTCTGTGTACGCGTCTGGAGCCGTTACCAGGAATGCTGTGAGGCCAGAGCTTGAACTTGGATCGGCAGAGGATGAAGTGAAGTAGAGATTGGAGAATCGGAGCTGGTTACAGTGGTGTTTCAGCTCTAGAGATTGTAATGGCCGAATGAAGCGCCTGCTTCTATAGCCTTGTGTTTAGCACCCACCGCCTGCTTCTATAGCCTTGTGTTTAGCACCCACCGCCTGCTTCTATAGCCTTGCGTTTAGCACCCACCGCCTACTTCTTCAGCCGGTCAAAGCGTCTGAATAGCGTAGTTGCGTAATGATAGCGTAGTTGGGGAATGTGGGCTGATCTAATTTTAACTAAACAGCATGCACGGTAATGTATGCTGTCGAGAATGATTCACCTTGACCTTCAGCTGTTCTGATGCAGAACCTTCATCAAATTATAAGCCGACAAGCATGCACAGTGCACACGCAGTTGAGTTGACTAGCAGCTAACAAGCGTGGTGGTCGGCTATAGAAGCGTGGTGGTCGGCTATAGAAGCGTGGTGGTCGACTAGAGAAGCGTGGTGGTCGACTAGAGAAGCGTGGTGGTCGACTATAGAAGCGTTCCATTGAAGACGATGTGCAGTGGCTTACTATCGCCCACAGTTTGATGCTTCGAGCTGAACGGGGTGGATGTTCCTAGCTCGATTTGTCCAGCTGTTCGATATGATGTACGAGCAATGAACGTAGCTGCACCACAATGGACGTCCCGGGGCTCATATTGCACGAGCTTGGGATAGGAAGTACCTTTTTGGTTGGAGATTGAGTAGATCCGGGAACAACGATGGTTTATCGAGGCAGTCAGTATCGAGGCGGGGGCTTATCGTGGCCAGGCTTCCAGTCAGGATCTTCCAAATTTAATACGCACACTGACTGAATAAGAAGATTGTAACTGTTGTACACATGCAGCTGTAATGAAACTGCCAGTGACATCGTATTTTACACTATAATGACATGCCGATTTCAGACTTGTCCTATTCTCGCTGCTCCGTTTATTTGGCAGATCCTGGGCATGCATTCTCTCTGACATATCGCTGCCATGGGATACCTGGATTCTGGTCTGATATTTCGTCCTTAGGCCAAATGCCGACGTTCGGATGCCGAAATTCCAACGTGAATTACCTCACTTCTCTCTCTAGCTGTGACAGGAACTGATCATGTCACCCTCTACTGGTCATTACTTCTGCTGCCCCGCCATTAACTCAATCTAAACTGGAGCCGTCTGTGGAACGTCAGGTATTCGAATGGCTGCTCATCGTCATGTTGTCGGCTCCAGTCGTATATGTGTTATGTTTTCAGTCGTTGGGCGACACATGCGGCATTCATCGAAACACTAACACAACAAAAAGCTTTTACATATATGTGTGATGTATGTTCATGATGTATGACAAGAAGGGCATTTTTTAATATTTCGTCTGAGTAGATGTGTTTGTCAACACTGATAAATATTTAGCTTCTTTCATCCCTCGTCTGCGTTCATGACCCCGCTCCGCCCAGCAGCGCCCCTGGCGTCGCCAACCGTAACTACCCTCCCTCCGCTTCCTTCGGGTCCAGTACCGCCCTTCTGCTCGGTGGCTCATCCCATTACCCCAGCAGGTCGGCTGGGGTAATGGGATTACCCCAGCAGGTCGGCTGCCAGGTGTGAGGATAAGACGCGGCACCTTTGGCCGTTTGTATCTCTCATCCGGTCAGCGGCGGCCGGCCAGACGTGTTTGTTGTGATGTTGTGGGACCGCGGACGCCCAGTCAACCTGGGCAGGTGTCTTACCAAATGCCGGGAATGCGTTAGTACGGCATGCCGTACATGAAGGGCTCAGAATGCCGCACTTAAGCAACAACGGCGTTTGGTTTGTACAATCTCATTGTCGAAAAACGCACAGTCGAGATAACGTTGGACTAAATATTGACATGTCCCTGGTTGGATCCCGGGTTTCGGAACTTATGCAGGCCGCCGCACCAATATGCCGTACTATGGCATTTGGTAAGATTGGATGCAATCACGGCTCTTTGTAAATAGGGCCCAGGGCAGGGATTTAGAGCAGTCAGGACCGATGTAGATAGATCACTGGTCATGTTTCATCAACAGCTGTTATATATTGTGCTCCTTACATAATCCAAGCAACGAGTGTATCGAAATGCACTTGCCTTGCATTTAGGAAAATGGAGTTGCTGTGCATTTTGGTTCCATAGGACTATGAGCAATTTGAAAACAGCTCCGAACGTTGATTGCACGGTCTATCTCAAGTGATATAGGTACCAGTAACTCTCAATTTCATGCTGATTTGAGAAAGTTTTTTTTTAACTCTCGGCACTTCACCAAAATGCATGGATTTACTGCATATATCTTATATTTGACGTCCATACGTCATGCGAATGAGATAATGAACATCCTTCAAGCCCAACATACCATTTATATCTCTTATCATCTTACCCACAATTAGCCCAGCTTACTCCTAGTCTTTCTCTACCTCAAGGCCTGCCATGTGCGCCTTAACTGCGGCTCCCATGGTGTGCGATCAGCTCTGGCCTTCGTCCACTGACGCACTACACCACTCGGCCATGAGCCGACCGTGTCCTAACACTATCATCGTGATCGGTGATCCTGATCAAGGATCGCCCTTCGTGATGCGGTGAACGGCTCAGATACGTGTACGGAACACGAACGGAAGCAGCGCTGCCATATCGGCCCAGCGATGCCAGATCGGCACATGCTGTGGTCAGGAAATATGCACGGTAGGGGGAGTGTAGGTAATTCAGGGCCTGTTTGTGGCCAGGAAGACACGGGAGCGATAACAGGTGGGTTTGATTCAGGGTCTCTGCGGCGACGATCTGGTGGAAGTGATCTGCTTGTTAGCCCCTCCTCGTGACTTCCTGCAGATTATCGGAAAACTAAGGTAACACGTCATGTGGGAATTCAAAGTTGGATAAGTATGCGGTAGTCATGTAACGATTACACAATATTCTGGGAAGTTGTTGGCTAATTGGGGTTTGTCATGACAGCTGTGTACAACGTGTCATGACAGCTGTGTACAACGTGTCATGACAGCTGTGTACAATGTGTCATGACAGCTGTGTACATGATCAGCGCCGGAGTCGGCTGCAGGGGATGCAATTTCTTCTTTTTGCTGCCGAAAGCATGCACTCAGCACCTCACTATCGCTCGATCAGCTATAACAAGTGCAGCTGGCAGTTCTGCACGCGGCGATCGGAACAGAGAAAAACACATTCTCCGCTCACCGCCTGTGATGAGAGATGGTGCTGTTGTTTCCGCCGGCAGGTGTCGGAGGAAATGCATCGCATGCGAAAGGAAACCACCGGAATTGCTTCGTCGACGTGATTCAGAGAAAGTGCAGAAGCATCGTGACTTGCGTGGATGACAATACGATCAGAATCAAGAGAAGAACAGAAGTGGTTTGTTGTGTTAACTTATCTGTCATAAATGGGACATGGGGTAATATTTTGGGAAGTTTTGCACCACACAGGGCACTGACAACGAAATAATATATATATATATATATATATATATATATATATATATATATATACTTATATATAATATATATATATATATATATGTATATTTGCTGCCCAACGATGCTTGCTCAAAGCATTTCACATAAAGGTATAATGATTTTGAAGTTCGATGGCGAATGTTTTTATCAAACGGAAATTGTCAGAAGAATAGCTATTCCTATGACTTCAATGTTCTGGGATTATAAGTTTCTCGCTGAGCTTCTCCACACGTGGTATGTGAACATTGACTCCTAAAAAAAACATTACACTCTGGGAAGGTATACCTACCCAGAGTGTAATGCCTTTTCTCTGACAGCCTTTAGTAGCCGGAAAGGCTTATGTACAAAAAAATACGAAATCGCAATCATGTGCATGTTATGTTTTAGTGGTGTCCATTGCTCATTATGTTATTAGGTACTTGGCACTGTGCAATGCCGGCTTTCGGGAATTGCACAAACAAATGGGAAAAATTACAAATAACTAGACGTTAAGATGTTTGCCAATTCACTACCATTCGTAATTTGTATTTGCACGGTGGTTGCCTGAAAAGACCACACATATTTTTAATGAGCCATGCCTTAGCAGCAATTTCGGACAAACCAAACAGTGGCAATCAGACATGTACAATTGTACATGTATCCTGAAAACGGATCCCGAAATCTGATCTCTTTGATCTGGATCCCGGATCCATCGAGATCATAGATCCACCTTCACAATTTGTCGATGGATCCAGTGGGATAATAGATCCGTCTTCAACATTTGTCGACAGATCCGCCGGGATCCGAGATCGAAGGCACAATTTTTCACTTAAATCCACTGGGATTTCAGACCCACCATTATACATATATGTATTTTCGCAACCCATAATTTAAGTAATTGTCAGTACTTTCCAGTTAGTTTTAAGTGAAACTAGCATGGGCGTATGCCTTTAGTTAGATTTTGTCAGGAAATATTGTAACTATGGCATAATTAATAAGTCAGATTCTGTCGGATCCGAGATCCGTTATGATCATAGATCAATTTCCATTGTATACTATGGGATCCTGTAGGATCCAAGATCCGTTACCAAATGTAATCGAGAGATCCACTGGTATCCAAGATCCACTGTTGTTTTTTGACGTGGGATCCGGTGGGATCATAGATCCAACAATGCTTTTTGTCGAAAGATCCTCTGGAACCATAGATCCTTCTTTCAGATCCATGCACATTGCACATGTCTGGTGTCAATTTGCCAGAAGTCTGGTTTTACTCAACTGGTTATAGCCCGTTGCGTTATGCCCGCTTTTTATCGCGTACTTAAACCAGTTTTATCCGGGCGTGTCCACCACCGTTTAAGGTCAACTGCTCAACGAACAACCGGTTATGGGTATCTGAAATATCTGCCATCTGTCTGAGAGAATCGCACCGTTTTGAGACAAGCTCAATAATTCGCAAGCCAGCATCTGTGATTGCATCTTTTGAGGCAGCTCCATTGGTGACCAAGCTGCGTCTGCATTGTTACTATGCAGCCTGACAAGGACTCCGTATCAGTGTAAATGCAATGCCCAAAAGCTATGTCATGTTTGTTGACATCAAAACATTACATAATTTTGTTGTTATGGTATCTCAATCACGTTGATGCTCAATTCCAAACAGTGAAATAGCATATGAATTTTGTTGATGGTTAAAATTAATGGTGTCAATGTAAGTAACGAAACTACAATACCGCAATTTCTGACGGTGAAAAGTTAGGAACTCTTACGCATAGCAGTTTTGATTGTTGCACACGGCGACGCTAAATACTCTCATTGAAACTACATATGTGCTTCTTACGACTTAAATGCAAAACGATGCAGGATCCGGTGGATAAATATCATGGCGGTTCGTGATCTATGACTGACTAAGTCTCAATATGACGATTGTCTGCAAAATAGTTTAGCTACACAATGCTACGAGCAACGATCAAAGATCATTGAGAAATTTGCAAAAAAGAGCGTACTGCCATTTTTGCTAAGCTATCGCTAAATAGTTTTTATCACCACTGCAGTGGTGAATTTTCCGATTTAGCACGCATAAATTAACCCGGCAGTCACTGGGGTATTTTCTGTAACACGAGTCACTGGGGGGGGCTTTTTTAGCCCCCCTTGTATCTTCGAAACCAATTACACCATCGTGCTGAATCAAACGGCAATCGATAGCCCAGGAAAGTTAATCTAAGAATAGTTAGACATATCCAATGGTTAATCGAGTGAAAGGAATGCCTTATATTAATATAATAATTCATGTTTTGAAACCTATTTTAAACTAAAAAAATGAATTTTTAGATAATTGATAATTGTTTCAAAAACATAAATTATTATATTAATATAAGGCATTCCTTTCACTCGATTAACATTAGTCACATAAACTATTCAATGGTGTTTAATTAATTCATCTCTATATCACTACCCAGTCTACAAGCATACACAGATATATGTTCCAGCCCGCCGCCAACAGAGTTTTTTGCAAGCTTAAACAGTACGCTTTATAGAAAAGGCCATTGTTTTTACTTTTTTCCTTTGAAAAAAATATTGATATATACTGATTTGGCTTCAAACAAAAATGCATTTTTTGTGCCAAAGATCAAGGTATTTCATGGGAAAATATGTCAAAAAGTCACAGGGTCAAAAAACTAAAAAATGAAAAATCCGAAACAGACAAAAGTTTGCTCGCATGATTTTGATAAACAAATATAATATGTTTTATTACGTTCGGACAGTTCGTTTTGGAGCTACAGGCTATCAAAGATGGCCTTACAAAATGACCTCTCAAAAATGCCCGAGGCTATAGCTCGGTAACCGTTGATCTGAAAAAATAAGACTGTCACAGCTGGCTTTAGCACCCCAGATTATCGTAACATACTTTTTTCGAAGTTTTTCCAAAAATATGAGGGTGGTAAAATTTAATTATTTGTGTCGATTTGTCGTGGAATGCCCCCGCTGTCAAAAACGTATTTGAGCTGACGGGTTGCCGATTGTCCCGTATTGTTAATGTTTTATAACATCCGACATTCTGCCAGCTCACCTGGCTCTGAGCGGAAGACACTACTTTGACCGCAATTTTCAGCGTCATAAGGCTTCAGAATAAATAAAACATTGGTGATTTTCGACAAAATACATACACTTTCCAATTGGTATAAGCTAAGACAACATTGAGAATTCCGAAAAAAACACGCTTCCGGACTTTATGCGGGCTAAATCGGAAACTTCACCACTGTGCACTGCCGCAACCAGCAATTGATATTCAACAAACAAACAAGCCGTCTCGTATGTTGTGCTCTGCACCCATCCTCACACGCTCTCCAGACTCAGCAATGTGCATTAATTAGGCAGTCTCCTCTCCTGTAGTCCTCCATCACTGTCGTCTCCTTCATGTCGTCATCCACCAGCGTGCCGTCTCCCCGTTGTCGGTTGTCTCCTGGTCATCAGGAGGATGGTCGTCACGGGTCACGGTCCGGGAATTTCCATGCTCCGTGTCCGCCTCAGGATCTAAGGGGGAGGGGGAGGTTGCCTCTGCCGCTGGAGAGGCGACGACATGTTGTCCTCTATGGTGGCTTGGGTGGAAATAAATTATATACGCGATTTGGAATTTATTGCCATCCGTTGATGACGCGGAACCGGGAGACGGGAGACGGGAGACGGGAGACGGGAGACGGGAGACGGGAGACGGGAGTTTATTTTAACCAGACCAGCAAAACATTAAACTCGGCTATGCTGATGCATGTTTGTTTTACATGGAGCATTTAGGCATGGACTTTATGTTTTACATATACGGTGAAGTCAGCCAAACTAGCAGCATTCACCTAACGCTATATGACACCTGTTTATTCCCAGAAATCGCCCTATTTGTGCGGTAACTTTCTAGGAACAAATATAGTTGGGTAATGTGTTTTATCCCGCGCCTCCACGGATGACTCAGCACTGGTCAGGCCCTGGCCGGGACAGAGAGACCTACATCGTCCAACTACAAATAACTCGGCCCTTGATGTCCATGTATACATCGGAACACCTCACAACACAGCTTAGTCAGCCAGATGCTATCGCATGGAGGACAGCGACACTCTGAGTCAGACCCAGAAGAATCTCAGTTCTCACATCGAGTTACAATATCGACATTTGTTTTCACACGTTTGTTGTCTACAATAAAACGTAAATCGAATAAAAATGTCGTCATTTGCAGTGAACAATGTGGAGGCGTTAGACATGTAAAAAGCGTTTATATGTGATGTTAGTAAACACATCAACAGAAAATATATTGCCCCTGATGAAAAACAACACCAACTTAAGGATATCACTTCCAGTGTGCTGGCCAATATCTGGCCAATCAAGACGGATGAGTGATGTATGACGTCATTGGCGACAGATGGCTGATAGATTCGACTGGTCTGATCGTCGCTGCGATCGCCTGGACTGCCAGAGGCTGTAGAGGGCTCTGACAGCTCTTATCCGGCGGAGATCTTATGCCTTAGCCAGATCCGAGTCCCGAGCTTCCTGAATCGAACCGGGAGATCTTAATCCTTGGCCAGAGTCCCGAGTCCCGAGTCCTGATCGAACAGGGAGATCTTAATCCTTAGCCAGAGTCCCGAGTCCCAATCGAGGTAGGATAGATGCGAAGGTCCATTCAGTGTCTCAATAAGGGCTGGGCAGTGTTGAAAGGAAGGTTACATCACCGTTCCCATTTCAACATATTATCAATCTGAATTTGGAATGTCAATTTGGAATGCTATTGAATGAAGCCAGATAAAAGGAGTCCTAAGATGGTTCGGGATTCGCCTAAGTACACCCACTATTCTTAGTGAATACGGATAGTGATGATTGATAATGCAACATTCCAAACCATCAACGTTTCTTTTTTGTCTTGAATTAAGTTTAAATGCTATATTAAATATAGATTAATGTAAATGTGTCTTACATGCCAATAATATCAAAATTTGTATATTTAAATGTATCTTTTGCGCATCAATGCGCACGTAGTGTCACCATGTCCGTTATTATCCAGCGTGCGAGGTTATGTTAGAGTTTGACCGTCGTGTAGCAATGATCGCCGCCACACGGCTTATGGGCGCCGCCATGTTTTATGCAGCCTCGATATCCGTCGGCTTAGCGCGGCGTTACCTGCCATCAGACGGCCCGGCGGCGGGGGGCAGGGGGGGGGGCTGGAGAAGACTGCCGACACCTGGTCCGGACCAGCTTGGTTAGATTAACGGCCCTGCTGCACACAGCCATGTCTGACTGGCTGGTCCGGCGGGTACAGAGGGTGTGGGGTGGTGGGGGGGTGGGGGGCGCGCAGGTAGTCCTCTGCTGCCCCGTATCCGGCCGACCCTGTACTGCACAGAGAAGAGCATTGAGGGGAGAGCAGGGGTACTAAACTGCAGCAGTGGGGCATATCGGTACAGTGGCATGAACGCTGTCAGCAGTGATTGATGAACACTGTTGCCACGAATATCCCAGTTCATGCAGAATTTGTGGGATGCTGGCTTTATATATTTATAAATGCATTGTTTATATATATATGTTAAATGGCATCAAACGATGTATAAGGGTTGTATAAAAACCAATACTTCTCTTCAAGTAAAACGTTAAGCATCCTCCTTCGCTTCTACCGTATGACGCAGCCTATGATTGTGAATAGTTCCCGGAATTCAGGGATGTTGATTCGACCGCAATCCTACGGAGCGGGCTCTACAGTTCTGTCAACTTCCCAGCCATGACAGGCGTCTTTAGTTTCAACACGGCCCCGCACTCTATGCCAGCTCTTTCAAGAACCTGACAGTTCTGCGCAGCGGCTTGGACAAAGTCCGACCCTCTTGACACTTGACACATTTCAGAATCACCTCGGCCGCCACCAAATACAGAGCTGAACAAGGTCAGCCCTTCTGCACCCAGCCGTGAATACCTTAGCGGATTGAAGGAATGATCCCTGATAATGGACCAGGGGCGCCGGAAGTGTCCAAGAGTGGGGGGCGGGGCAGAGGCATTCTGAAGTCGATTCTTTCCATGCACCGCCATAGGCGTAATGTTAAAATCTGGCAATGTTGAGTGGCGGCTGCCCCCTCTGTCCCCCCGGTTCCTGCGTCCTTGTAATGGACTGTCTGTACGTGTCCGCTGCTCGGTTGAACGAGCAATTCAAGCTGAGGATTCATCACACGTGGCTGTGCGTTGAAAACCAAGTCCTCCCCAGCACTATCATGACGTACTTAGACGTCGTGAGTGACTCTGAGGTAGCCTGAGCTCGTAGTGCACGTGCCTTGGCCTCATTAGAACTTGCTTGGCGAGATAATTAGAAGCGCTAACAGCTCGCCCATAATGTACTGAGAGGTTTATCAGAGCCGCACCTTCGGTGTCTTTCTCAGTATACCTAATCAAACACGTCACGTATGCTGGTACAGTTAAGGGGCAGCCATTCCCATAGCCACTGCTCGTTAGTATTTTACCAGGATCATTTCGATTATCTTGAAAGTTAAATGTCAAATTGGTTTCCAATCGAGGCTTTGATCAGGATTCGCAGGATTAACTTACCCGATATACATGTAGCGTAGGTTTTTGCACCTTAATTGAAGACGAGTCCTACGAGAAAAGTATTAAATGCTATTTAGATCCAAGATTCCAATCTCGGTCTCCCTTTCTTCAAGAAAAGGTGAGGCACATTTAATCGGGATTTTGTGTGGATCTCTACAGCATTGTGACAGCGTTGAACCAGGTCTTAATACTGCAACGAAACGGTGTTAGAATGGGAGGAAGCGAAGCACATACCTACATCTGCCGCCGTGTCCATCTGCCTATTCAATTACCTGTTTTCAAACACCCATCCGTCAGAGAACTGCTATCTTCAGATGTCCCGGGCTTCTGAACTGTTCTCCTCAGATGTCTCTGGGCTCTGAACTGTTCTCCTCAGATGTCTCTGGGCTCTGAACTGCCCTCCTCAGATGTCCCCGGGCTCTGAACTGTCCTTATCAGATGTGCCTGGGGCTCTGAATTGTCATCCTCAGATGACCCAGGGCTCTGAACTGCCCTCCTCAGATGTCCTGGGGCTCTGAACTGCTGCCTCTGACCTGACGCCGGGTGGCGGCCGGCGGCCGGGTCGTGTGCTGACCACGGTGACGTCGCCTCAAGGACAGTTCATGACCGTTGCGGCCGCCAGTGTACTGTGTAGTGTGTACTGAGTGGAGAGCCCTTCTCCTTCGCTGCGCCCGGCTTGAGGGGATTTCGCCGAGCTCCGAGATACTGCGAACGGTGCAGTACCACAGGGCGAGGGGATTATCAGGCAGCAAACGACGACCCAAAAACAACTCACAGTCTGACTTGTAGGGATAAGAATAGAATGTATAATTATAAGGCATCCTAATGCAGAATGGGAATTGAATTTACCCGTCATGGAATTTACCCGTCTCCTTACCCGTCCTGGGCGGTGCCTTTACGTTACAACATCTCCCGAGGATCAGAGAGGCGTGTGCTAGCAGATGCCTTCTGATCGCATCAGCCGAAAAGCCGGGGCAGTGTTCTCGGAGCAGACTTCTCGTTTCTGATCCCGTTTCAAGCATTTTTCTAGGACGGAAGACTGTTGAGTCGTCTTGCAAGGCGGATATATATTATACCGTCCGCGAAGAACATTGGTCACCATGGCAACAAAAGTGACTCCTGGACAGCCATGGCAAACGCGGGTGAGGTGACTCCAATGCAACAGTGAAAGTATACGTAGACCTGAATAGCATGGTATACTTTATCGGCACCTTAGAAATAACGACGCATTTAACTGACAATCATGGGAACATAAGCTAGTCAGGACAAATTAAAAGTGTTTCTCCCAGTGTAGGAAAGATGATTATAACCATTGCCTGTTTTCGTCTGGAGTGTGTTTTTTTCTCCTGCAATGCGTATTTTGCATTTAAGTCAGAAAAAATATTAAGATTATTAAAATACCTGAGTCATGTCAGCATAACTCGGAAAAAAACGCAATTGATGCTATCCGAGGGAATTTGATGCCAAGTGAAAATGATGCAGCGATGTTAAATTTATAATTAAGGTTAACCATTTATAAATCACCAGATAGCAAATCCAACCATACATGTTTTTTTGTATTGATGTTATAAATCAAAAATGTCACAAGAGCTTGTTGATGACTAATCATGTAATTTTCATGAGAAGATATTAATCGAAATAAATATTGCAATCAAACATACCAAGTAACTGTAAGAAAACCACTTTCAATGCAAGCCTATGTACTGTATAGATGGAACTTGGAACCAAAATAATTGTATAAATTGTTTAGACGCGAAGTTTTATTTAATTTATTTTACAAATTTTGAATTTAACGGTGGATCCTTGTGTAATTTTACCAAAAAACTATCAGCAATATCCATTGACTTGCGACATAAATGTGTTATTCTGACGAGTGATCAATAACTATTTGTCTCTCTTCATCATCTTCATACTCGTCATTCCCATCTCCTTTCCCTTCACCTCACCACTCCCGTCTCTCCTCACCACCCACGGCATGCGCCCGTGACCCGGCCATGTCAGCGGGGGCGGGGGCGGTGGCGGCGGCGGCGGCGGCAGCGCCGAGGTGAATGGCGGGTCGCCAGCCCAGAGCAGGCGCCCGCCATCCACCAGTCGGCCGGTCGGCGTCTCTGGACTCGCACACAGCTTACGACCGCGCGCCGCCGCCCGCCCAGCACGGCTGCCGCAGGGTGGCCCGCTTTTCCCAGCACTGTTCGTCCGAACGGCGTCGAGTCCACCCGCGGCCTGGCGTCGAGTCCACCCGCGGCCTGGCTGGCGTGCGGTCGATCGAGGTGCGATCCCAGCAGCACGCTGACACGGCGATAGCACACGTGACGGTCCGCGGCGTGACCCGGCTCCGACACCGCGTCACGTGACGTGACGGTGACACAGCGTCACGGGCGGCTCAGCGTCACGTCAGAGCGCGACTGAACGTCACGTCGGACAGAGCAGCGCCCCGACTGCGGGAGAAACAGGTCCCGGTGATCCGGCCGGCTGATCCCAGCTCTATCCCGGCCGCCACCGCTCGGTCCGCGGCCACCGGCTGCTGCAGTGGGCCTACATCCGAGCGACAGAGAGCTGGTCTCGACTGCTGCGCGCGCCAGAGAGAGAGAGAGAGAGACGCGACAGAGAGTCAGCCGGTCTGGAACCGAGAGAGTAGCGACGCCAGGCAGAGGCGAGCTGATGGTGGCGTGGCAGTGAGCTGATGGTGGCGTGACAGTGAGATATTTGGCGAGATTGGCCGACTGGTGAGAGCGCTGGTGAGACTGCCAGACGTGGTGTGGTGTGGAGGAGACAGTGTGGAGGAGACAGTGAGGGCAGACGCTGGGAGGTTTCGGTGTGAGAAACTGACGCTGAGAAGCCGGCGGTGAGTGACGGTGAAAAGGGAACATCGGTGGATTTTGAGTGACGGTGTGAGAGCTGAAGCGGGTATATTGTGAGCTGCGGTGAGCACCCTGCGCGTGTTGCTAGTGTTGGTGTGTGAGATGGGTCCGAGGCGGAGAGCGGACCTGTAGTGAGACTGCACAGTACAGTCTCATCTCCCCTCCCTCCCCTGGACCGCCGCAAGGCGCTAAGTGAGGACATCTGTGATATAGCCGCGGCGACTGACCACCACTGCCAGGTGTGACGTCACATGTGCCAGGAGTGACGAACTCGGGGAGCTGACTGACCTCGTCATTGGAGACCTCGCCATTAGAGCCGAGACAAAGGTGAGCCGCAGACCAGCGCAATTACACACACTGATTTCACCCACTCAAACATCACTAGCATTATGTACATCAACTGCACCCTGGCATAATGTAGTATCATTTTACACAGCAACTGCACTCTTTTTAACATCGCTGTCCTCTCAGTAGTGCTATTTTCTGTCCCTGTCTGTCATGTTGCTTATGTTGTGAAACATGCCTGAACAGACTTTCTGCAGTTTAGGTGATACCGAGATAACAACCCGCCCTTGCCTTTATGAGGCTACTGACGCCAAATAAGCAAACAGATACCCGGACTCTTTACCGAACTTCTAATCCCAACAAAACACCGCGCCGAACTAAGCCTCATTATTGGTCACTTCTGTAACCGAAATCCTGGTACTTATTGTCATCACAAGCTTCGGGCCAGCGACACTGGGTGAGCTGCCGTAATGCACTTTTCACGGCCAGCCCCCGGGCTGCCGGCTGTGCCGAGTGCAGAGCTGTGGCAGCTCGAGCTGGAGCTCCCCGTCGAGTCATCCCCTGTCCCATCTGCTGGCCCCCGCTGCAACCACTGGCCTGTAAAATCCCGGGCCCGTTTCGCTTCGTGTCGTGCGATGGTACCGGCAGAACGGCCAGCCGCGAGCCGGCAGAGAGGCAGCCGGCAGAGCAGGCCAGCCGGCAGAGCAGCCAGCCGGCAGAGCAGCCAGCCGGCAGAGCGGCCAGCCGGCAGAGCGGCCAGCCGGCAGAGCAGCCAGCCGGCAGAGCAGCCAGCCGGCAGAGCAGCCAGCCGGCAGAGCGGCCAGCCGGCAGAGCGGCAGGCTGCTGTGGCTAAATCCCTGCCCGAATCTGCAGCCTGGCGTCATGCAGGGCTGACGCTACAGCTGCTGCAGTGTGCCCATTGATGCTGCATGGTGTGACGAGCGGCTGCAGTGTGCCCATTGATCTTGCTATTGTGTGTGTATTTCGGAGCCGGTCTGCATTGTGCCCATTTGATTGCGCATGTGTCGACCGTAGCGGGCGTCTAGTTGTGCCCATTGATGGCTGCATGTGTGGACGAAGTATTCTGGGGGGTTGGGTGACTGCATTTGTGTGTTCCCTTGATTTTGCTGCATTGTGTGACCGAGCGGCTGCATCGTGTGACGAGCGGGCTGCATCGGTGTACGATGCGGCTGCATCGTTGTGATTCCCGAGCGGCTGCATCTCGGTGTGACCGAGGGCTGCATCGGTGTACCTCGATGCGGCTGAATCGGTTGTGACCGTATGCTGCTGCAGCGGTTGGACGAGGGCTGCAATCGGTGTGACCGACGCTGCATCGGTGGTGACCGAATCTGCTGCATCGGTGTTGACCGAGCGGCAGCTTCGGTTGTGACCGAGCGCTGCATCGGTTGACCGAGCGCTTCGGTGTGTACCGAGCGGCGATCGTGTACCGAGCGGCTGCATCGGTGTGTCTGAGCGGCGCGTCGGTGTGTATTCCGATCTGTGTTCTTGTATCGGTACCGATCGCTGCATCGGTGTTGACCGAGCTGCTGCAATCGGTGGACCAGCGGCTTGCATCGGTATGACCGAGCGGCTGCATCGGTGTGACTGAGCGGCTGCATCGGTGTGACCGAGCGGCTGCATCGGTGTGACCGAGCGGCTGCATCGGTGTGACCGAGCTGCTGCATCGGTGTGACCGAGCTGCTGCATCGGTGTACCTGCAGTGAGGATCAGTGCAGAAGCGTGGTTCCGCTCATCGCACGTTTGCACGATGGCGTATTGGCATCGGATGTCCACGCTGAAATGGCATTACCTGTGTCCTTCAACCCTATGTGTCCGTTAGACGAGGTCAGCGCTGCTGGACGGGTGGCTTTGGCTGCTTAGCCCGGTGGCGCAGACTCGGAGCGACATTCCGTGTATGTGTCACAGCGACCAGAGACTCAGTGTCGAGCCCAGGTGCATCCTTAGCCCGGGGCTGAGAGGGACGAGGCCCGGAACTGAGCGTAAAGGGGCCCGGAGCTGAGCGTGAAGGGGCCCGGAGCTGAGCGTGAAGGGGCCCGGAGCTGAGCGTGAAGAGGCCCGGAGCTGAGCGTAAAGGGGCCCGGAACTGAGCATAAAGGGGTCAGAGTTAGTGAGATAGGACTGTCCCGCAGCGGATAGCGCCTTGAGCTCTTGAGGTAATGGCGCCCCCGGAACCGGATTCCAACTTCCACCGACTCAGTCAAGCTTTGATCAACAAGCTTCAGACTGAGCTTTGGACTGGGCTTTGGACTGATCTTTGGACTGGGCTTGCAGGGCTGATCTTTGGACTGAGCTGCAGGGCTAGTGGATGGTTAGGGAGCTGGTAGCTCGGCATGGCGTGAGATAACTTCTTTGCGAGTCTACGATAAGCAGCTCACGCTGATAGACACGCGCAGGGCATCGTTACCCTGCTCCGCTGCGGTGCCAAAAGCGAAAGAAGCGTGTGAAAAAGAAACGCAAGGAACGTATCACGAAAATCGTAAAAGGAAACCCGTTTTGTGTAAGCTACTCGACTTCTTGTTATATGGTTTAATCTGCTGAGATAGCGTCCAATCAGGGTAACCCCGCGATGTCGGTTAGCAATATTACGTAACTACCTACACGTCCAACGTCTCGTGTGAGTTCATGACAAGGATTAACTTTCTAATGAATTGGACTCCATAATAATCCCTATGTAAGGTTAATGTACAGACTTTGTATTTGCTTGCGTGGGTGCATGGTTATGCTATTACATTAATGATAGCTCCTTTCCCACAGTTCTTAATGCTCCCATTGTAAGCTAACCGCACTTTAACCGACTCTTCCCTGTGAAACAGGCCCCTGCCTGTGAGTTCCCCGTCAGCTCCCTGTGAGTTCCCTGTGAGTCTGTGGGGAGCCGTCGAGGCCAACGCCGTGGGTAACCTTGGTAACCCCAGGCCCGACTGGCTGGGTGGGTTTTTCTCCCATGGTGCTCGCTGTATAATTGCGTGACTGGACTGACCCGCTGGCTACCCACGGCTGCTGACTGAACCGGCCAGCCGTCAGCTGCTGACTGAACCAGCCAGCTGTCAGCTGCTGACTGAACCGGCCAGCTGTCAGCTGCAAACTGAACAAGCCAGCTGTCAGCTGCTGACTGAACCGACCAGCCGTCAGCTGCTGACTGAACCGGCCAGCCGTCAGCTGCTGACTGAACCAGCCAACTGTCAGCTGCTGACTGCCACTGACTGAACCGGCCAGCTGTCAGCTGCTGACTGAACCGGCCAGCCGTCAGCTGCTGACTGAACCGGCCAGCCGTTAGCGCTGACTGGAACCGACCATCTGTCAGTGCTGACTGAACGACCATGTCCTGTTCAGTGCGACTGAAACCGACCAAGCCGTCAGCTCTGGACTGAACCGCCAGCTGTCAGCTGCTGACTGAACCGGCCAGCCGTTCACTGGCTGACTGAACCGACCAGTCGTCAGCATGCTGGGACTGAACCGTACCATGTCTCTGTCAGCGTTGCTGACTGAGCCGGCCAGCTGTTCAGTGCTGACTGAACGGGCCAGCCGTCAGCTGCTGACTGAACCGACCAGCTGTTCGACTCTTGACTGAACCGACAGCTGTCAGCTGCTGATGTAACTCGGACCATCCGTCAGCGCTGACTGAAACCACCAGCCGTCAGTCTGCTGACTGAACCGACCAGCCCGTCAGCTGCTATGAACCGACCAGCTCGTCATGCTGGCTGTACTGATAAGCCGACAGCCGTCAGCTGCTGACTGAACCGACCAGCCGTCAGCTGCTGACTGAACCGACCAGCTGTCAGCTGCCGCAGACCAGACTTTCTCTGACATCTCATCCTCCCATGATCTCCACCTTATCTTACCTGGCTCCTGAACTCCCCCGACCCGCTCGGACCCGGGTTTGTAACGGCGGCCTAGCTGTCTGGTTTTTGCGCCTTTCCTTCTATCTGATTTCCATCTGTCTGATCCTCTTTGGGCTGCTCCTTTCGCTGATCGGCGCCTTGCCTTTCAGAGCACACTCTATTCAGAGGACACTATTCAGAGAACACTTTTCAGAGCACACTCTATTCAGAGCACACTCTATTCAGAGCACACTCTATTCAGAGCACACTCTATTCAGAGCACACTCTATTCGGAGAACACTATTCAGAGCACACTCTATTCAGTGAACACTCTAGTAAAAACATATTGTTTCAGATGCATGACCTCGTTTGTTATCGTGTTGCAATTGTCTGATATATCGTCGCCAACCAGCTGCGCTGGTATAACATAAATGCCACTTATTAAAATGGAGACACACTGGACAACATTTCCTCGTGACTCTCGTGCTGAACTGGCAGTTATTGTAGTTGGTTTGTCTGTCTCTCATGGAAACGCCACAGAGCTGCAGCAGCCAAAGCTCTTTGGCAAGCTCCGGTTTAATTTTCACCAGGAGTACTTTTAAAGCTGTCTGGTCTGGGGCTGACTTCATTAAAGACACTGCCGAGCTGAAACTCCGGGTGGCCTGTGGCATGTTAATTCAGTTCATGATAAACGTGAGTGGTAAATGAGACTTAGAATGTCACCACTGACCGAGCCGCTGCTGGACTGCCTTTTTACTTCTGGGTGGTCCTAAGATTGAGCTGTCAACATCACATTTGGTGGTGCATAATCAAGACATGACTTATTATACCACAGGACGTGAGCGAGTTCATCTTTAACCAGTGACCAAAGTTTCAGGCAGTTATTTGATCAACATTACGTACACTCAGTCTCAATGTAATTGCACAAAACATGTATTCAGTCGACTCGAACCTCGTACAACTACGACAGTCATCTATCGCTGCTGTTTGTCAACATCCCTTCCCGGTACCATGCCGCTCGGTTTGTCCAGAAACCACACCGCACGCGTGCCTCCGTATCACGTTTCCGCCATCTGCCTGCGTTCTACCCCAGACCTGCTAGCGAGCGATAAGGCGTGAGTCGCTCTCACTTTCGTCCCGCAATCAGCACGATCCGTGCAGGCCTCGTAGCGACTTGTGGCTATGCTGTCGGTGCACTGACGCCGTGCAGGGCCACAGAAGACTGCCGCTGTCGGGCCACCTCCCGTCGGTGAGGTCACAGCGGAGCCTGAAGGGACCGGTGTGACGGGAGACAGGCGGCCGGTGAGCTCCGGCGTTAGGAAACTCACCTGACACCCGACAGCGTTCTGAACCAGCAGAACCGGCGGCTGCTCGATGTAGTAACGGGCTCTGGGTTAACACTTCCTGGAAATCAGTACTGAACACGTGCCTGAAATCGCTAACAGCTTCGGGTACTGGGATTTCGGAAAGTTCCAATCAGTTGCTCGTGTGTAAGGTTATGGTTTAGCTTTGGGAATGGAATTACTGGTTCTGGACTGGGTTTTCTGCCGCCTTACGATTCAGGTGTATGGTACTGCAGCTACATACATTAATTTTTGTACGTTACTTAGCTAATAAAGAAAATGCTACACCACCTGTAACTCAACATTTCCTGATGTCTCCAACTGCGGGTTACATCTATTCATTTGTCACGTTCCATGTCGCATCTCCCTCGCTCCTAGTTTCACGGTGTTCAGTTGTGCCATAGTAAGCCACCTGTGTTCCATCACTGGCGGGACAACTTTCACTCGCCGCCGCTTCCGCCTGGCTCCTGGAATGTTAACGAGGCGACCCGACTGGCGATTCTGCACTCAGCTGCGCTACAATAGTACACACATACCTGCGACTATAACAATAAGCCGTGGGCGGACCCGGCACACACTGCGGATGTTCGCCAGGTGGACCGTAACTCAAAGCATCACTTTATGTATTCAATGCGCAGTTTTTGTCGCCGGACGGGCATGGGCGGGAAATGTGATCTGCGCCAAGTTCGGTGTCTGTTTTTTGGACACCTTTTCTTAATGCGAATCGGCGTTTGTTCACCTCAATTCGGCATATATAATTTAAACCGACAGGAGACATGACTGTTTGACACATATGCAGCTCACATCGGCGTAACACACTTCCGCCGCAAAGGGCATTAAACATCGACCGTGCACGGTGCACTGCCGATTTATAATGCCCTTTGCCGCGTGAGTGTTACGCCGATGTGAGATGCATATATGCCAAACAGTATTTATGCTGTCGTTTTAAATTATAAATGCCGAATTGAGCTGAACAGACGCTGATTCGCATTAAGAAAGGGTGTAGTTATGAGGCAGTTACATGAAGCCTGACCGGGTGCCTACCCACCTGTTGTGGAATGCGGACATCGGAGTTGGTCTCAGATTGTGACTCAAGTGGCCGGGGGAGTGTCCTGGACTGTGGGTGAGCACTGAACAGTGGCTACTTGCATATTCGATCAGGGTGCACCCGCAACTAAGCTCTCCATAAGTTGTATTTCTGTATTATGTGGTGTTTTATTCGCCGTTTCCTGTTTTGCCAACGTACTGTATCTTTTGTTTAAATCTGATTGTATATTTATTTTTATACATCTGCTGTTTTAATTTGCTATTTATCTTTTGTACTTGTATTATTATAAATTGACATGTTTATTATTGTATTTAGTGAGCGTGTTACAGGCACACTGAAAGATAGCATCAGGCCAAGGGACATCCTTATTAGAGATACAAATTTCAGGACCGGAGGAGCCGGCGCCGGGCCCTAATTCAGGTCCGGCGGCCCTGAAGCTGCGTCTGAACTCAAGCTTGCCGGTCTCATGCCGAGCATAGCACAAGGTCGGCTGTCAAAATACTGTTTAATGTACAAGAGGTACACATGCAGATTTCTGGCTGCCGGGCCTGGCGGATGCTGCCAAATGTGGCCGGACTTGTTGCCGGTGCCAATTCATTTATATGCGGTGGTGGTGGTGCTGCCGGTTCCTGTTTTTGGGTACATATTTGCATCTCTAATCTGTATACACCGTGTGCGCGTCTTATCCCCCCTCAATATTCAAAAACCTCGACGAAACAATGGTGTGTTGCCACAGCAAAATACAGAATACGTCCCGTGCGTGCAGTGCGAAATATGCAGATAGGAAACAGAGCTGCGTCGTGCCGGTTTGAGGGGATGTCACAAACCGCCCGAACAGGATCTCACCAGCGCAGGACCCATTGTAGTTGTTCTTTAGTGTCCCACGCAGTAATCGTATATTCTATCTGTACAACATGCATCTATTCATGATGCTGATCAGACATGCAAAGCCTTTTCTGTCGCGATGGGTCCGTGAGAGGACATCTATTTTTGTCCGAACATTTATTTTGTCCGACATTTATTTGCCGTACATTTATGTCCGGACATTATTTTGTCCGACATTTATTTTGTCCGACATTTTTTGTGCCGGACATTTATTTTTGTCGCATCTTTATTATCCGGACATTTATTTGTTCGGACATTTATTTGTCTCTCGCATTACGTTACATGGCTGAGGCTGACATTACATTCTTCTTTGTTTGAATCTGGCTGCTTCTGGACTAAAATCTAAGCTCAGTAACCCGAAGGAACAGCGGAAACAAACTCACTGATTTTCAGAGACGTCTGCGTAACGATCCGCACCGTTCGCCGTGCGAACAACAGCTTCATTTGCATGCGAATGCTGCGCAACTGACAGCAGACAGAATCGCAGCCTTTTCATCGTCACCGACCGCCTGATGTGTAAAGCAAGAATCCTTCTCCGTATTCAGCCAGACAACGGTAGACGATCCCAGTAACACGCAAACTCTCTCTGAGCCCGGTCACACGCCGACCTCTCTCTGAGCCCGGTCACACGCCAACCTCTCTCCGCACAAAAAACACCGGCGCATCACCCTTCCTGGCCTTATCGGGACAGCGTGGCAACACTCACCCCACTTAGTCGGCCGTCCTTCCAGCTGCCGGTCGGCCTCTATTCAGGCACGTATCCTGGTCCTCCCAGCTGACTATCGTGCTTCTCAGCTGCCCGCCAACCTTCTCACCAGCTGACCGCACTTCTCACCAGCTGACCGCACTTCTCAGCAGCTGACCGCACTTTTCAGCTGATCACCAGCCAGATGACCGAATCAGCTAACCACATGGAGCGCGGTGAAGTGACGTAGTTTGTCATCCTATTGCCGATCAGTCGGTGGGTTGCGGTCACTTCTCTCTGGCTGCAGTGCATCCTGGACGGACCGGCCGCTGATGACGTCAGAGCAGGGGATTAGCTGGGACGCGGCTATCTGTCTTGTCGGGGGACCCCTGTGTCGGCAGACGACAGACAGACAGGAGTCCTGCGTCACATGACCACCGCTGCCTCCTCGCGACGCAGCCCTGTGTCCGGCAGGAGGCTTTACTCGGAAGCGCAATGTAACGTTGCCCACAGTCAGTCTTCTCTCGCGGCAGAGCTGCGCAGTGGCGGTCGGGCACATCTTTCTTTGCACGGCACATGACAAGCTGGTGTGACGACTGATTGGCACACAGGCAGAAGCCGTGTAAATCTCATCACACACACCAGGCGCGGATCCAGGATTGGCAGGGCGCCCAATGCAAAAAGTTGCGACCCTCCGTGCGCACCCTACGGGCGCGCCATAGAAAAGACCCAGTTCACGCGGGGGGGGGCGCCGCCCAAAGCGCCCCGGATCGCGCCTGCACACACACAGCAGACACCTCAGCTTGAGTCTCGCTCGGCCCAGCTGAGGAGGCTGCACAGCCTCAATGGAGAGCTTCACTCGTCGCCAGTGGCGGGTCTCCGTCGTCGGTAACCTGTGCAGCACGGTGCTGCACATAGTGTGGCTCACAGTGGGTGGTGGTGCTGGCGGAACATCATCAATTCAACACTGCATACCGATGCATCGCGCATACTAGCATGCTTTGCGGAAGTGATGTGCTGTATTCAGCAGTGATACGCTGTTAGATCCGACGTTGTCCGCCCGCTGTCTGCCCGCTGTCTGCCCGCTGTCTGTTAGCTGTCTGCCCGCTGTTGCCCGCTGTCTGCCCGCTGTCTGTCCGCTGTCTGTTAGCTGTCTGCCCGCTGTTGCCCGCTGTCTGCCCGCTGTCTACCCGCTGTCTGCCCGCTGTCTACCCGCTGTCTACACGCTGTCTGCCCGCTGTCCACTCGCTTTTGGCCCGCTGTTTGCCTGCTAGTTGCCAGCTGTTTGCGAGCTGTTTGCCTGATATCTGCCCGCTGGTTGTCCTTTAGTTCGCTGATCGTTGGGTGTGATGTAACCCGTTGCAGCTGTTTTGCGCAAGATGTTAGCCTTCACCTTACAACTTCATGCTGTGTCAAGCTGTGAGCTGAAAGGTATAAGCGTCACAAATGTGTTTTGCTGATAAGTAAAAAACGTTCTAGGCCCGTGGTTCAAATTGATTTATCGTAGATAATATCATGGCTGCTAAATCCTAAGTCACGATGACCTTGGCACACTGGTGTTGTTGATGCCTATTTTTTGTTGTTTGCTATTATATCTCAGAGATCGGATTATCTTTGAAGACTTAGTGTTGATAAACGAACAGAGAAACAATGGGCAAAAGAGGAGCCGAGGATTCCGGTGCACGCTAGATAACAAATAACAACACGTACAATATGTATGAAACTTAGTATGACAAGCTTCGATATGAAGACAAAATCCAATCTACGCTTTCATAGCGTAAGAACGCGCCGTGGCCATGGCCCCCCACTTTGGTCCATTTTGCTGTGTGCTAAAGATGAACAATTTTTACTTTGTAAAAACTAAAAAGCGCCAAAAGATACGCAGAACGAAGGAGCTCAACTGCATAGAAATCTACTGGGATCGATGTGCCCTCAAGACGAGATTGAAGTTTCGCTGGCCCCCTCACTTTTTGTCACGTTCCTACGCTTCTGCCGGCTTTGCAGGCTTGATGCTCATGCGAGACGATGGAGTGAGGCCGTGTTCGTGAAGCTGTATACAGCTTCAATGAGACAGGCAGAGCACGACCAGAACACGACCACGACCTAGGCATTGTAGAGGCATCACCAATACTTCCCTTTCACTGTGAGAGAGAAGTGAGACGCTCCTCTGCGTGATGATAATTAATATATGTACGATATGCATGTATCACTCTCGTCACGCCAAGCTCTTATATTACTATTACTCCCCTATAAAATATGATAGCCTTTCGCAGGAATTTAGCCGGCGGTCCTGACCAGAAAATCGTATCTGCTCGGTATTCCTAACACAATGCACAATCGCTTGTTGTGCCCAGATTGACGGATCTGCATATATCTACTGCGCACCTCGCCTAAGCAAGCGAGACGGCACAATGCTACGTGCCGGCACCAACTTTCAAAACAAACCCATCTCACAGCCAAACACCGCGCAATCTAAGAAGCGTCTCGCGTTCCTCGCTAGACGCAAAACACCCGGCACAGGTCCATTAATGCAGCAAGCACGCTTACTGGGGTTTTCATTACCTAATTGAGGGTGTCACTCACTTTGACCAGAGAGAAGAGAGTGAGACGTCCTCTTCACTGTAAGAGTTGAAGACGCTCCTTTCACTGTGAGAGAGGAGTGACGCTCCGCTCACTGTGAGAAGAGTCGCTTACCGCGATAAACACTGCTTCACCGTGACGGAACATCACGGTTTGAAACACTGCTGGATGTGCCGTGACGGGTGTCCTCCAAGGCAGACGCCTTGGCGTCGTACTGTTATCGACACACGTGTCGCGTGTGTCGTCAGCGCGTGCCGCGTGTCACGCGATCGTGGACCGGCCGCGACCTGCCCCACTGGCGCGGCGATGCGGCTGCGGCGCGGCGGAGACACTCGCGGCGCGCTGACCGTTACACCACGGCGGTCGCGGCGCACCGCAGCCGCCGACCGCCAACTGGTGCTGATCGACATCGGAGATGCATTTGATACCGACGTTGTTGGACATCGGAGATGCATCTGATGAAGTGTTGGTGCGCTAATTAAGCTGCCGAGGGTGCTAAACATGGCGATAAATAACGGTTCGACCTTGAAGAAGCGTTCGATGTTTTGCGGAGCGGCAGGTTTAGTGCGGTGTTGCCTAAGTAGCGCCGCGGCCTCCCAGCGAAAGGTGAAGCGGAGAGCCGACGCGCTGCGCAGCTAAAACGCCTTTCATAGCGTTTAACGTCATGTACTTACGATGAGTTGAAAGATAGCTCGTGTCCTGTTTGGAGGCCCTCACTCTGACGCGCCGTGTTTCGGAGCAGTGCATGACGAGGCGGATGTGTTGTTGTCACTCACGAGGCGTAGGAGCACTGCAAAAAGATATTGAACTGTGGAGTCATTTGTCTCATTGTCTCCGGATCATGACGCGACAAAGCAGGCGGAAAGGGCGTCTGCGGAGACGTGTGTCGTACATGCACCTAATGA
>VOPJ01011095.1:0-28614 GCA_014673585.1 Semibalanus balanoides
GAAATGTTTTTGCAATTTTGACCCCCCATGCAATGTTGCAAAACCCGATTGCACGCTACACCTTCTTCTCCAAGACCTGTTTTGCACATCTTGAAGGTGACAACAGCACGCCTCTGTATAACTGTTAGATGGAAGGCGATCACCACCTCTGCTCTAGAAAAGGACAAGCGCCACTCTAACTTCTCTGTGGTGCTCCCGGGAGCACCAACAGGCACTAGGTGTAGCCCGAACTGTCGGATGTTGTTAAGGACGGCCTCAGGCGGCCAGCTGTATCTGCGGCGGCGAGTAAAGAACTCATCGGAGAACCACCAGACGGGTACGTGTAGACAAGGTACTTCATCGTTATCTGATAAAGTGGAAATTTTATTTGTTTGCTTTGAATAGGAACAGGCTGGCCCGTTGGTGCTATGACGGCACCCTCCAGAAATCTCAAGAAAATAGTCGCCAAAGAACTGAGTCACAGCTTCAGCTTTGAACGGCAGTCGCTCCTGGTGCGGACAGTCGTCTCTCCGCTCCTGCAGCACCAGCACGAAGCCGGGGTTCTCAGTCTCGATGATCACCAGCCGCGGTGCCGGGTCGCTGTCCTGACACCTCGGATCAGAAGTGGTCGCTGTTGCTGGTCCCGCAACAGTGTCCTCCACTGGGTTGGTCTCCTCAGTGCCGGGAAAAGTCCAGGTCACTGGACCTAGCTCATACATCCTGTCAATGTCTGAGCTTGGCTGGAACTTTGGTGGTCCAGCAGAGTTTACGAGTCTCTCTGCTACACTGCCGGATACAACAGCGCTTCTCATCATCAGACGGCCGAATGGAGAACACCGACAGTCGGCATAGCGGCTCTGAAGTGCACGCTCCAGCGGACGGCACCATATGAGAGAGTTGTAAGAATATTGTTCTCTCAGCTGATTTCGCACAAACACGACCAGTGTATCATGAATGTACTTTCCTTGAAACGCATGGTGAATTACCAGGTCAATGTGTTCCCCGCACACGTACAGAACCTGAGTGACATTCAGCGCCGGCATTGCAACTTCTATCACAGCAACGAGACCACCCGCCGGTCCGCCTGGCCTCGACATGGCTGAACGACTCCAACTCTATCCTCACTGGGCTGTTCACTGCGCTCTTCACTGCGCTCTTCACTGTCCTGTTCACTGCGCTGTTCACTGCACTGTTCAGTGCGCTCTTCACTGCGCTCTTCACTGGGCGAATGTCGGGCGCTGTTCACTGTGCAGATATGTGCCACTGTCCACTGTACATAATTCTGACAGTAATAAGATTGTGTTCACTGTACAAACATATCACTCTGTTCACTGTACATACAACTGACACTGTTCACTGTACACTGTACATACAACTGACTCTGTTCACTGTAGACCCACCTAACGTGTGCAGTCAGTCGCCGTGACTGCCCCGGCAGTGCTGCGCGGCCCCATCTGGCGACTATCTAATATAATCCGTGTCTGTATGCGTTATACCGGCAGTGCTGTGCGGCCCCATCTGGCGACTATCTAATCTAATCCGTGTCTGTATGCGTTATAGCGTCTCGGACATGGTGGTGCCTCACTGCTATCTAATCTGTGTTGGGCCAGGGTTTGAGGCCATTATCGGTTTGGAGTGTAAATTATATATCTGCAGACATTGCTTTTACTTGCTCTCATCACCATCAAAATCGACCCATGTATTGTTCAAACGCATACCGTCTGTGTGTGTACCGTCAACAATATATACCGTCTGTGTGTGTCTCTTGATCTGTGACGTCACGTTATCATGCTTACTCTTTCATCTGCTTTTTACAGATGATTGTTTTCATTCTGCAAATTGGAAAACAATGGCTGGGTTTCGTGTTTTCATTAGATGGTATTTTCCCGGCGGATTATATTCCACTTCAGGACACAACACACAGTAGGTACACTCTGTACACACAGTACAAGGTCTCGCCGGGCCGGCTGATTTAGAAGCCGCTCCTAGTGTCAATGATACTGGATCGGCTTCTGTCGCTTCCGATCGCGATAGGCCCCAGAGAGCCGAGATGTCCCCCTTGTAGCAGCGATAGTCGTTCTGTGAAATATATGCTTAAAAACTATTGCGTTTACCCAGTTATAAACCAGCGGTCCCAACCCAGGTTATTGCGTACCAGCTCCTATAACAAGTAGACCATCCGGCCAAAAACAGAGTCTCAGCCCTGATGGTCGTGACTCACGTCACGGTGGCGTGACTCAGCGTCACAGGTTCTGTAGCCGCTGCCCAGCGTGTTAAATTCGTTGTATCACCACCTCTAACTCGAAAACTAAAAAGGCTAGCGAGACGCAGAACACAGCTTTCGAAAGCTCTCTACAAGGCCATTCGAAGTTGTGTTAACATTTTTGGAATTAGGTCAATATTGAGGTCATCAGAGGTCATCAAAGGTCACGTATTCCAAGTGAAAGACTGCTGTAGAAGCTCCCAAATATCTCGGGAACTATGGGACCAATGAACAAAGGAAAAAAAGCAATTGAATGCTCATAAAAATTCAATTCGATATGATTTCATCGAATTTAAGCTCAGGTTCATAGTTTAGACTCCAGAGGTCACCAAAGGTCAGGAGTCATTTTATTATAAAACGTTGTCATTAAATAACTTTTAATGATTGTAGACAAAGAAGTATTTTTTGGGGAGTGGTAATTCCCATTTTGCACCAAACGTAGATTACTAGGGGTGTAGGTTCCTATTCAATTGGTTTCATCCCACCCCACACACACACACACACACACACACACACACTGGCGAATCCAGCCAGTGTGTGTGTGGGGGGGATGAAGCCCCAATTGAATAGGAACCTACACCCCTAGGTTCCTACACTGGCGAATCTAAATGGGCGCCATATAACTACTTTGTTGCGGTGCCCTAAAGCCCCAATCATCATCATCATCATCATCATCACTGGCGAATCCAGGGTGGGGGCCGCCGGGGCCGGGGCATCCCCGCAGGCGCCCGGGTCGTGGGGCCGGGCCGTGTTTTGGCCTCCCCCGAACTCAGGATTCTGCCTGATCGCCCAGGCCCAGAACATCGCTGCTGGCAGCGTCACGCTGCACTGCCTGTGGCTAATGCAGACCAGCCCACGGTTGAGGCTCAGTACCTGACGGGCACCGCTCTGGTGGTCAGGGCGGGCACTGGCGATTCCAGGGGCCCGTTGACGCCCACCCCACGCTTTGATCAGCGGGGCTGAGCAGGCTTGGCCTCCTCAACGGGAGTTCGGGGGAGCCAAAAACACGACCCGCCCACGACCCGCGCCTGCGTGAGGGCGCGAGCCCACCCTGGCCAATCTCACCAGAACCCAATCTCACCAAATGCCGTGAATTGGCAATACGCATATTGTGCACCGCTGCAAAAACCCCGAGCACCCGGATCAAAACCGGAACATCGTATACTGGACTAGCACTCTACTGACTAGGCTATTTTTACCAACACGATATTCTAACTAAACACCGTTCTAAATTATTGCAGTACTCTGAACACTCCATTTACGCATCCGTAATTTGTGCATATACCGCACTAGGGTGAGATGGCGGCCTCTGATTCCCGCCAGTGGGGGGGGGCTGAAGCCTCAAATTTAAATAGAAACATTTCACCCCTAGGATCTACAGTCAGGCAGAAATTGCAATACCGGCCAAAAAATTAATTACTTATGTCTAATCATTAAAACTATTTATGACAAACCTTTATAAAAAAAATAACTCCTGACCTTTGATGACCTCTGAGTCTAACTATGAACGTGAGTTTTAAAATTCGATAAAACCAATTCGTTTTACACTGTTTTCTTGAGCTTTGTATTGCTTTTTTTTCCCCTATGTTAATTGTCCCATAGTTCCCGAGATAATCGGAGCATTCAAAGTAGTCTTTCACTAGAATACTTGAACCTTCGATGACCTCTGGTGACCTCCAAATTGACCTTGACCCCAAAAATTAGTCAAACACAACTTCAAATGGCCTTATAGAGAGCTTCGAATGCTAGTTTCTCTGCGGTCTCGCTAGCCTTTTTAGTTTTCGAGTTAGAGGGGGCGATACAAACGAGATTTAACACGCTGGCCATGCCAGCTACCGGAACCTGTGACCAGCTGACGTCACGACCACGTGACGTGACGTCACGACCAATCAGAGGCTGGCATTTGCTGGACCCTCACTGGTAATGCTGAAGTTGCCGGAGTGAGCCCCCCTGGGGTTATACCCAGTTGGCTGCTTCGCTTGGTGCAAGATAAAATATCCGGCTGGGTTGCTTTACATGGTGGGTTGGATTATTTTTATCCAGGTAGATTATTTGGTGCAAGAGGCCTCTGGTCACAAAAGGTCACTATCCGAAACATATTTTTGGAAGTCATGCGACACATGTTTTATGGGCTGTTTTATACGTATAAATCGATAGTGATAACCAAGGCATCATCGGAGCTCATTTAAATGAAGTTATTGTCAAGCTGAGGTCAAATTCAGGTCAAATGAGGTCAAATGTTTTAATTTACCAATCTTAACAAAAAAGGCATGTTTATAGACCAGTTTATTCTCGGAAATACATTGCTGACATTTGGCTTTATCTTGTAAAAAAGTACGTCATCAATTACCATTCTTAAACTTTCTTAGTAAAAATGGTGCTCTTTATTTGAAACTTGGCTTTTATTTTGTTGTTAAAAAATTATTTAACATAAATATATAGTTTTTTATATTTTTGCAAAAAAACAAACAAAAATAAACTAACAAAAAATAAAAACCAAATCATGTCAAATTAGGATATTTTTCGTTTTAGGACATTAATATGTCTGTCTGATTTTATTAAATTTCAGTTTATCTTTTCATTTTTCCCCTTTCACAGTTTTTCAAAGTTTTTGTGATATTATTACTAAATTCGAGCATAGTTCGTTGTGCTTGAAAGGCTATCGCCTATCACTAAGTCAAAAATGATATTCTTTTGAAATTTGGTTTGTATGCTGCTTGAACACCACCCTTTCACATATATTTCGGTTTTTTATGTGACACATAAAGCAAAGCAAAAACCAAAAAGTTGTAGAGAAATGTAAAAAAAAGTTGTGTAAAAATCAAAATTTTGAACATTTTGATATTGCAGTTTTATATTACATGTCATTTGCTATCTTTCGTTTTTTTGTTTTAGTTTATCATACAATGTCATCATATTGCAGCTGGTTAAAACTTGAGTGATTTTGTCGCAAAATTCAAGAAATATGACGTCACAAAACAGCGTATATTAAAAGTTTTGTCCCCAAAAAAGCCCCCCAAAAATTAAAAAAAAAAATCCAAACGATGTAAAATTGATATGCAGGAAGATACTGACAAATTCAGGTTGATATCTGGAATGGTTTGTGAGTCATCGCCAATAAACGGCAGGGGGCAATATCCCCCCCCCCCGTCAAGCGCGGGGGGAGGTTCACGGCAGCCCCGTCGTCATCCGGAGGCGCATCGGTGGCGACCCCATAGGAGGCTGAGGCGATAGCCGACGAGCTCAATCGCCACCTCGCTGCCGTCGGTCCGCGCGTCGCCGGTGACCTGAGCGACGCAGTCGCCGCCGGCCGCGACAACCCGCGGCCTCCCACCGTCTGCGCGGCCGGCTTCCACTTTCAGCCCGCAACACTATCTGAACTGTCCCGCTGCATCTATAGTCGGCCACCAGTCGCGAGAGACACACTTGAACTCTTAAATGCTGCACCTGTATTACGTCCGCCCGCCGCCAGCTCCCGGTCACATCTCAGTCACGTGCGCTCGCAGACGCCAACGAAACATCGGGAAATCATAGCTAGGGCTAGAACATATCAGGTAGAAAACTAACGAAGCCGATAACAAAAAATAGCAATACGAAATTAACACTGTAAGACGATAGATTAACTCAACTTCAAGACTAACATCAATTATAGATATTAAGGTCACGACAAATGAAAGAGAAGTGAGCGGCAAGTAAAAAAATACGCCATACCCAACTCTATCACTACTACACATCGGGCGCATGAGTCGGTCACGAGCGTTGGGTCTAGACGGTGTTGCTCTTTTAGCGATACGCAAATGTTTTCCTGTGATCGGACCTCATCTCTTACATCTCATTAATTTATATTTTAGGACCAAAGTCTTTCCAGACAGTCGGAACGTGGCATGCGTCGTGCCAGTTCCGAAGCCGGGTGACCGTACGATACCTTCCAACAACAGACCTATATCACTGTTGAGCGTCCTCTCAAAGATTTTAGAGAAGGTTGTGTGCTGCCAACTCACACATTATCTAACACTGAACTGTCTGCTTAGCCCATCGCAATTTGCATATAGGTCTCGTCACTGTACAGAGGACGCCGTGCTTGCCGCTATCGAACGCCTGACTAACAACGCCGACAACGGCTGTATATCGTCGTTACCGACTGTATATTTGTCAAAAGCGTTCGACAGCGTCGATCATCACCAAGCTCTCGTTGTATGGCGTGCTGGACGTGGCCTGGTTCAGGAGCTACCTGAGCGACCGGCGGCAGGTGGTTCGGGGGGACGCGTGAACCTGCCGAAGGCGTGCGGTGTGCCCCAGGGCTCGATCATCGATCCGATCCTGTTCATTCTGTTCAGCAACGATCTTTCTGGCCATCTGACGCATGGCCACCTCATCTCCTACGCTAACGACGCCATGCATTTTGACAGCGTGACCCCTGACAGGCCTTGTCTTACCTATCTTAAATTGCGCCTGGAGCTCATTATTTGTGAGCTTCAGTCCTGGTTCTGTGCCAACTCTTTGAAAATTAACGAAAACAAAACCGACTTCATCTGTTTGGCTAAAAAATAAAGAAATCTGCTGACTTTCACTTCAGCATTGATGGGTCTGAAGCGTCTGCTTCTACCAGTCCCAAAGTCCTCGGTGTCGTCATGGACTCTTGCCTGCATGGGACGCGTCGCTCATGTCACGAATGTTGTTGAAAAATGTAACGGAATCCTCATCTCTTTGTACCGGATTCGGCATTCTTTCACCAGGAAAGTGCTCAAAGTAATAATTCAAGTAATAATAATTCAATAAATGTTTCCTCACATCATCAACTGTCTCTGCGTGTGGGGTGGGGTGGTCAAGAGCCAGCTCTACAAAATTCAAAAACTCATTAACTTAGCTGCGAGAATTGTCAGAGGATCCAAAAACATCAGCAAATCATCCCGGCTCTAAGTTATCTAGGATGGCCTAGGATCGAGACCCTGGTGTCACAACGCGACGCCATCAAAGTGCATAAGGTACTGCCTGGTGGACGGCATGCCGGCCGAGCTGCGCGCTATGTTTGTGCCCCGCTCCGCTGTGTCGGACCGCCGTACTCGCGCAACAGATCAGGGCAGACTCCACCTACCTAAGTGCAGGCTAGCCGCTACGCAAAAGGCTTTCTCTCATATCGTGCCGCTGCGATCTGGAATAGCCTGCCATCGTCCACCCGTGCCGTGCAGACCGTGGGCTTTCCGCATTATTCTTCCTTCCCGCTTTCTTCCCGCATTATTACCGTTTTCAACTTTTAGCTTATACTATTGTCCAGTGTCTGTATCATATGTTCAGGTTTTTATAACATAAACTACTGCTGTGTGTGTTAGTAAGAGGACAAACTGCACTGCCGGCATCGTATGAATAGGTAGCGTTACTGCTTGTAATGTAAGTAAAACCGTAAAAGCCACATCGTGGATGGTTTGAATAAACTGGTTTGATTTGATTTGATAGAAGCCGCACGGAGACTGCGACTCTTCACTGGGCACTAACTCGGAGACTGCATTACCTGGCTGAAAGATAACACTATGCTCTTCAGATGCTTCACTTGGCATTAACTCGGACACTGTATTATATGGCTGAAACATAACACCATACTCACCAGAAGCTTCACTGGGCACTAACTCGGGACTGCATTATCTGGCAGCTGGCTGAAACATATTACCATGCATGCTTATCGTTCTATCGGAGTTGTCAACAAAGACTATGTTCACTGTTTTTTTTTTTCCCACCCATTAATAGGTAGGCAGGAGTGCCCATCTCTTTCCCATGTGACCCCTTCACGTTAAATACAACAACTCTCAAACATTATTGAGACTGTAATTGATTTAGGTCACACCACTCCCTGTTTTTTTCTGCTTTTTTTCAAACCCACCGCGTTTTGTTAGTAATCTTTTTTCCCCGGAATCCCTGCGTACAGATAGCAAAGCTAGTAGCGCCTGCAGGGGTACAGGGACTTAAACTAAATAGTTGGGTGTTAACCCGCGCCCCGCTGGGGTATCCAGCCGAACGCGTCCCGCTGGGGGGGGGACAGAGTCTGCCCCCCTCGTTATCTTCTGAACCAATGACGGTAGCGAGACGCGCAATACGGCAATCGAAAGGTCTCATTGATACGCACCCCCCAAAAAAGCATACGTGGAAATTTTCCGAAATAAGGTCAGATGTAGTTCAAGTCGGTAAAAGGTAAAATGGAGATATTTTTAGTTTTTGGACATTTATTTTCTATATCCAAAGCTTAGATGGTAATAATTGAGCACAAAGTGCTCTAAAGGTATAATGGATCCTGCATTAACAAAAGTGTGAATTTTAAGCAAAGTCAAGGTCGTATTGGGTACAAAGGGTCACTATGGCAAGAGGTTTACGAAGTCCATGCGAATTTGTTTTAATGGGTTGCTTTACACGTGTAATTCGATAATAGAGAGCCATTTTGAATCTGCACGTGAAAGGTCAAGTCAGGTCATATGAGGTAAAATTGTAAATTGGAATTTTTTAACAAAAAATAAAATTTTTATATTCAGTTTGTCTCAGAAAAACAGCTGTGATATTTATTTGTCTCTATCTGGTCAGAAAAAGATAAAAAAGTTATTCAAAAATTGACTTATGATTTACATTACACTTGGGGAGGTCATAAGTCAGTCAAAAATTCAGATATTGCTTTGAAATTTGGTTTGGGTTTTGTTTATACTTATTTCTCTTACATATCTACCGTTTTTTTAAATATTTTTGATTTTTTTTTGTTTTGTGAGAATTTTTATGAAAAAAAAATGATTTTTAGGAGTCAAAAACTCAAAATTTTGTAAATCCCAGATAGATATTTTGAATACAATGCAATTTCCCACCTTTTGATGTTTTTATTTTTTATTTGCTTTATATCTCCATTTTCTACGAATTTTCCAACATTCATCGTTTTTCCACCAAAAATGGCATGACATGACGTCATCAAAAGGTCATTTTCATCCAAAGTTATTTATCAATTTCATCAAAAAAAATTGGAGAAGGTGTCAAATTGATGTGGAATAAGGTACTGAAAGTTTCACGTCGGTATCGGCCATGGCTTTTGAGTTATTGAGAAAATCTGGGAGAAGGGCAGAATATGCCCCCCAGCGGGGCGCGTGTTAAGGGAACGCTAGCCGATTTTCACAAACAGTATGTACAAATATATACATTTACTCGGATCTCTAGTTGGTTCCATTTTCCACCTAAGTACATATACCGGATAACGAAAAGACAAAAAACAAACTATAAACTGATTATAAAGGTACGCGAAAAGAATAAACTAATAATGAGTATAATGATTAATAATAATGTTTTCACGATGGCTTATTTTGCGCAAAATGTTTTAAAACATTTTAAAATGTTTTAAAATGTTTCAGTGGTAGCCGTCTTCACGAAGGGCTAATTTGCGAAAAATATTTTAACCCTCGTCGTATAGGACCGTAGGGCGAGGGTTAAAACTTGTTTTTGCCAATTAGTCCATCGTGAAAGCGGCTACAACTAAAAAAAAAAAAAAAAATGTGTTAAAACATTTCGCGCAAAATAAGCCATCGTGAAAACGGTTAATATGATGATTAATAAATATGACTAGTAATGAGTTAACCCGCGCCGGGCCGGGGGGGTGTTTAGACACCCATCCCCCTCAGGTTTTTCCTGGGTATCGGGAAAACGGCGGCGCGTAGCGCCGCCAAATTTTCAGTCTGTTCGATATCTTTTGTACAGCTTCAAAAAAGTTTTGACAATAGGTCATGTCAGGTCAGGTCACCAGGCTAGGTCAAGTGACCCCACCTCCGAAAAAGTTTGCGGTTCCACCAAAGCACAGTTTTTAGCGGATTGGGGGTTTGTCGCCGGGATTTTCCTTAGCTGGTGTACGCCGTTTTGCCGTTTGGTTAGGAAAAGAATGGTTTATCTGACGGCGTTTTCAGGGCGGAATAATGGTAAGTTTTGGGTGACGTGGAATGGGTGTTATCAAGTTGGGCGTCTAAATGGTGAACTCATGTTTGGAATATTTTTAATGGGAAACTATAATGTTGATTCATATGTTGAAATATTAATCTGCGTGAAATAGGCGCTGTCCGGTGTTGCCACCGTCGTTCGTGGTTTGAGGCTGTGGCGTGGTCAAGTTCGTGCTAATGTGTCCTTGACCGGCGCTTTTTGCTACGTAAGATTCATTATAAGTGAAATGGGAAACTAAACAGATGCTCTTTTTCTGAAAGTATGCATTGGATTCAGGCTGATTATTTTCAGAATAATTGTTTTTTAGCTCATTCCTGAATGCCTAGGTGCGATTGTTTTCTAATAAAGATCTTACAAGGTCGTCTGAGAGTATTGAGGTCCTCAGCAATTATTTGCTAATAACTTCTGATATAATGAGATAGAGACGAGCGGATGACACCACTGTATTTGTATCGTCTTTCCGCGTCGCCAAATATGCAACATGACCTATCTGAGTCACCAAATGACCTTGACCTGAGGTCAAATTTTGAAGTTGACCTTACGAGGTATCATGTATAGTTTTCAAAGCGTCCTTGAACGATAGGGAAACACGCATAGTGTTAAATGAGTTATGTTCATTTTTTAGATAAAATGCTATTTCGGAAAAACAATATTTTACCAAAAAACTGCATTTTTTGACATTTGTGACCTCTGGAGCCTAAATAATTGATTGAGCTCAAATTTGGGACCTGGGTGCGATTGAAACTTTTAATAGCTATCTAATGCTTCTTCAGTTGGTTCTCCTAGCTACATAGTTTCTTAGATATTTGGGGTATTGGAGCTATGTCCTAAATCTGGAAAATTTGAGAAAATTTGACCTTTGATGACCTCTGGGTGATCTAAATATTGACCTGATAAAAAATATAAACGAACATAGTTTCCAATCCTTTTGATGAGCTCTCGAACGGTAATTTTTGGTTTATGTTTAGTCCATAGGAGCCGGTTTTAGAAGGGGGTGCGAAACAACCCCCCCCGGCCCGAGAAGGTGGGCCGAGCCGGCCCGGCGCGGGTTAACAAGTCAAGTTAGTACACATGAGTTATACAATAATTTTAAAGTACAGCCAAAATATTTTCAAAAATTGTTTGTTTCTTAAAATCCATGAACCAAATCAACCAGTTTATAACAATGAAAGCCCTGCATTTCTGTCGCTTTTTATACTAATAAGAAACGGTTGCGATGTGCATTGTAAGACACTGCAGGTAATTATTTAATGCATTTTGGTTCGGTTATTATCGATTTCACTGTCTCGTTGCTGATTTTCTAGTCTGGGAAGAAAAGTAGATATACCGATAAAGAGGAAATATTCCGAACTAAACAGTTGTCAATTTATTGATTAACACACACTACTAAGCTTATTTCAAATTTGTCACTGTATCTGATTGACTCTCAGCATAGAAGCCGAGGAATTCCTATGGCTATTCTTATTTAAATAAGTGCATACACTATCAAGCCACTACATCAATTTTAACGAGCATGTTACCATTAGTTGCATAAGCCAAATGTATTACAGCAAAGACGAGGCCTATGTATCTGTGTTGCAAGTCTTTAATATCGACAAAGTTAAGCCTCGCCTTGGTGGGGGTCATTTTGACCCCCTCTGAGGTTTTTCCGGAATAGCGAGCGAACAGCGGCACGCAGCACCGCCAAATTGTGTACAACTGTTTGAACATCAATTGCCCGCACATTGACAAAAAAAATGACTTTAGGTCTTCTAAGGTCAGATCACCAGGTCACTTCAAATGGCCTTGCCTTCCAAAATGTTTGTGATCGTGCCTGAGCCACAGTTTCTGTCCGAAAGATTTGAAACTTGCAGGATTTTAGGAGATCATAAGTACCTACAATCAGGATTATCTCAGATTCGTTTGCATCGGTGACTTAAGGTCAGGCCTGACTTCCCCATTATAAGTGAACAGGAAAATAAACAAATACTTCCTATTTGAAAGATATTGATTGGATCAGACCAATAATTTTAGAATCATGTTATTTTAGCTCATTCTGGATGATCAAGGTGCAATTTGTGCTCAGTGATCTCTTCAAGGTCATCTAAGGTCATCTGAGGTAATCAGCAATGATTTGCTAATAACTCTTGATATAAAAGAGATAAAGACGAGCGGTTGACACCATTGTGTTCGTCTCTTCTGGCTGCGTAGTCCTATTTGCAACGTGACCTACCTGTGTCACCAAATGACCTTGACCTGAGGTCAAATTTTGAAGGTCACTAAGTATATGTTTCAAAGCGTCTCGACGAGACAAACACGTTAGTGTTAAATGAATTGCTCTCGATGTCACAAACTGTGAATCTCGAGTCGATGCCTGAAACTGTGAATTTTGAAGCGCAAGTCCACAAAGCAATTTAGTGTACAGCTGCAGCACGAGACAGATAAAATCAAGTCTGGCAGTTTTAATTGAAGTCTGGCTTAGTCATGTGATCTAAAGTCCAACAACTCAGGTCACGTGACCTACAGTCTACTAACACTCCAGACTCCTGCAACTAAATATTCTGTTTTAAGCATTTTCACCAAACCACGTGAATCAATGGTGAGCAAACTTCAGCTGTACACTAATGTCATATAGATCTTTGTACTCACTATTTAGCAAAAGGTTCGTGAGTGGTGAAAGTTTGGCACATTCATCCATTTCCTGTGGATTTATATGCATTTTCATGTTTGCCAATGACTTATATTTGGGTGGTCACAAAATCGACTTTATCTTAGATCACCGACATAAAAAATCGTCCGAAATAGCAGAGTTGTAGGTATTTATGGCCTGATTAAATCCTGTGAGTTTCCAACTGATCAGTAAAACAATCATGCTGCGGCACGACCTAACAAATTATTTTGGAGATGGGATCACTTGAATTGACCTAGTGACCTGACCTGAGGAGACCCAAGGTCAAACATTGAACAGGAAAATACCAATTGATTTGCAAATTGTTGTGCCAAAAATGGCAGCCAAAAAATCGTTTTTTTCCCCTATTTCCGAAAAACTAAGAGGAACCTTGCACCCCTTCCGCCTCTTATTGTTGCGAGTGATAACGTCTGCTTCACAGAATTGCCACCCCTTCCAGCATAAAAATCCTGGCGAAGCTATTGTATGGATGTATATTGTATAGTGCATACTAAGGAATTAGAGTAACAAACCTTGAGTTCCTTCGGTCTCTATATGCTCTGCATGTACAAATTGCACAACCTGCCCCACGAGTTGGATAAAATTGCCACAACAATGGGATAAGTTGAGCAGTACGTGACATTTTATTTCTTGTCATTTTTATAGTATAAAAATGGGTTTATAAAAGCAAAAAAAAAATTTAATTATGAAAGGATAATTTGTCGTCCCCTTCCAGTCGTTTTAGGGTTCTGGCTCGATGCCAACACGGATAACTGAAATTTCAGATCAGGGTCATACTTGCGTCTTTCTGCCTTTGTGCGCTATGTTTTGATTTCAGCATTGCCCCCCCCCCCTTTCCCCCCTTTATACTTTTTTGGTCCGTTCTCGTCAGATAGGATATTCCCCTTCAAAATAGGCCGCGCTGGCACGAAACTGGACGGTGGGAGGTGTTTGGTGGCAGGTTCTGTGAGTTGATGTCTGACCAGGGGTTATGGCAGCACGACTGGACGGTGGAGGTGTTGGTGCAGATTCTGTGAGCTGAAGTCTGACCAGGGGTTATGGCAGCACGACTGAACTGTAGAGGTGTCGATGCAGATTCTGTGAGCTGAAGTCTGACCAGGGGTTATGGCAGCACGGCTGAACTGTAGAGGTGTCGGTGCAGGTTCTGTGAGCTGATGTCTAACCAGGGGTTATGGCAGCACGACTGGACGGTGGAGGTGTTGGTGCAGGTTCTGTGAGCTGAAGTCTGACCAGGGGTTATGGCAGCACGACTGGACTGTGGAGGACGGAGGTGTTGGTGCGGGTTCTGTGAGCTGATGTCTGACCAGGGGTTATGGCAGCACGACTGAACGGTGAAGTTGTTGTGCAGGAGTTGATGTCTGCAGACATCAACTGTCCCTGCAGTCATGACTGCAGGGACAGTACTGCTATACACGAGGCTTCTGTGATCAGCTGTCCGCTGGGGAACACCAGAGGCGTGCTCCTGGGTTCCGGTCCCGGACGTCTATTCATGCACTGTGCAGCTCTGCACGTTGGTCCTATAGCCTGGTGCAAGGCTCTATAACAAGGTAGGCCGTTCCGGCAAAAACAGGGTCTCAAGCCCTGATTGGTCGACGGGTCGTGACGTCAGGTGCCCATAGGTTTTGGTTAGCTGGCATGACCAGCGTGTTAAATCACATTTGGATCACCCTTCTAACTCGAAAACTAAAAATGTCAGCGAGACGCAGAACACAGTGTTCGAAATATCTCTACTAAGCCATTCGAAGATATTCAGACATTTTTGGGCTCAGGTCAATATTGAGGTCACCAGAGGTCATCAAAGTAACGTTTCATTAAAAATATACAAATGCTGCCTCTTCAGAGAACATGCATTGGATCCAGCCAATTGTTTCAAAATCGTGTTATTTTAGCTTATTGTTAATTAACCGGGTAGAATTATTGCTCAGTGAATTAAATAAGGTCGGCTGAGGTCATTTCAGGTCACCAGCACCTTTTTGCCAATAACTCTTGGTAGAATAAACATATAGACGTGCAAGTGGTCTCATCGAGTCACGTCGCCCCATATGCAGCATGACTTACCTGGGTCACCGAATGACCTTGACCTGAGGTCAAATTTTGAAGTTGATCTAACCAGGTCACCGTTAATATGCTGCTTCAAAGCGTATTTACAAGAAAAACACGATGTTGTTAAATTTACTGCTACATGTAAACCAATTAAAGTTATTAGTGACAAACGTTTTGGTGGGCGGCATGTGACCTTAGTTGTCGGCCCGCCCTTAAACCCCAATCATCATCAGACAAACGTTTTGGTTAAATATCCTCCTGACATTTGGTGACCTCTGGGGCCTAAACCATGAACCTGAGCTTAAATACAATAATTAAAAGGCGATTTGAATTTGAATGAGCTTTGCTATTGCTTTTTCCGTTTGCTACTAGCTCTCATATTTCCCGAGATATTTGGAAGTTTCTAGAGCAAAGTCATTTACTTTGAAAACGTGATTTTTGATGACCTCTGGTGACCTCAATATTGACCTGAGTCCAAAAATGTCTATGTAGCCGTTTTCACGATGGGTTATTTTGCGCGATTTTTTTTTTTAACATTTTGAAATGTTTTAAAATGTTTTAGTAGTAGCCGTTTTCACGATGGAATAATTTGCGAAAACAAATGTTTTAACCTCGTCGTACGGGACCGTAGGGCGAGGGTTAAAATATTTCTCGCAAATTAGTTCATCGTAAAAACGGCTACTACTTAAACATGTTAAAATGTGTAAAAGCATTTGGCGCAGAATAATCCATCGTGAAACCAGCTAGTATCTTCGAATGGCCTGGTAAAGATCTTTCGAACGCTGTGTTCCTGGCCTTTTTATATTTCGAGTTAGAGGGGATGATCCCAATGGGATTTAACACGCTGATCATGCAGGCTACCAAAACCTGTGAACACCTGACGTCACGACCAATCAGAGGCTGATATTTGCTGGACCCTCGTTGGTAATGCTGAAGGTGTCGGAGTGAGCCCCTCTGGCCTGGTGCATATCTGGCCGAGGTCGAAACAGGGGTTCGCCAGGATCCCGTGGTTCACTGTCTGCTGCCTCTGACCGCCGGAGGGCAGGTCGGCACCGGCGCCGACGCCAACCTGACCACGGAAAGGAAGGGCCGCGCGGCACTATAAAGAGTGACTGTGGGCGCTCTCTGCTAGATGTTACAAATCCAGCGGTGATGAACGGAGACAAGGTGAGCAGCTGTCGAGAGGTATTGTCACGCCACAGTGGCCGGCTCAGGATGATGATTGTGTGTGTGATGTGTTGTATGTTGGTGTGTGTAATGTATGTGTGTGTGTGTGTGTGTGTGTATGTGTATGTGTGTGTGTGTGCCGATTTCTGACCCCACCCCCCCCCTTCCACCATGGCGAAGCTGTCTGCGAGGGCTCCACCAGGGCGTGGGTTAAAGCCTGCGTGGCAAATCAACGAAGTATTGCATGGGAACGTAGCAAAAAACAAGTTTTTCCAGTTCCATGGCATTGCATCATGCTACATTTAACCGAATACCAAGCCTGACGTATCATTAAAATGCAAAGCATCTTGGCACAGGAAAACTATTGTTTATTGTATCGCAATAGTACATAAAACAAATACTATTATTAAAAAAGTTTAACCAGTATAAACCTCAGACCATAACACAGTTATGTGTGCTTAGGGCATACAGTTTTATAAAATATACAATTTATTTAAGACAAACTAAAAATAGAATGTACCCGATGTGAGCCCATGAATTTTGTTAATAAAACAACTGTTTTAAAAAACTTTATCAATATAACACAATTGATAAAGCACTTCCAACGTTGTCTAACACTGTATTGTATGTGCCTATTCACTATCGAACTGATGGGTAACACTTATTGATAAAGAGCGGTTAAATAGTATCTCATTGCAGCGTCATGCATTGGTCATACCTCTAATTGCCTAGAGCCTATTAGTGGTGTCAATCGGTAACCAAAATCTTGGTTACCGAAAAAATTGTGTGACCGATTCGGTAATCGGTCGGTCAAGCATATAAATTTTTGGACACTTTTCGGTCAGCTTGATCATAAACAATTCCCTTTTTTGTCACATTCTTACGCATTCTTATTTCTATCCAACAATTTGACACACAATTTGCTCGAAATTCAATTAGTTAATGTAAATTTATTTGGTCTTGCTTGCGGCATTCACTATTTTGCTTTACGAATGTATTTAGTTTCTTTTTCACAATTGTAAAGTCTTATTGGAAACTGTACACGTGCGTTTTATAAATTATGATGTTAACAAAGCTATTTTTGCCAGTGAGTATAAATAAGTATACTATTTGAAATTCGGTCAAATCTTGGACATTTTTGGTCTCAACAAAAATCGGTCAATATTTGGAGAACCAAAATGCCTGCTGTTCGGTATTGGATTGGTTTTGGTCAGGAAATTTCGGGAAAATGACATCACTAGAGCCTATCAAACTTAAATAGCAAATCGTGTGACTTTGCAACTAAAAAGGGACATATCATGATGTTACATTTTAAATTAGTCAATTTAACAATTTTTCATTGAATATCACATTTAAAAATTATATTTTCTGTAATGAATATTGCCTAACGTCGCTCGTAGAAACCATGTTAAATATTTACCTATCCTTATCATCGTTTGTGCAGCTTCCTAATATATCTTGAAGTTGGAAAATTCATATTATCCAAAAAAATATACTATGAGGAAATATTTCATCGTGTATTAATTTTTTAAACTGAGAAAGCCATAGCCTTTGTAGTTGAAAAGTATAAATAACACAAACAAATCCAAAAACTTAACTGTTTTAAAGCAATTTAATTTTGAATTTCCAGAAAGGGTCTATGCAAGTGCCGACGCTTATTGGCTGAAAGCTACTTCAAGATTGCTGGTTCTGGGGAGAAAACAAAATACTTGTATTTGTCGTTCTTTGGATGGATTACCTGATGCAAGTACGATAATAAAATAATTATTTGTATTCAAGACACTTAAATGGACTAGTTGCAGGTTGTTTGGTGAATATGTACAAAATAATAAGAACAAGTGCTGATCAACGTGATACACATCATTTGGCATACAGGGTAGAGATATTTGCAGATTCAAAGAGATTCAGAGAGATATTTGCATGTAAAAGTTTATTATTTTTACAAATTCAATGTGTCAACCGAACTGCTGAAAACTACCTCAGATATAATTGCACCTGAACTATTGCTAAATTGCGTCACGACCAATCAGAGAGCAGAAATGTGAATTACATAAATATACTTAATTGTGTGAAATTCTGATAATTCAGAGAAATTTATATTAAATTGACAATCTATAAAATATTTTTAATTAAAATGCGTTCAATCAATTACATAAAAACAGATGCTTAGGTAACCTGCAACTAGTCCATTGTCTGCAGAGATTTTGCTTTATCTCTATAGCTCTGTATAGCTCAATAATTTTATCATAGTCCTAAAGAAAAAACAAGTAAGAGCATCTTCGAGATATGAATATCATGCTCGTTTTCAGCAGCACTTCTTTTTTATTTTTGACAAAAATAGCGTATACATTACATTTTTTAGACAGGCGAAGCATTCCCGTAGGCAATAAGAGAAGAAGCATTTCACTTTCGCTAGGCTCGTGTATCGGTTCGGTGGGAACTCTATCGGACATCCTGTTTTGTTCTCCAGTCGTATAGAGTATCCAGGCCACGTGTGATAAGCAAATATCCCCATGTATTCAATCACTGGCTGTCTTGGACGAGACTGAGCTGCAGCAACTCATAAAGGGATGGTATTTTTCGTAGGGGTGGGGGTCGTCATGACATTTAGCTTGTAAAGCACATCACAGGAAAACATAACTATGAATGGTGGGAAGTTATATTTTTGGTCTAGGTGTCACAAATGATGCCTCAAATCGACACTGACTTATAATTTTGATATTTACTTAGACACAGTGGAAAATGTGAATTGCACAGACATGTTCTTAGCACTCATTTAGTTTTGTCGAGCGATACCATTTCATGGTTAATTAAATATCTCCATTACCTGTCATTCTGCTTCCTCATATTGATCGGTATGAACTGAGCATAAGCCGGGTGACAGCAGCGAGACCTGTTCCCATCTCCGAGCCCTCCTATCTCATCAGTAATGGTCAGTTCTCCTCTGGTTAACGCCGTTGATGGATGGCTGGAGTTTGGTGATAGCTCACCTCCCACAGAGCTTGTTTGACCCCGGGGCGGAGGCTGAGCTGCCGGAGTATGAGCTTGTCTCCCCCCGCGGCAGATGGAGAGCTTGTCTGCCCCCCTCCGTGGCGGGTACTATAGCGGCGGAGCTGCCGGGGTATTGTTTCAGGGCAAAACACAGCCAATGACGCTTATGGCGTTGTGCTGTTGAGTGATCAATCTCTTGAATATTGTATATTCTCTGATCTGATCACAACAGATTTCTTATGATCTGCTGCTGAAGTATAATGCATCAGTTTTTACTTTCTTCCTCATTGCATCAACAGAGCATTCTTACTACGGTCTCGTCATCCAAATGATCCACCGGCTCTTGACGTAACTGCACTGGGACGTTTTTCACTGCCAGATACATATCTCACTCGCATCTATGAAGCCCATAAGAAGCGCCACAGATCGCCGATGCCATAACTGGCGCTGTGTGAGTCTCCCGTCTCCACTCACCAGTGCTCTCAGCTCCTCGGAATATTACCTTCCTGTGCCAGGCGGGGTGAAAGGAAACCGGTCAGCTCTCCGGCAGTGTTCGGGGGGAGCTTACCGGCGCCCTCGGGTGGTGTGCATCCCACAGTTGACGGTGGGGAAAGTGGCGACCTCGCCGCCAAGTGGCCGTTGTTTGGCTGACCCTTGAATTCCGCCAGGTCACGCTGCTTCTGCCACCACCACCGCCTCTGGCTATTTGAAGCGCTGCGCTCAAAGGCGTCTGTCAGTGCGTCCAGAGGCCGCCTGCGGCAGGCTGGGACCGGGGCCTGTAGCCTGTGGTGCTGGGACCGGGCCAAACAGTCTTTGGTGCTGGGACCGGGCCCACAGTCTGTGGTGCTGGGACCGGGTCCCACAGCCTGTGGAGCTGGGACCGGGCCCCACAGCCGGTGGAGCTGGGACCAGGCCCCACAGCCTGTGGAGCTGGGACCAGGCCCCACAGCCTGTGGTGCTGGGACCGAGTCCCACAGCCTTTGGAGCTTTGAACTGGTCCCACAGCCTGTGGTGCTAGGACCGGGCCCCGCCAACCAGCAGGCAGACCAAATAACGCTGTCACTGAGAGTCCTCGCTCTCATGACAGAGCAAAAATTGACTCAATAGCATGCGTCTGTTAAGGTGAATTATTGATAGATCGGCGAGGTTACTCAGCAACTGCTGAGTAACCTCGCCAATCTATAAATATTTTACGCCTCTGGTAGACGCTCCCCTCTTATGTTTGTCGGCTTATCAATCGCATGACGTCAAGAACATCATACTAAATGGCCTTTCCCTCATCCTTTGTCGTAAATTGCGCCTGTCTGCATACCGAACTTTCAAACTCTCGCTCATGAATACGCAATTTTATGGCCGTTGCCACGCCCCTTCCGACAAGCCATCATTATCAGAACGGATGTCCCGCTCTCCAGTAAATCATGACTGTTGATGCAACGTCTCTGTGAGAAAACAGACCCGGAGCCGGGCCGGCGAACTGCAGTACGTTATGGCGACAAGAGCCAGCCATTTCTTATCCAGTTCACGCAGTTATAATGGGTGCGTGGAGCATGGTGTGGCGCAATCCCACACTGATTAGGGTTTCGTAAGACGACGGTGGGAGTGCTGGTTTAAGACCGGCAATGTTTCCGTCTGAAAGCAAAATACTCCCCGGTATGTAATGTCACTCGTTTTGGTGTTTCAAAGAGAGGTATGGGCGCCTTGTAAGTTAGTATGCACTATTCAACAACATTCGACCTAAACTCGCGAGTTACTGGGGTATATTCCGTAACGCGACTTACTGGGGGAGGGGATCTATTCTTAGCCCCCGCTGATCTCCGGAACTACTGGAACGATCCTACAAACTCAAACTGAATTCGATAGCCCTGCACCATTTGTCGAAGGAAGTCTAATATTGTTGACCTCATGATCACCAATGACTTCACAGGTGACGTCAAAGACAAAATATTTGACCGTGTCATTAAAGTCCCAGTAGCTCAGTGGGAGAGCGCTGGACTCCTGACCTATCCCAGTAGTGGCAGCCCGGGTTCTAGGTGCTTCGGTGCTCGCTATTTGCTCCTGACTGGTATGGCATGCGGCCGGTGGCAGCGGGCTCACTCAAGGTCAGGTGACGTCAATGAGCGGGGCGGACCGTGTCCAGGTATGTCGGGCACGTATGTACAACTTTCGTCTCTAAACTATGCCGGCCAACAGAAATTGCGCGATCGAGTGGTGAGGTCAGGATCTTCGCAACAAGCTCTGTTTAGCGCGGGTCCTGACTTCTGAAAGCCATCCATACAACACATTTGGATACAAAAATATGATGGATATAATTTGTGTTAAGAACTGCGATATAAAACGTATTAGCAGTTGATAAATCGGTATGATTCGTGTATCGGACACTTACAAGTACCATGCTAAGCTGTTGATGACCTTGGGTGAGGTTAAGGTCATCCGAGGTCGCGAGGTCAAACTGCAGATTACTGTCATAAGGTGTTTGGACACTTTGTATGTGTTTGTTCTTCGACTAGAACTTACAAATTACCTTAGAATACTGTTTATTTATTCCACACACAAAAAAAATAAAAAGCAAAAAACGGAATTGCATTTTTATATAGAATAATGTTGTAGAGGTCGACTTTTGTTTTTGAAAGGTCGTAAGACATTTTTGACGATATCGACTTAAAACTTTGTACATATACTCATTGACCTCGTCTCGATCATATGTAATGTATGTTCCGGTTTTTATATATTTCTGACTTGTTGTGAAAAAGTAAAGCAGCACAAAATGATGTTGGATTATTTAATAAAAAAGTCAAGTTAAACAAAATCGGGACAGCAGTTTGATAGCTCCGAGTCTATTATAAGTCATTTAATTTATGACAATTAAATTTATCTTAAAAAGTGTTCTTTTGACAGCGTAGTCCGCAAACCTTATTTTTCAACAAAAACTGTTAGAATTTACGTCACTCTGACGTCATTCTCAGTTACTCCATCATAGTTATATCTTTTCACTTCAGCCAACATGTGCTAAGTTAATTTGAGAGAAGGTACTGAAAGTTTGGTGACGATACAGCTGCAGGCTTAGGAGATATTGCAAACTAACGGGAAGGGGGCTATAAATAGCCAACTACAAAGTAACTGGTGGGTTAACCCTCGCCCAGGAGTGTCGATTTTAAAAATGATTGGAGGGGCCCCAATGCTAAATTTATAGATTATAATTCGATTCTTACCATGCAACGCCATAGGCCTAATGTTAAAATTCGAAATTATTGGGGGCCCGGGCCCTTCCAAAAGTATACAAATCGACACCGGTGCCCTCTCCTTACGGGAAACGTTTCTCGCCTTCGACGTTTGATCCTGTTGTTCAGCAGACCTACAGCCCCCACAACCCCCACTGTTACACGTATCCCATACGAAGCAACATAGAGCAACGCGGTAAAAAAGACAGCATGCCATGAACTGATCATGTCGAGAGAATTTCTAAACACCTGAAATTGCGAACTTTTTGGTTTCAGGTCAATGATGACTCTACACCAAGGATCAAGAGAATGACCTTAATTTGACTACCTCAACCAAATTCGGAACTATTTCCTTGGTCGCTCGCTTACTAATTAAAGATTGATGAAAGATAACAATTATATATGGTTCAAGAACGTCAACCGATAGGCCGTTTTCAACGATAGATTTATTTTGCGCGAGAAATGTTTTTATACACGTTTTAAAATGTTTTTAAAATGTTTCAGTAGTAGCCGCTTCCACGATTGGTTACTAATTTGCGAGAAACCGCTCTTTAATGCACCTGTCTAACATCCCGGTCCCAAATAGGGCGAGGGTGTTACAGCAATTATTTCGTCCATTAGATCCATAGTGAGAAGCGTTCCTGAACTACCTAAAACATCTCCAAATCTATTTTAAATTAGTTTGAAACACAGTGTCGCCGCAGGACATGTTTTAAAACATGTATTAAAATGTATTGAGTGTTATAGTATAGACAGACTGTATCGGACGATGGAACTAACTACTGCGAAAAAAAATGCTTAAACCTACGCCCTAACGGGACGTGAAGTGCCAGAAGGGATTGGAAGGCATAGAGTTTCTACGGCAAAATGTAGTCCCATCGTGGAAAGCAGCTACTACTGAAATATTATATATAACAGACATGTTAAAATGTTTTAAAACAGTAATATCAGCGCAAGATAATCCATGTGAAAACGGACAGTAAATAAGTTAGAGCAAGTTGAATATAGACCAATCTGACCATATAAGAAATTGAATTTAGAGATCCTAGGGGTTGTTAAAAGAGAAGTCAAGTATATATTAGGAAACAGAAGAGTCATCACAAATGAGATGATAACTATAGCCATAGAGGGCCAGATTCTGGCAATCAGAAAGACGCTTACACGATCACGACTCGCAAGAGAAAACGTGTCAGAAGAAACGTACAAATTGAAAATAGAATGCAGATGTCATGTAAATATCATTAATTGCAAGTGCATTCCCCAGACCATTCTCTGACTCTAGATATACACAATCACCTAAATAGATATTTGAATTCAGTATCTGGTTCAAAAAGGTCAATTCCAAGTTAAATTTTTTTATTTTATATTTTGGACAAATGCCGTGCATGAATCCTCTAGCACTCCTCAAGAGCCAAGCACTCAGTCATCTATAGATTATTATCTCTTGAAATTTTGGTTCTCCGGAATATTGTGCCCATCACTGGTGAGTTTTTCTTCACAGTGTGTTCGGTTTTTGATTAACATATCTTTGAGGAAACTTGGACGAGTTGGCAAGAAAAATCTTTTGGTCTATACAATGTATTATAAAAAATGTGGTCAAAAAGCCAATTTTTTTCAATCATAGATTGTTCATTTGAAAGAAAAATGTCGTCTCTATTTTAGCCGTCTTTCTCTGTCTTCACATGTCCTCATAACACTATAATATTATCTCTAACGGTTTTTTTCATAATATGTACCATTTCTCTACGCACATAACCCGCCACTAAAACGTTATTATATCCCAAACAATGTTCCCTTGTCTAAAAAAACACAGCAACAACAGGAATACGTATAACGTTGTTCAACTCAGCGTCATGATCATTTTCAGACAGAACAGGCCGCTTATGTTGACAAAGGCCTGTATTATAAGAACACCGCCTCGGGCTGTTCAGCCTGTAGGGGAGAGCTCCGCCAAACTGCTTGCCACGGCTTCCTAAAATCCGCCCATGTCACATATTCTCAAAAAATATAGTTCTATATGAACATCTTTATTAAAGCATATAACTTATTACTTCACTTATCACTATTGTATTTGTTTTTCGGGTCCTCCTTCGCCCCAGCATAAGCGTCAGTTACCCTTGTATCTTGTTCTTAGTTATTATACTTATTTTGGATCGCAAATGGTTGTGTTTACAATTATCTGGAACATGCATGTTCAACACCTATACTGCTCATGTTTTTTATGAAGTAGAAGAAAGGCGAAGTGATCTTGACATTAGGATCTACGCTAAGGTTGCTATTTGATAATCCCTCTTTAAGCACTTAAAAGGCAGATTAACAAACTAACATCGTTCCACCCCCATAGTTCTGCTGTTTTCCGATCTTGAGTGATTCCGAAATCGCGCCCACATACATAGTTGCGCCACGCGGCAGCCTAACCTAACCTTTGCCGGCCATGCCCTGCGCGAACATAGATTCAGAGCACCCCCGTGTATTCTGACGCCCGAGTGTAATATACCTCACAATGTGGTTATCTTCTGGACCCTGCTTGGTGCACGAATTAACACACTATATGTTGCCACATAAATGCTAGGTACGGCGCACCTTTGATCCAAACACATACTTCCAAGCATCACAATCGATACAAACGAGCTCTTGATGTTCGTAATTGCCCAACCTCGAACAACTTTCAAGTACGATTAAATAAATGATATTGAGACTTCCCTACAATGGCCCGGCCCATTCGGCACCAGTTTAAGGCACTGATACCACTAATACCGTCGATTTGCAAGGGTCTCGCGAACAAATTCCACACATTCCATTAAAGTGATCGATTTGTACTGATAGTTTATTTTGCACTAGACAAAATGTCCGGAAAAATGTCCGGATCGCGTACTGAAGCTGCATTTATATTCATACAACGTTTATGCTAAGCACAGGACGGGTTTTCGCTTAAGGGGGCGCAATATGGGCACTCTCCCCTAAGACGAGGGATAAAGAAAAATGCTATCAATCAAAATGCAAACTACTTGCTGTTGTATTCCGAGCACCATGATATAAGCGATATGATTGTTCATGACTCTAGCTGCAAAGAGCATACTACAAGTTCAATTGTGATATTGTGAAACTATAGTCTCCCAGTATACAAAGTATGACATCCTATCTGAATCCGACTGCTGTTGTCGAGTATCAGCTCCTGTCTCGGAGTGTGGCTGGATCTCGTGATGTTGCTGTGAGCCTGACGCTCCGCAGGCAGCTCACCTGGTCATCAGCGGCCTCCGAGACCACCAGTCAGCTGTTTGATAATGGACGCTCCCACGGCCTGGCGTGTGGAGGGGCTCCCGCACCACAAATGGCGTGCGCTGACCAATGACTGTTGTAAACTGGTCAACTGGTCCCTAGGGAGAGTCACTGGGCCGACGCATGGCGAAAGCTTGCTCCGCTCTTCGTCTCGGTGACCCAGGGACGGATAATTGGTCCCTTCCACCTAATTTCGCTCCCACACCGTCTGGCCGTGTCTCGGTATCTGACCGTATCTGACCGTATCTGACCGTATCTGACCGTGTCTCCGTGTCTGACCGGGCCCCGCACCTCTCTGTTGCAGATGCTGCGTCACATTGCTCTGTTGTGTCTGGTGGTGGCCGCCTCCACCAAACAGGTGGAGAAGCGCCAGGTCAACCAGGGATATGGCGCCCCTGCCGCTGCCGCCGCCCCCTCTCAAGGATACGCTGGCACAGGCGGTGCCGCCCCTGCCCTCGACACTTCATTCAACGCGGTGGGCGGCGGCTTTGCTGGCGGTGCCGGCTTCAGTGGTGCTGTCGGCGGTTTCGGTGGCGGTGCCGGAGGTGGTACTGGCGGCAAGTGCCGCGACGAGACCAAGTACATCCTGACCTGGACCAAGGCGGTGATTACCACCGGTGACCAGTGTAGACACCAACGCACCCCTGAGTTCCTAAAGCCAGACCACGCATTATCGAAGTAAAACTCAGCCGCAGACCAGTTCTACACTCCCGCGAGAACTGGTGGTCGAGATTGGCAGGACAGAACCACATTTCCGCCGCGCGCCGGCGGCTCCGAGTACCAGGAGGAGACCAAGATCGCCTACCGCACCAACACCGTGGTGGTGCCCCAGGTGGAGACTGTCACCTCCACCCTGGTCTTCACCGAGGACGAGCACGAGACCGTCACCGAGACGGACACCTTCACCCAGACGCAGGCGCAGCAGTACCCGGTCACCGTCACCCACGTCACCCAGCACCCACTTCGCGCAATTCCCCAGGTCAGAAGCTGCACATCATCACCACTGGGGCGGCGGTGTTATCTGCCTCGGACTATCCTCCACAACGTGGTCACTTATCTTGTCACGATTTGAAGTTCTTGGTACCAACGTTGCAACCATGCACGAAACATCCACAGCAGTTATAAATAATTGTACTGCTTTTGCCTGCTGATTCTGACAATGAAAACATTGAATTTGCCAACAATCAGTTGACCTCTGTGTCTGATTTGTGTCCAGTAGAGTTCGACATGGCTGCATTTTTCCTTGGGCTAGCCACCCCACAGCCATGGCAGCACAGCCATATGCCAGCCACAACCACTCCCAATGTTTTTCACCCGATGCTTGGCCGTCAGCCAGCCCTGTGAGGATGTTTTTTTTGTCCTATTTATATTGTGTGTAATTTCCTAATGCAACGTTATGCTGCAACATGTCAAGGCTTCTTTTATACACCATTTTATGCGCGTATTTTGATGAAGATATGAAGCCTAAACAACAAGAAGCCAGTAGACTATGCGAGAAACTACTGCACCACCCACAATCTGTCCACACGCCAGAGATCTATCATTTTCCCACATCCAGCCCCACCCCATTAAGCCATAGGTTTTCGGACCCGCCCCATGGATAGCCGCCCCAAGTAAGAACTTCTAGTAGTGTCGCAGCACGCAGATTCCGATGATACGCCTAACGTTCTGGCCGCTGGTCCATTTGACGTCTACCGTCTCTGTGTGTCCCGTCTGCATCGTGTCCGCAACGTCTTCGAGTGTTTTTCCAGGTTCAAGACGTCGGTGACTAACACGTACCAAGACCAAGTCAAGGACCCAGTTCGTGACCAGCTCGTACGAGGTGGCGCCAGACGAAGACCCAATAACCGAGCGCAGGTGCAGTACATCACCAACACCAATCACCAGCCAAGAGACGTGGCAGACCGCGTGAGGTGACCTCGCACCTCCCAGCAGAACGGCAGAACCGTCACAACGTGCGCCAGCAGCAGCCGCAGCAGCAAGCAGCAGGCTTACCCTCAGCAGCCCCGGCAGCAGTAATAGGCGGCCGCCCAGCAGCCGCAGCACCTGACGTCAGCATCAGTCCGTTACAGTCGAACCATAGTCTAAGTCATTAGGTTAAGGCCGCGAATTCCCATACTGTGATATTGTTATTGCCGTTGACCGGAGTGGACACCGGGAAGTCTTCCGCTGGTCGGACCAGTCCCCGTGGCTCTGTGTTGTCACGTTTTGTTCCCGAGTGTGTGATGCTGGTGTCGGTAATAAGGCGACTGCCGCCTCAGTGCGAAGTCGGCCCCGCTCTCCTTTGTTCTGGTGACGTCATCACGCGTCACTCCGTCGAAGAATAAAGAACAGCTGATTGCCTGCATCGTATACTCGTGTGTGTATTTATGTGTTAATTATTATTGTACAAATATTTTGTAATAAATAACAAATGTACCTATACAGCTGACTAAGGCAGCACATATATATAGATATGATATGTGCAATCATTCACGGGTCCAAGCACCTCTCATTAGGATATTCACAGTGACTAAGCATAGCGAATGGTGATCTTTAACTAAAGGAAATATATCATCTTGAACTTTTTTCAAACACGATTTGATTCTATTTTAAATACAGATATTGTCGAAAAAGCCATGCATCGCAACGATTTAGGACAGAAGGACGTAAACTATTAATTGTATCAAAACCATATACCTACATTCTCCCTTGTCAGCTGGTCCTTACGTCATGCGAATAAACCAAATGCTCAGCCAATCAGATTTGAAAGAAGTCGCGCTCCAGACAATCAGATTCGAAGGTAATCGAAAGATGCAAGCTGATTGGCTGATTGCATAGCCTCTGCCCAGGTACGCACATTCCTTTGTCAGCACTGGCGGATCCAGGGGGCAGCAGGGGCTTAAGCCCCCTATTCCAGGCCGGACAGGGGCGGCAATACAAATTTGCCCCCATATCCACTGAAACTGGTGATGAAAAATGGGTACTGACTGCGAAAATAACGTTTTGACGAAAAATAAATAATGTTTTGCTTCGTTCGTGTTTCCTCTATTTGCTCGTTCGTGTTTCCTGTATTT
>VOPJ01011096.1:0-28605 GCA_014673585.1 Semibalanus balanoides
CCAAACGGCCGGCTGGATCCGCCCTTGGCGCCTTTGAAGGATATTTGGGAGGGACAAGTACTAAATTGGTAAATTATAGGCGCCCTCGGAAATTTATCGGAGCCTACCTCCCCTGCCGCTCAGCAGTTTTTTCTTCGCTGACGGCGCCCTCATGAGTGGTTTTGGCGTGGTTTTGGCGCCCCTTGAAGGGCTTGGCCCCCCCTTGGCGGAATTTATAAATACGCCAACTGCTATGCATTGTATAGTTTCATAGGACCTAGCTGCAGTGCAAGGCACCATTGGAACATGGAGGCTAGTGAAATATTATCGTTATACATTTTTGTATGAATTAATGATACTCTGCGTCTGCACCCAGGGACGTAGGAACATCACGATAAGTGTGTGTGTGTGGGGGGGGGAGGGTAGTACAACTTTGATCTCGTCTTGAGAGAAACCCAAACCACCCATGGAATATTTATTTATATATTTGGGCTCTTCTCATCTTGGCGAACGTTTTGCCATCAAAAACATTCCTCGCCAATACAAATTTAACATTTAAGCACACAAAATGATCGAAAGTGAGGGGCAATGCCCCCCCTTCCCTGTTCCTACGCCTATGGCTGAACCTGAAGTGATTCACTACCCCAGTTAAGGACGTATCATTGATAAGGAATACTTATTTGGTTATTGCAGTCTTATATGTGACAAATATATCAATATAACTGCAATGATTTCAAATTGAAATATGCCATTTTCGGCAAATATAAAACCATATCTGAGTGACTGAGTGTATTTGTGTAATATCGACTTATTCCGTATTCGTAGCTAGCTATCAATTGAGTAGGTTAAAGAAGCATTTGAAGGGCTCCCACCACCATATTGAAAGGCCCTAAGTCCACACAAAACAAATAAATTGGCACCCATGCATTTTATCAATGTGTTGGTATTAAATAAATTGGATTTAGCATTTTCTTAACAGCAAAGACAAGATAGAAAACACAATAGCGGCATGCTTGACTTCAGTTTTAATCCGTATGTTTGATGTGAACTGGTTTTTGACTAAGTACCTACAGCTTCCGGAGGGTTTATCAATGGCACAGAAAATATTGGAGAAAAAACACATCACGTGTACGCTATCATTCAATCAGGAATGGCAGTAGCGTGCAGAGACCATTGCTACGATTGATGATCGCATGCATGACAAAGTTTCACAAACACAGTCCGAGAAGAGTTATCATTGACATTGTGCAACGACTGTAGCGTCTGGACATTGCGACAAGTTTACCTATCTGTCTCTTTTTATGCCGACGCGAGATCAGCTGTTACGACCCCCGCGGGTATTTACGCAAATGTCCCGGTTGCGCGTCGCATTCGTCTCTCACTATCACAGCGCCAGCTGGCCGTTGTGCACTGATGACGTCATGCTGGTCCGTAATTCGCGGATCAAACAGTGATGAATGGCCAACATATGCCGTCGGCGCTGTTTGTGCACGTGCAAAGAGCACGCCGGGCGCCTTTTTGGCGCAGGTTTCACCTCATTGGACTCGGTGAACGATCATGGAAAACCCTCAGCATCACGTTAAACTGACGCGATTACTTGCAGAGATATCACCACGTGGCAGATATCACAGGACCGCCCGACGCAAAAATGGCGATTGAGACAGATGCAATATTTATACAGTCATTTCAAAAAGCGTGCAGGGGCGTTTCACGCACTAAGACCTCATCGCTAACGCCGGAAACTACCAACCAAAGATAAGAATAGCACGCAGTGCTACTTCGTGCCATGCAAAACTCATCGCGGCGTCCATGTTTTGCATTCAATCTGATCGTTACAGCGGCGCAGTAAATGCCGCAGCACAGCAGAACACGTGGCAGCATCGGCGTCAGCAGCTGCTTCCATATTCCACCGACGCATCTCGCCGCGATTAGACGTTAATCCAAGAAGCGCCGAAACGGCGGCGGTGACAACAATGTAGTTAATTACCTTGGCGTTTCATTAACCGGTGATGAGGCCGACCCGCCGCGCCGCGGGCATACTGATGATTCGAGGGGAGAGTGGGGAGGGGGCGGGGTGGGTGGGAGGGAGCGGAAACCGAGCTTCCTGGCCTCGGTCTCGCCAGAAATGAGATGCCGCGCATTCCGATTCTGTGCGCGAGTGACAGTTAAACTAATACACGCGCTGGACCGTGAATGGACTAGGAATTCATACTATCCCGGGAAGTTATTACGGAGCACAAAAAACGTGAGGAAAATGTAATGTGACTTGCCACAGCAGTCTGGGAATGCTAAAAGCAACTTTCTGTGACTTGGTTTCGAGACATGGCTCCCAGGAATTAGTATCATTGAGACTGGAAAGGGAGTGTCCTAAAACGATGAACTTTTATCCTGTTAAATGAAACCACATTTTTGGTAATCGTGTGCTATTCAGAAACTGTCTTCTTTTCCTAGAATGTCTTTGTGAACATTGGTTTTCATTTCTAGAGCTTGAAGTATTTTTTTCACGTTTGTCCCACCAAAGGGCTAATTTATTCGAGCGTATACAAACCAAATACAATACAATCATCACAGTCATCATCACCGCACATACTCTTTCCCATATGGTCTTGTAAAACTGTAGCTCACACTTCCGTATCCTGTCAAAAAACTGCAATTAAGTGTATGTACATACCATAGCAACTGCGGGCCCCTGTACAAAGGAAGTGTGAGTGCGTGCTTGTATGTGTGCGTGTGCGTGAGCGTGTGTTTATGGTTATGTGTTTGTGTAAGTGTGTGTGTGTGTGTGTATGTGTGTGTGTGTTTAGCTGTAGACGCATGAATCACATGCTCGGAAGCAGCGCAGGCCCACCCCATAGTCATCACTTGTTCGTGCAAAAAAACAACAACAACATAGTATTTACCACCTTTGCATTCCATCTAGAGCTTGAAGTTGAGTAACTTCATGTTTAAATTTCGTTTTCTGGGTGTGTCGTTTACTTTGAACATCTGACTCCCGCGAGGTTCGCGATTCTCTCTGTTATTTTTGTAATCACCCAACCGCCACTGACCTACCTGACAACAGAGGTTAAGCGACGGACGGCTATACCGTGTCCCCAAGAAGCTTCGCGGCTCGCCATTGTTTGAGGATCTGTGTGCGAGACCACCTAGAATGCAGAGACGTATTAACACGACGCGATCAAAGCGCCAGTATCACGCTGCGGATTAAAACCCGAGTCGGTGTAGCCTGTCTGGTTTATTAAATGTCGTTTTGAGGAAGTGACTTAGGAATGGCCGAGTAGTGTCTGAGGACTGCAGAGTACCAGTGTCCCACATCAGGAGGGATTTGGAGACGATGTGACACTGTGCACGGCTGGGTGGATTAGAAAATGGTGTGACATAGCTCTGGGAGGACTAGGGACGGACGTGATACACCTGTGTGGATTATAAGGAGACGGTGTGTTGACGCGGCTGGAGGATTAGGGGACGATGTGACGCGGGGCGGACTGGATTAGGAAACGATGTGACACGGCTGGAGGATTAGAAAACGATGTTGACGTGGCTGGGAGGGATTAGGAGACAGATGTGAGCACGGCGGATGGATTAGGAGACATGTGACACGGCTGATGGATTAGGAACGATGTTTGTGACACGGCTGGAGGATTAGAAGGAGATGTGACGCGGCTGGGAGGATTAGGAGACGGTGTGACACGGCTGGGAGGATTGGGAGACAGTGTGACACGGCTGGGATATTAGGAGACGTGTGACCGGCTAGGAGGAGATTATGAGACGATGTAACACAGCTGGGAGGATTAGAACTCGGTTGTGACACGGCGGGAAGAATTAGAAGACGGGTCACACTGCTGGGAGGATAAGGGAGACGGTGTGACGCGGCTGGGAGATTAGGAGACGGTGTGACACCGCTGGAGGATTAGAGACGGTGGTACGCGTGGGAGGATTAGGAGACGGTTGCACGCGTCTGGGAGGATGGGAGACTTTGTGGCACGGCTGGAGGATTGGGAGACGGCGTCACACGGCTGGGAGGATAAGGAGACGGTGTGACACGGCTAGGAGGATTGGGAGACGGTGTGACACGGCTGGGAGGATTAGGAGACGGTGTGACACGGCTGGGAGGATTAGGAGACGATGTGACGCGGCTGGGAGGATTAGAAGACGGTGTGACACGGCTGGATGGATTAGGAGACGGTGTGACACGGCTGGGAGGATTAGGAGACGGTGTAACGCGGCTGGGAGGATTAGGAGACGGTGTGGCACGGCTGGGAGGATTGGGAGACGGTGTAACACGGCTGGGAGGATTAGGAGACGGTGTGACGCGGCTGGGAGGATTAGAGACGGTTGTGACACGGCTGGATGAGGATTAGGAGACGGTGTTGACCGGCTGGGAGGATTATGAGACGATGTGACACGGCTGGGAGGATTGGGAGACGAACGTTTGACTATTTTCTGAACATGCAAGGCGCAAGCAGTGTATCAGGTTAATTGCTGGGACTGTTATTCGTCAAGAGGCATTCCGAATTGTATGGCACATTACAATGCCTTTCAACCAAACTTTATTTCGGAATAATAATTTCGTGTTAAGCTACCTACCTAGAAAGCACATATAATATAGAAACAGCCATTTCGGCAATATATTCCAGGCGTAATTACAGCACCACAATCAGACCTGACGTTTTGCAGCCATCCCTGCATAATGTAGTACAATGAGGTACATGTTTAAGAATTGCTTTCCAAATTCCATTAATCTGACAGACTATGACATTTATGACGCAATTACGAACGACACATCCCCTCGTTTTGGACTGGCAAGCTAGTTTGGCCATAAAATCCAATACATATTTTATCAAGGCAATAAAGATAAATACGTGCTTTGCTTCTACAGTGACTAAACCAAAGAGCCAAAGAGCTGACATTTGGTAAGTCTGTTTGGAATTATACCTCCTGACCCTGTTTGCTGAACATTTCAAATCCGCTCAATAACCGACAATTTACGATCGTGAAACGTCATAACTAAGCTCAAAGAAAGATGACTTAGACCATTCACGCTACCTCATAAGACACCGACGGAAGCAACGTTTTTGCTTTCATGAAATGTTGCACTTTAATTGGATGAACAAAGCAATGGCTAAGTTAAAAGTTTCATATAAAGGGACACATGCCTCAATTTTATATATTGTTGGTGGATTTTCCCAAGTAAGGCACACGGAGCTCGATATCAAGCCTGACATGTATTATGCCGGACTTAGATGTCTGGATAGCTGACACACGCCCAATATCAAGCCTGACATGTATTATGCCGGACTTAGATGGCTGGTTAGCTGACACACGCTCGATATCAGCCTGATACTGTATTATGCCGGTCTTAGATGGCTGGATGGCTGACAACGCCCATAATCAAGCCTGACATGTATTTATGCCGGACTTAGATGGTGGTTAGCTACACACGCCTGTATCATAGCCTCACTGTATTATTGCGACTTAGATGGCTGGTTAGCTGACACCACGCCCAATATCCAGCCTGACATGTATTATGCCGGACTTAGATGGCTTGGTAGCTGACACACGCTACATATTCAAGCCTGACATGTATTATGCCGGACTTAGATGCTGGTTAGCTGACACACGGAGCCCGATATCAAGCCTTGAATTTTATTTATTGCCGGACGGACTTAGATGCTGTTAGCTGACACCACGCTCGATATCAAGCCTGACATGTATTATGCCGGGACGTTGATGGCTGGTTAGCTGACACACGCTTCAATATCAAGCTGACATGTATTATGCCGGAGCCGGACGTTTCGATGGCTGCGTTAGTGACACACGCTCGATATCAGCCTGACATGTATTATGCCGGAAGCCGGACTTAGATGGCTGGTAGCTTGACACACGCTCGATATCAGCCTGACATTGTATTATGCCGGACTTAGATGGCTGGTTAGCTGACACACGCTCGATATCAAGCCTGACATGTATTATTGCCGGAGCCGGACTTAGATGACTGGTTAGCGACACCAGCTCGATATCAGGCCTGACATGTATTATGCCGGACTTAGGATGGCTGGTTAGCTGACACACGCTTAATACTCAAGCCTACATGTATTATGCCGGAGCCGGACGTTGATGGCTGGTTAGTGACACACGCTCGATATTGCAAGCCCTGACATGTATTATGCCGCGACTTTAGATGCTGTTAGCTGACTCACGCTCGATATCAAGCCCGATATGTATTATGCCGGACTTAGGTGGCTGGTTAGCTGACACACGCTCGACATCAAGCCTGACATGTATTTATGCGGAGCCGGGACTTAGATGGCTGGTTAGCTGACACACCCCGGGCCGATATCAAGCCTGACATGTATTATGCCGGACTTAGATGTGCTGGTAGCTGACACACGCTCAATATCAACCTGACATGTATTATGCCGGAACTTAGATGGCTGGTTAGCTGACACGCCGCTCGCATATCAAAGCCTGACATGTATCATGCCGGACCTTAGATGGCTGGTAGCTGACTAAAAACAGCTCATATCAAGCCCGATATGTATTATGCCGACTTTAGATGGCTTGGTTAGCTGACATACGGCTAGATATAAGCCTGACATTGGTATTATGCCGGACTGATGGCTGGTTAGCTTAACATGCTCGATATCAAGCCTGAATGTATTATGCCGGACGTTGATGGCTGGTTAAGTGACACACGCTCGATATCAAGCTGACATGTATTATGCCTTGACTAGGCATGGCGTGGTAGCTGACACACGCCGATATCAAGCGACATGTATTATACGGACTTAGATGGGCTGGTTAGCTGACACACGCTCGATATCAAGCCTTGACATGTATTATGCCGGAATTAGATGGCTGGTTAGCGACAACCACGCTCGATATTCAGCCTGACAGTATTATGCCGACTTAGATGGCTGGTTAGCTGACAACACGCTCGACATAAGCTGACATGTATTTATGCGGACTTAGATGGCTGGTTAGCTGACACACGCTCGACATCAAGCCCGATATGTATATGCCGGACTTAGATGGCTGGTTAGCTGACACACGGAGCCCGATATCAAGCCTGGCATGTATTATGCCGGACTTAGGTGGCTGGTTAGCTGACACACGCTCGATATCAAGCCCGATATGTATTATGCCGGACTTAGGTGGCTGGTTAGCTGACACACGCATCAGAATCAGCACCGAATAAGTATATTGCCGGACTGATGGCTGGGTTACTGACACGCTTCGTCTTTACTGTACTTTACGATGACATATCAAATAGGTCATTCAATTTAGCCGTTTTCACAGGATTATTTTAACCCGGTAATACCCGGTAGTAACGTATATATTCGATGCGTTCTGGGTAATTGAAGTCCAAAGACTACGGCTTTTCCCGGTTTTTTTGGTATCAATTGAAACATTATGAATTATACAGTTTCAATTGACACCAAAAATATCCGAAAAAAACGTGATGTTAGGCTCAATTACCCAAAACGCACGAAATATTACCGGGTACTACCGGGTACTAACGCATTTATTTTTACCTGGTAGTACCGGGTAATAACTGGTAATATTTAATGCGTTTTGGGTAATTAAGTCTAAGAACATGGCTTTTCCCAGATATTTTTGGTATCAATTGAAACAATATGAATTATGCTCTTTTAATTGACACCAAAAATATCCGTGAAAGGCCGTGTTTTAAGACCCAGTCACCCAAAAGGCACGACTTATTACCAGGTACTACCGGGTACTACCGGGTAAAAATAAATCCTTCGTGAAACGGCTAATATATGTACTACTTTACAATACACAGGTCATGTATGTATATGGTGAAGGTTCCTATTCAAATAGGTGGCTTCAGCCTCCCCCCACCCCAACTCGGGCTTCAGCCCCCTCCCCATCTTTGATGAGAAAGTATAGGTCAGATCTGGGGAGAAATTTGTATATTGTGAATTTTGATGGTATTTTAATCATTTTTTCAGCTCAGCCCCCCTCTCAACTTTTCTGGAGAAGCTACGTCCCTGATGTATATACCTTGCTTGAATGCACCTAATTCAGGATGCAGTTCTGGTGGAGTGTTTGCTTTTTACTGCCCTCGATCCTCGTTAACGTTGTTTGCATCATTCATTTATATTTTAATATTTGCCTTTTATCTTTGCAGGTGAATGTTCTCAGGAATGTGTTTCGGTAGGAACAGAGCCAAGTCATACCAGAAGAGTTTTCTGATTTTCCAAACCGATATCACTCGCATACGATCAGTTGTACTGTAATAAGCGAATATTGAATTTGTTTTAGCAAGGGAAGTTACCTATTGATTGCAGCAGCCATGGGCGTCGAAAGCGGGGGGCGGGTGACCGCGACCCCCCCTTCAGGGGCACGCGTCCTCTCAAACATTTTTGGATTTTGACATTACGCTTATGGGTGTTGCATGGAAAACATCGACTTCAAATTGACTCCGTCCCCCCCCCAACTTTCGAAGGGTGGCGACGCCCTTGGCATCATGCAGCCTGACTAGAAGCCACAACTAAGCATAAAACAACGATTCGACGTCTTTGTTTCCATTCCAGCCACCTGTTCCAACCCAATATCCAGACACGCACAGGATCCGAACGAAAACATCCCCGACGACGCGCGTAAGGCGAAACCACTGAGAAAAACTCGGCAGCCCGGTCTCATGCTTCTCGCTTCTGATGCCGTGTTTGCATTTGATATGTCCACCGTCGCCCGGTCCGTCCCGGTCTCTGTTTGCGAACAGATCAACCATTAATCTTGGCGACGTTTCGTGCAGCTCCCCATACCGAGAAGGGGGTGGGTGCGCGGGGTGGGAGGGACGGGGAGGGGGTGTTTACCCTCCTCAGCTGCGGCCGGCCTCCGGTTGCAGCTCGATATAGCCGCAGGGGCCGAGCGAGAAACCGCCACAGTCTCAGAGGGCCGCAGAGTTTTTACAGCGTGCGCAGAAAACGTGACTTGGTCCTCAGCGGGGGACGGCACCACGGCGTCTCGATGAAAGAGCGCTGCTTTCGAACCTGCGCTGCTGGGAGGAAGGAATTCTGCTTCCGCATCCTCCCCACTGTGGTGAAAGAAGGCTGCTTCCATAACCACGGCTGCGCTGTTTGTGCTGCTCCCGGGTCTACGCCACCGCTGCGCTGAAATAACAACTGTTTCTTCTGCGTCCAGACCTAGCAACGGTGCTGCACTCTTGCATTAACCTGCCATTGGCTGGGGGGGAGGGGGCGAAAACGCCCCCGCCCTCTAAGAGATTTTCACAGTAGCTCAAAAACAAAAAGTGCTACCATCGCAAAATTTCCGGTACATTCTCGTTCATAAATGTTACGTTTTCAGTGATTTTTTTTAAATTAATTTCGTGTTTTTTTGTTGTTGTCTCGAGCGATATAAAATTTAGTGACGTCACTACACACGACTTTGACGCATATATTAGCAAACTCTAACAGGCTGTACAAAGACAAATCATAAAGTAAAATGCAATCAAAATACTTCAAGAAATAGCAAATGACAAGGGGTAAAAAAATGGTTATCTCGGATTTCTGAAATTTTGATTTTTGACCTCAAAAATCTTAAAACAAAAAGTCATTGGTGAAAATGCCCTAAAAATCAACATCTTTATATTTTCAAAAAAACGGAATATATGTACGAGAAACACATATTTACAATACCAAAACCAAATTTCAAATCAATATTTGTATTTGTGAATGACTGATGACTCCCAAAGTATGAGTAGGGGAGAACGGGGCACGTTCTGTCACGGGGCACAATATGTCAGCGGGGTTTCCTCGTGAACTAATCCACCGCAGGTAATATTGTTGTTGATAGTCGTAAACATATGTTCCTTTGTGCTTGCCGTGCACCGGTACTTGAATCAAAGCAAACAACATTGCCTGCCCCAAGCCTTGGCTCCAATTTGGGAAAAGTTTTGTTTTTCAACAAGAAATCCATACTTTTTATAAGTGAACATAACTTTGGTTTGTGGGCGCCACACATTCAGCACATAACAATTGTAAATCGTGATCTATTGAATGCTGTCATGGGCCTATGAATGTCGAACATTTTGCTGACGTTATTCTTTTACCCCCATACAGTACTCCCAACAGTGTTTCCAGTAAAAAAAAAGAAAAGTGGTACGACTGTGATCGAGTGGGGGCAGGATTTTGTCACCCAAACTCCACTCGGGGCAGGTTCCCGTCACTGAATGCACTGGCTTTCATGACGATAGATGTCGCGCCTAGCGTATCGCTATAGAACGACAATACAATGATGTAGCCCGCCAAGACACTGTTTGGGTTTAACACAGGGGAAATGGTAAGCTTGCCCCGTCACGCACCCACACTACAAGCTAAAAACGAAATTCCGGGGTGGTGCCGGATGAGCAGTTCAACCAGAGCGGACCCACCGAATTACGTTAATTAACCTGCGGGGGCAGATTCCTGCCCCCAGGATCTCGAGACCGCTAAGGCCTGATTTCGCTCTAGGGGAAGTCAGAATCGCGATTGCGAGTTCGTCGTGACAAAATATTTATTTTTGTACCCCGAAATTGCTTTTTTGTTCAAAAATGGGGGGCAAGGGGCAACACATTCGAAAATATTGGATGTTTTTGAAACGTCATTGTAGCAATGTCATTCGACCGATTTTTATGCAAAAAGAGTTTTTGATCTTCTAATGTCATGGTCTTAATGTATTAAAGGGAAAAATTCAAAATGAAAAATCATAGGCGTTCTCAGGGACTCTGATTCGTGCATGGATAACCAAGAAAAACGCAAAAATGCCGTGTTGGGATCGTATTTAGCCGTCATTTTCTACACTATTGATGGTGGCGATGAATGAAACCCCCTCTCTTCCCCTGCAGGGACACCACAAATGACCGTTCGGTGATAACAGGAAGTGCCCCATCAATGACAGAATGTGCCCGATAGGTGACAGAACGTGCCCCGTATATAATGGGGTGCAGAGTTTCTGCGAGTCAAACAGAGTCATCGCCAACTACTTATCGACACTAACAGGTGTCGAAAACAAACTGAGATAAACCACTTGACTCCTATAACACAATTTGAGCTATTTATGTGTATGTACTAGTAATGGGAAAGTATAATACACCAACCCTGAAAGTTGCTTGCCCCCAGGGGCCAATTAGCAAAAAGACAGAACGTGCCCCGGTCTCCCCTACCTAATGAAGTCATTTTTTGAAAATATATATTTTTACCAGATACAGAAAAACAAATTGCAACACTGTATTTCGGAGACAAAACTGGCTCAGAAACATGACATTTTGATCCTTTTGAATATTTTCGCGTATGCTTTTGATGTGTCTCAGTGAGAGCTTTCACTTGCCGCCTTGTGCGTCTCGCTGCAATTATTGGTTCGGAAGATAACGAGGGTCTAACACCCCCCCCCTCCCCAGCCAATGGCGTTCGGCTGAGACCCCAGCCGATGCTGGGATAAGTTATACATATATTGGGTTAAGCTCTACGAGTCTTCTCACCATTACGCGCCTGCGCTTACTGAGTCGGTCTGGGTAATGTACAGTTACACGTGTGAAAACACGTATTGCCGCATGAGGCTAATTGTTGCGAGCGATCTGCCTTGTTCACATTGCTTGTTTCGTTTCACATTGGCTGCGATTAGTTAAGTTTCTCCGTCCGGTCTGAGGCAAGGCAATACAGAGGTGGTGGCGGTGGCGGTGGCGGTGGCGGTGGCGGTGGCGGTGGCGGTGGCGGTGGCGGTGGCGGTGGCGGTGGCTGGCGGTGGCGGCGGCGGCGGCGGCGGCGGCGGTGGCGGTGGCGGGTGGCGGGGTGGCGGTGCGGTGGCGGATAGAGAGGCGGCGGCGGGCGGTGGCGGTGGCGGTGGCGGTGGCGGTGGCGGTGGCGGTGGCGGTGGCGGTGGCGGTGGCGGTGGTGGTGGGGGGTCAGAGAGGGGGCAGAGCTGCGGTGGCGGTGGCCAGGCCTGTCTTCCATCACCACTGGTGCCGCCGCTGCACGGTGGAGGGGGCGACATCAGCGCGGCGGGCGCGACAGCTGTCAAAACGTCACCGCGAACATGACTGGGTGTTTACGGGTGTGGCGGCCTGATTGGGCGCCGCTGATATCACTGACGGGCGGCAGTGGCCGCGCTGAAAGCTGCTCTGGTCAGACAGAGACGCGCCACCGCTGTTTATCCACGAGACCGGGTATCAAATAAACAGAGGTGGGGCGCGAGCATCATCAGAGGGCTCGTCAGATGTGCTAGAGAAGCGGAGCGTGTCACCGGACGGAGAGATAGCGCGGCGGCGTTATTAATCGCTGTGGTAGTTCCTGGCTGATCAGGGAGAGAGGGGGAGGGGAGGAGAGAGGGGGAGGGGAGGAGAGGGGAGGAGAGAGGGGAGGGGAGGAGAGAGGAGAGGAGGAGAGAGGGGGAGCGGGAGGAGAGAGGGGGAGGGAGGAGGGAGGTTTAAGATTTGTACGACATGATTCGTGTCTCGATGTGTTTTTTAGGTGCCTTTAATGACAACGAAATTATCAATAACAGCTAAAGCAGAAGACACTTATCTCTAAGAAATAATTACCGATGGCCGCATGATTGTTTGTTTTTTTGTTAGGTGGAAGGCTACAACATCAAACGGGAAATAATTTGGAAAAGAAGAAACATTTCGATGATAACTCGCTGGCATTTTAATGTTGATAACTATGATCTGAAATATCTCATGTTGCTGGGAGAATTAGATGCGAGAGAAGATTGCAAAACAGTATGTAGTCTTTGCCTTTGAACAGAAGTGGTGCCTGGACGAATTGGGGTTGGCCTTTTCGATCACCGATGATCAGTGATCGGTGGTTCCGCATCGGTATCGAGCTGCCACCATTCGCTTCTTCAAATCCAGAGTCCACATAAAGCTTGATATAAAATTGCCTCCATCGAATATATCAAGGCAAAGCCCTACAACGACCCCATACAGTCCCCATGACGTGCCCCCGAAGGCTACAATATCGGACGGTTCTTCACTCTTCAGTTTCTGGTCCTGCATGGGTTCCTGGTGGTATCCTATTTTTGCGTGTCCAGCCAAAGGAGCTCTTCTGACCTCGCCGCTTGTGACTGCTCGAGCTGCCGATGATGTGTCGCCCATCGCAGCGCCCGTGCCCCAGCCCCACAGCGCCGCTCACCATCGCAGCTCACCATCGCAGCTCACCACCGCAGCTCACCATCACAGCTCACCATCGCAGCTCACCATCGCAGCTCACCATCGCAGCTCACCATCGCACTCACCATCGCAGCTCACCATCACCCAGCATACATCTATCCGGCAGCTCACCATCGCAAGCTCACATCGCCGCTCACCATCGCGCTTCACCATCGCCGCTCGCCATCGCAGCTCGCCATCGCAGCTTCACCATCGGCAGCTCACATCGCAGCTCACCATCGCGCTCAACCATACGCAACTCACCATCGCAGCTGCACCATCGCAGCTCACCATTGCAGCTCACCATCACAGCTCACCATCGCAGCTCAACCACCTGGCCGCTCACCATCCGCCAGCTCACCACCACTGCTCCCCACTCGCAGCTCACCATGCGCAGCCACCATCGCAGCTTCACCATCCAACAAGCTCACCATCGCCGCTCACCATCGCAGCTCACCACCACTGCTCACCACATCGCAGCTCACCATCGCAGCTCACCATCGCAGCCCACCACCACTGCTCACCACATCGCGGACCACCCACCTCATCCCAGCCGTAATGAGCCTCAGGCGACAGTACCGCCGGCAGATAGCCGCTGCCGCCTCCGCCGCCGGCAGATAGCCGCTGCCGCCTCCTCCGCCGGCAGATAGCCGCTGCCGCCTCTGCCGCCCCTGTGTGGGCGGTAAACGGGTCCTAACAGTCGCCACCGAACGATCACTGCCGCCTCGGGAGCCGCTAATATTAGCTTCCGGCGAAACACTCTGACGCCACGAAACACACCACACACGAAGCGCCACACCGGGTGAGGGGTGCTTAGCGTGACCACCAACATCCGCTGCAGCACACGCTGACACGAGAATCAGACAGTGTGGGGGGGGGGGGCTTAGACGAGGGAGGGGAGGACCAGGGTGGGCCAGCCGTCAGTCCGTCAGCGGGCATCAGTGGCCGTTTTTTGCGTCCTTCCTTAGCCCTGTGCACGGCGCGGTGCGGTCATCGCGTGGTATAATGAGGACGGCTGTTTGCGTGCTTCTGGCACGAGGTTTTCAGCGAGGGGCGAGGAGAGGCAGGCTCGCAGGCTAATCAGAAGTTGGCTTATTGTTTTATGGACAAGTGCTCTGGAAGACAAAGGCCTTTGTACTCACTGTTTTTGTGTATGACCATTGCCAGTGTTGTGCGTGCGGTGCAATTCTCTTTTACGATCATTATCTCCACTTAGAATAATGAGGCCATACTAGTGTTGTTTACACTCGTCTGCAATATGGCCTTTAATGACAAATAGCATGCAAACAAAGTTGCATATGCATCACCTGCCCGTAAAGAACACATATAATGCTACAATTTGTAATATATTTTGTCCAGAGCTGGAGAATCAATTATATAATGTTACACTTAAGATAGATGGGATACATCGAGCGATAGGTCATAGGTGAACGGTAATGAGGGACTAACTTACTCAAGTTAATTATTATTCCTTTCCAATAGACGTTCAATTTTTAATCCATTTTTGGACAGTTAATCTTTAGCTTTATTGGACTCTTTTGTTTGTGATGCATGCATTTCCCCCAAAAAATAAATGAAAATATTGAGAGAAAAAAATCATTGAAACAGAAATGTTTCCTCAATAATGTACCAAGAGAAACATATGATATAGAAGCTTGTTTACAATGCATGCCATTGTAAGTAACTAGCGCATCTTGATTAACCCCACACTAGCCTTCACACAATTACCCGTAACCTTTGTGGTTACCTTCCATCGCTTTTTATCATTTGCAGCTTCTGTCTTCCGATGACAATTCTGTAGCTCTTCCATCCTCATGTAATTACTCGAAGCTGTAGTGATAATGAAGTGTTATTTCCAGCATTTTGTCGACTAATTAACAGCTATTACATCGTTTAGTACCGCCATGAACTAGGTACAGGTTGACAGGCACCGTTGTTGATGTGAGAAAACGTGCCAAAGCGCAAACCGCGCGGCCGGTGCACCGCACTCCTTCATGCGGCAATGTCGTGCACGAAATAGCTCACCGTTACATGTAACGTGAGGGGCAACTTTGGTTTCGGTTACACGTTGCCCTCTCGTAATCACGAAAGGACGTAACTGCAGCTTAACGACTATTGTGTCCCATATCGGCCCGTTTCTTCGCGTCACTTCGCGTCACTTCGCGTCACTTCGCGTCACTTCGCGTCACTTCGCGTCACTTCGCGTCACTTCGCGTCCCGTCGCCATCCCATCCCATCCCATCCCATCCCATCCCATCCCATCCCATCCCATCCCATCCCATCCCATCACTATCACATCACATCAACATCACATAGATACAATCAATCCATGACGTGGCCACCAGCGGGCGTTTGTCTCCGGGTGCGCCGAATTGCAGGGTGCCACCACCGCGTCTAGTGCTAAATGTCACGCTAACAGCGGCCATTTGGATGGGTCATTGCATTCAGCCGCTCTGCCGATCTAATCCCGCTGATCGCAGGCGGCAGTGCGGAGGTGGAGGGCGGGCGGTGCCAGGAGCGGGCTGGAGGGGGCAGGGTGGGACAAAAGTCTGCTTTAAGGGGAGGGGTAGGGCAGGGGTTAGCTAAAGGGGAACAGGGGCGGTGGCATGAGTCTGTGGAGGGGGAGGGGTTACACGAGTCTGTTGGAGGGAGGGGGTGGACATGAGTCTTTGGAGGGAAGGGGTGACATGAGTCTGTTGGAGGGGGCGGGGTGACATGACTCCTGTTGAAGGGGGGGGGTGACATGAGTGTTGTGAGGGGAGGGGGTGACATGAGTCTGTTGGAGGGGGAGGGTGACATGATCTGTTGGAGGGTGAGGGTGACATGAGCCTGTTGGAGGGGAGGTGGTTGTGACATGAGTCTGTTGGAGGGGGAGGGGTGGACATGGAGTCTGTTGGAGGGGGAGGGGTGACATGAGTCTGTTGGAGGGGGAGGGGGTGACATGAGTCTGTTGGAGGGGGAGGGGTGACACGAAGTCTGTTGGAGGGGAGGGGGTGACATGAGTCTGTTGGAGGGGGAGGGTGACATGAGTCTGTTTGAGGGGAGGGGTGACATGAGTCTGTTGGAAGGGTGAGGGTTGACATGAAGTCTGTTGGAGGGTGAGTGGGTGACATGAGTCTGTTTGGAGGGGAGGGGCGGTGACATGAGTCTGTTGGAGGGAGAGGGGTTGACATGAGTCTGTTGGAGGGGGAGGGTGACATGATCTGTTGGAGGGGGAGGGGTGACATGAAGTCTGTTGGGGGGGAGGGGTGACTGAGTCTGTTGGAGGGGGAGGGGCGGTGACAATGAGTCTGTTTGGAGGGGGAGGGTGACATGAGTCTTTGGGAGGGGAGGTGGCGGTGACCATGAGCTCTGTTGAGGGGGAGGGGTGCATGAGTCTGTTGGAGGGGGAGGGTGACATGAGTCTGTGGAGGGGAAGGGGTGACATGAGTCTGTTGAGGGGAGGGGTGACATAGTCTGTTGGAGGGGGAGGGGGTGACATGAGTCTGTTTGGAGGGGAGGGGTGACATGAGTCTGTTGGAGGGGGAGGGGGGTGACATGAGCTCTGTTGGAGGGGGAGGGGGTGACATGATTCTGTTGGAGGGTGGGTGACATGATTCTGTTGGAGGAGGGGGTGACATGAGTCTGTTGGAGGGTGAGGGGTTGCATGAGTCTTGGTTGGAGGGTGAGGGTGACTGAGTCTGTTGAGGGGAGGGGGTGACATGAGTTCTGTTGGAGGGGGGGGGTGACATGAGTCTGTTGGTAGGGGGAGGGGGTGACATGAGTCTTTGGAGGGGGAGGGGTGACATGAGTCTGTTTTGGAGGGGAGGGGTGACAGAGTCTGTTGGAGGGGGAGGGGGCGGTGACATGAGTCTGTTGGAGGGGAGGGGTGACGTGAGTCTGTTGGAGGGAGGGGCGGTGAGCATGGTCTGTTTGGAGGGGAGGGGTGACATGAGTCTGTTGGAGGGGAGGGTGAATGATCTATTGGGGGGGAGGGGGTCATGAGTCTGTTGGAGGGGGAGGGGACAGAGTTGTGAAGGGGGAGGGCGGTGACATGAGTCTGTTGAGGGGGAGGGGTGAACAATGAGTCTTGGTGTGGAGGGTGAGGGGTGACATGGTCCTGTTGGGGGGGAGGGGTGACATGAGTTGGTTGGAGGGGAGGGCGGTGAATGAGTCTGTTGGGGGGAGGGGGTGACATGAGTCTGTTGGAGGGGGAGGGTACATGACGTCCTGTTGGAGGGGAGGGGGTGACATGAGTCTGTGGAGGTGAGGGGTGACCATGATTCTGGTTGGAGGGGGAGGGTGACATGATTCTGTTGGAGGGGGAGGGTGACATGAGTCGTGGAGGGGGAGGGGGTGACATGAGTCTGTTGGAGGGGAGGGTGACTGAGTCTGTTGGAGGGGAGGGGGTGACATGAGTCTGTTGGAGGGGAGGGGGACATGATTCTGTGGAGGGGAGGGGTGACATGATTTCTGTTGGAGGGGGAGGGGTGACATGATTCCTGTTTGGAGGGGGAGGGGTGACATGGCTGTTGGAGGGGGAGGGGGGTGACATGAGTCTGTTTGAGGGGGAAGGGCGACATGAGTCTGTGTGGAGGGGGAGGGGGCGGTAAACATGAGTCTGTTTTGGAGGGAGGGGTGACATGAGGTCTGTTGGAGGGGAGGGGTGAATGAGTCTGTTGGAGGGGGGAGGGGTGACATGAAGTCCTTGTTGGAGGGGAGGGGGTGACATGAGTCTGTTGGAGGGGAGGGGCGTGAGCATGAGTCTGTTTGGGGGGAAGGGCGATGAGTCTGTTTGGAGGGGGAGGGGGTGACATGAGTCTGTTCGAGGGAGGGGTGACATGATCTGTTGGAGGGTGAGGGGTGACATGAGTCTGTTGAGGGGAGGGGCGGTGACATAGTCTGTTTGAAGGGGGAGGGGGTGACATAGCTCTGTTGGAGGGGGAGGGGTGACATGAGTTGTTGGGAGGGTGAGGGGTGACCATGAGTCTGGTTGGAGGGGGAGGGGGTTGACAGAGTCTGTTGGAGGGGGAGGGGTGACATGAGTCTGTTGGAGGGTGAGGGGTGACATGAAAGTCTGTTTGGAGGGGGAGGGGGTGACATGAGTCTGTCTGGAAGGGGGAGGGTGACATAGTCTGTTGGAGGGGAGGGGTGACATGAGTCTGTTGAGTGGGAGGGGCGGTGAATGATCTGTTTTTGAAGGGGGAGGGCGACATGAGCTGTTGGAGGGGAGGGGCGGTGACATGAGTTCTGTTGGAGGGGGAGGGGTGACATGATCTGTTGGAGGGGGAGGGTGACATGAGTCTGTTGGAGGGGAGGGGGTGACATGAGTCTGTTGGAGGGGAGGGGTGACAGAGTCTGTTGGGGGAGGGGTGACATTGAGTCGTTGGAGGGGAGGGGTGACATGAGTCTGTTGGGGGGAGCGGTGCACATGAGCTCTGTGGAGAGGAAGGGTGACATGATCCTGTTTGGAGGGAGGGGACATGAGTCTGTGGAGGGGGTAGTGTTGTGAATAGTTCTGTTGGAGGGGGAGGGTGACAGATTCTTGTTGGATGGGGAAGGGTGACATGAGTCTGTGGAGGGGGAGGGGTGACATGAGTCTGTTGGAGGGGGAGGGGTGACATGAGTCTGTTGGAGGAGAGGGGTGACATGAGGTCTGTTGGAGGGGAGGGGTGAACATGAGGGTCTGTTGGAGGGGGGGGGTGACATGAGTCTGTTGGAGGGGAGGGGTGCAGAGTCTGTTGGAGGGGGAGGGGTGACATGAGTCTGTTGGAGGGGAGGGGTGACATGAGTCTGTTGAGGGGAGGGGTGACATGAGTCTGTTGGAGGGGGAGGGGGTGACATGAGTCTGTTGGGGGGGAAGGGGTGACATGAGTCTGTTGGAGGGGAGGGTGACTGAGTTCATTGGAGGGGGAGGGTGACATGAGTCTGTTGGAGGGGGAGGGGTGACATGAGTCCTGTTGGAGGGGGAGGGGCGGTGACATGATCTGTTTGAGGGCGGATGGGTGACAGATTTTGTTGAGGGGGGGGGTGACATGAGTCTGTTGGAGGGGGAGGGGGTGACATGAGTCTGTTGGAGGGGAGGGGTGACATGAGTCTGTTGGAGGGACAGAAGCGGTGCTAGGAGTCTGTTCGTGGGGGCAGGGTGGTGTTTAAGGCTAGGAGTGGGTGGGGAGACAAAAGCAGTGTCAGGAGCAGGGGCGTAGCTCCTCCAGAAAAGTTCGGGGGAGGGCTAAACTGGGGAAAATCGCTAAAAGTACCATCAAAATCCACAAAAGTACAGAACTCTTCCCGGATTTGACCCATTTCCTCGTCTAAGTTAGGGGGGCTGAAGCCAAATTCGATGGGGGGGGGGGGCTAAAGCCCCTCAACTGAATAGGAAACTGCACCCCCTGGTCGCAGGAGTCATTGGGTAAGACACAGGTGGTGTCTGGAGTAGGAAGGGGTGGGTAGACGAGGTTGAGGTGGTGACGGTTACAGTGACGATATTACGCTTAAAGTAACGACCACCAGACTCGGTACATTCTTTTAGCCTCCTGTTCATATTCTGCTTCGTGACTTTTCTGCGCAGGCCAACGGAGACAATGCACAGGACTTCTGAGAGACTGTTCTTTTGTTCCCGCGGCGTGTGCGTTTGTGTCTGGGTTGCTCTTACTTGCGAAAACTCCACAGCAAATGTTCAGAAGGGCTCAGGTTTAGCCATTGCGGATCCAGAACGTGCGCTGCAGGCGATTTGGAGAGACTTATTTTCAAAAAGTTTGAACAAATTTAGAAAACTCATAGCCATAGGCTTCTTTGTACCTTAAAGGGAGTGTGCCTACTCTTTTGAAATGTCAAATATATTTTTATTACGGTAAGAAGCTATTGCTTTGATTATTGGTTACGATGAAATTCAGCGTCTGGAGCCCCTTTAGTTGAATTTTACTCATATTCTGTTTTGCATTTGTTTTGTTTCACAACTAATAAACGATCGTCATATAAACAGAGTAAGCGAAGATGTTCTATAATGGGCGCACTGGCCAGAACTAAATATATGCTAGCGTTGAATTTTAAGAGGCAATGCTCTATGCGAAAGCTCTCTGGCGACTATTGATAATTAATCTACTGCCGTGATGTGATTGGCGACTTGGGAATATCTCAGCAACTAAAGTGATTCTGGGAAATGAAGTACATGGCTAAATCAGAAAAATATGTTCTACAACTAGTGTCAACAACTCCACATGACCAATGTGAGTAGGCACACTCCCTTTAAATGGACGGTTTTAAACAAACATGCCTTAGTAAGAGTTTATTATATTTCCTTCTACATTGGAAAATGTGTCAAATTTCGTTGATTGCAGGCGATTTACGGGGAGGGGCTAAAACTGCTGCCCCTTGGATCCGCTAGAGGGTTTGGTGATCATGCCGGCTATGACACGCCTATTCTGCCAAATTAGCCTATTATTGAACAAATTTCGGTGGTCAGCACTGTCTGCCAATGTATGCACATACATGGACTCGCAGTTGCTATGGTACTCATTAAGGTCCGGCTTATTTTTTCCTCTAGCTTATGTTTGACGGCGAATTAAGAAACGAACTTATATGCATCCAAACCGCATTACTGATAGCTTCAATTTGATATATTGACGCATTGGCTCACCTTATCTACGGTCTGCTTTTCAGCAAAAAAACGTTGTTTTCGCCGCAAAGCGCTAACAATCTATTTTTGCTTAAAAACAGCCAATGGATAAGGTGAGCCAATGCGTCAATATATCAATTTGAAGCTTTCAGTAATGCAGTTTGAATGCATATATAGTCGTTTCTTAATTCGCCGTCAAACATACGCTAGAGGAGAAAGAAACCGGATCTTAGTATGTACCATAGCAACTGCGGGGGTTGTTCGTTTTTAGATGATGTGACCACGAGAATATATTATCTAGTGTATATACATGATGACATATATGTGTAGTAGGAGTGTTAGAGTTGGGTATGACGTATTTTTGCTTGCTGCTCACTTCTCTTTCGTTATCGTGACCTTTATTTCTATAATTGACGTTAGTCTTGAAGTTGAGTTAATCTATCGTCTTACAGTGTTAATTTCGTATTGCTGTTTTTGTTCTCAACTTCATTAGTCTTCCACCTGATATGTTCTAGCCCTAAGCTATTATTTCCCGATGTTTCGTTGGCGTCTGCGAGCGCACATGACTGAGAGGTGACTGGGAGCTGGCGGCGGGAGGACGCAGAATACAGGTGCAGCATTGAACAGTTCAAGTTTGTCACTGGTGGCCGACTATATATGAATTGTGTATATGCCGACGATGAAACTGTTGTTCGATTAATCCCTTAACTCTATTCCCTGCGGGGGCAGATTCTGCCCCCCGGTAGTTTTTCGCCCGCTGCTTTTGAACCGTTACGTCTATCGTCTTAAAACTTTCGGACTTTTCCTAAATATGAATGACACGTGTTCTGTGAAAATTGTGAAAAAATCGGCCCAGCAGAGGCGGCTCCAGGGTTTGTTTTTGTTTTTGCGGCTCCAGTTTTTGGGAGGTCGTTTCGAATGCGGGTGTGCGGCGCATACTTCCTTCGTAGTTTGCGGTGGCAAAAAGCGTCAGAAACTAAAGTTGATGCTTTGTGGCATCCTACATATTGATTATTACATATTTGTTGGCAGAGGCGCACTCAGGTCCATAAAATGGGAGGCGATCTCTCGTCAATTTAAGGCCAACTTCAAAATAGCAAGATGATAAAAGGCGTTCCGCACATGGTGCCCTCAGCGTTTACCTAAATCCGCTATGCGCAATGGTACATTTAACAAATTAAGCAACAAAGCCCACATGTGACGTTCCCACGTCCCAAACACTAAGGAAAAGCACATATTTTTTCATCAAAATTCTCCCTATATTTTTATATCCCTGAGTGCGCCTATGATTTTTCGTTTTGTATTTGTCCCTTTCACAAGAAGAACATGACATTGGAAGCTCAAAAACGTTTTTGGCATGCAATCGTTGAATAACATGGCCCCAATGACCTTTAAAAAACACCAAAATGTTCGTATTTGCCCCTGTTCCCCATTTTAGAGCAAAAAGCATTTCTGGATCCAAAAAGAAAGATTTCGTACGATGAATCGAATGGTGTTGGTCCCTCGAAATCGGCCGACGGTTCTCGAAGATCTCTGGAGGGGGGGGGCGGAATCTGCCCCGCAGGTTAAAACGGTATTAACCTATGCGGGGATATCAAAATACATTAGCCCGGAGAGTGTGGTACAACGAAAAAGCCCTAGGGCAAATTTGTTGTACCAGAGCGCGTGAAAACAGTGTGTGTGGTAAAATTCTGACTGGAATTCTAAAAGCTTTGTCGAGCTTTGTCGAAACAAATATGTATGCCTTGTCACCTAAAAAAGGCTTATCTTCTCCGTTTATACAAAGAGATGTCACTTATTTTCCTTTAAAATAGCCTTGAATCACATGCAAAAGCCCAAGTCGAAGGAAACACTTAAAGGAACGTACGATAACTAGCCGTGGAGAACATCTATAAGGCTCAAACACTTGCATGATTGCAAATGCCGACGATAATTCATTCGTTTGTGACTTCCATTAAATCTATAGTCAACTGTTGACAATGACATCCGACCACTAAAGGACTGGCGATGTGTATAGCTCATTAAACCGAGCTTAATGGCTCCTAAAGTAGAGCTAATCAGGCAGAAACTCTAGTGCAACTTGTCACGCTCGATGCAAATGACCGTTCTCGTTGTGCCGTGATTTTCTAGAAAGGTGTATTTTTAGCCTGATGTAAACTAATGTGTCATGTTACGTTACGTCGATGAGTTATGATCAGCCGTTGAGCATACTTGTTTGTCTGAGTCTGGCTCGAAATAAAATTTGATTGCCGTTTGGGTGTGGGGTGTGTGGGATTATAGCCTCTTGGGCTATTTCGAAGCAGCCCAAACCATAAAACTGTTTGCTGTTATTGAAAGGGGTGCACTGTTTGATGGCGAGTGATGCTGATGTATCACATTATGTGAGTGACATATCGCCCACCACATTGACATTTGGCATGCTATTGTAACGCTAACGCGATCCTTTCAGTTGGAAATCGGGGATAGGAGTTCACAGCTGGGCTCTCACAAGGAATCAAGTCATTCCAGTTTATCAACATGACTGACGAAAATAGGTATGTTGCGAGATTAACAATTACCCGAAAGGCTGGACACTATCAGCTCAACACCTGGCGCCTTTTGGTCTCAGTTTGCCGTCACTACCGCCGACTGAAATCCTCCGTGTCAGGGGCAAACAGCGAGCACTGAAAAGGTTTGAACCCACGTTGTCAGAGGGATGATGATTGATGAATGATAAGCGCAACCTTCTACGGACCGACCATTGCAGCCGTTAATAATGTGACAGCAAGCGATCTTCTGACTGACCAATGGCCATCATCTTTTTTATATCAGCCTGAGCTAACAAAAGTTAAACTAAGAAGCTAAGAAGCAAACAAACCCTCAGTGTTCCGTCCTGCGATACTCCGCGCTGGTGGCAAGCCCTCACCCCGGACATGGTTGCCGTGCTGAACAAATTACCGGCTTTACCATCTAATGGGGCCGCAGACGCCGTCAATGGTCCAAAAATTGGCCCTCTGACGCCGGCCGGCCCCGCAGGGGGAGACCACCCCGCGCGTGCGGCATGCAACACGCACAGACAAGAGAAAGAGCGGGGTATTTAAACTGGTATCACGCTGGTTTGCGAGACTGTTAGTGGGTCAGTAACGGTTTCGAGGTCGCGAAGTGTCGAGGTTTCTGTTCAACAAAGCGAAAATGTTGCCAGCGTTATGTATGTAGTCCAACTGTCAAATTGGCTGCCGGCTTACAAAATAGTTATCGGTATCGATCATGCATTTTTAAGTGGAAAATATTGCAGTCCTGGCATACAGGAATACGGGAAATTAGACAAGAAACTTCAAAATAGGAAACAACCTTGACAGGTTAGCTGGTAAGTCAAGGTATTTTTGGATAGCCACTGAGTAATGCCACCAATGGTTGTAAAACTCTCGTCTTTTCAGCGGTGGTCAGGTTTTCCTCCGTTTATACCTCTTCGTAGTCTGTCTAAACTGTTATGCTGTTAGCTCGCGATGAGCCTTAGGATGTTTACCCTTCTGCCTCGTAGTAATCGTCTGACTGCTTTGATGGCTTCCCCGTAACGAGCCGTGCCTGCGATAACTCTCGCTTCAGGCGATCAAAGCGTCGGGCAGAGTCAAACAGCGAGGGTGCATGTGACAACAGTGCGAATTCCACTGAATTAATGCGATCGAACGTTGGGCGAAAGCAGATGCAGCAAGTGATGTTTACATCAACTGTCAGATTCAGTCCCGAGTCTGGTAAATTGCTCTAATGCAGTTAGCTAATGAGATAATTTGATACAATTTCAGTCACCCAGCAGAAGCTAGTAAAATGTATGCGCCGATATCACCTCCCGGCGGCAAGCCGCCGGAATATAGCAAACAAGCTGACAAAGCGTTTGTAGATAAATTGTAGAACAGCTTTGTTATTTTTCGAAAGTAGCATCAATGCAGGACAGGCGTACGCACACCACCATGCACAAACACATTAAACATATAACCTTGAATGGGACATTTGCGTTAGAAATAAACTGCAGCGGTCTCATTAAGCCATCTGAAACAAGCATCGAATAGCAAGCTTGAGCAACACATCTCTGAGATGGGGAGAAAGCGAGGGAACCGTGAAAGCGAGAGAACCCATCTGCTGGCATATTATAAAAGGACAGAGACAGCGCTTCTGCGGTGTAATTTGCTGGATGTCATTTCGCTGGCGAGCAGACTGGACATTATATCCTCGGACCTAGCCTGCTTCTGGGCAGCAGAACGCGCCTAAATGACAGTGCAGGGTGTATAATTATGCCACATAAATGACTGCCATTAACGCCAGTATGGTAACCGGACCAGTGCACTAGTAACGAGCTCTTTCCATTGTGGTTGGAAATGCCTTGTGCATGTGGGTCAGTTTACTCAGGGAAATTGTAGCATTTTGCAAACACCTATTGCTTTGAGTGCACACCTGCTACGTAATTGGAGGAATTCGATGGAGTTAATCCAATTATCCAATACAAATAATATACTTGTGGCCGTGGAACATATTATAAACGCATTTATACCAGTAAGACGCCTTAATCAGCGAAGGACAAGCGAGCCCGCCCCGTCTGTCCGCACACGACCAGAACTGCGCGTCTTCTGACCGCAGCTGATTGGGCGAGGAAGATGGCGTTATGGGCAGCTGGTGTTTGGCGACGACGCCAGCAACATAGCCGCGGGTGAGGGAACTAGCACGCTGGCCGGGACGGCGAGGGGAGGACGTTATGTATGTACAGCTTCTGTTTAACCGTGCGGCCGGGACTATGTATGTAGGCTGGGTGGCATATTTTTTTTAGTTTTACCCCCCTACGGGTGCCCGGTGCAGTTAGCACCCCTCGGGGACGGAACTCAAGTCAATAACATATGACACAATGGGGCTATCAGATGGCTAAGACTGTTTGTCGATCGGATGCAGGAATCCAAAGATATAAGCTTCTGAAAAACGTTACGGTCGCGCCGGGCCGGGTCGGGTCGACCGCAAATATGTCATACAAATCCCGTATCTGATGAGAACTCGCTCGCGCTTCGCGCTCCCTCGTAACTTCCAAATGCATTGCTCACATGTCAAGTAGAAACAATAGCTAAACTTTAATATTACAACATATCAGGGCAATAGAACACTATATAACCATATAACCATATAACACAACATATAACCATCCTTCGGAGCTAAGCATTCTGATTTTTGTTGCTATTTGAAATCGACTGATGATTCATATACCATTATACAATGGTTCATATTTTGGTAGTTTCATCTGTCGTTCATACATTTGGCTTCCTGGTCCCCATATTCTGTGGTTGATAGAGTTCTGATGTAGAGAGTCTAGAGATACAATAGTCGCGTACCGCCGTATACCGAGTAACGGCATGGCGATGAAACGCGGTACACCGCTGCATTTCAGCACGGCATAATGTATGCGCAATGCACGGTTATACATCTGTCACTGTGTTACGTGTGAATCGATACATGCGAAGCCCATATTTGTATCGATTATACCTATTGCAGGTTTCCAATTTTCCTCTAAGGCTTGAACTATCTCAGAAATATTACACATTGATTCTGCTATCCTCCCACCTTCCTTCCTGTCTGCCTGCCGTCTGACGGAGCGGAGGGCGGAAACGCTCCGAGTAGCGCGAGCTCGCAAATAACTCAGTCTAGTCGGGAGAGTCGCCGACGGCAGAGCGAGCGATCCGTCCCCGCCACCTCCGACTAATTAACCTGTCACCGGTGACGTCATCCGTCAGAGGACGTCATCACGTCGTCATCACGGCGTCAGCTGGGCTGCGGGGTGGCAGACGGGCGGTACTGCTTCCGGAAGCGACATACGGCAAGAGAAGGAGAGAGAGAGAGAGAGAGAGAGAGAGAGAGAGAGAGAGAGAGAGAGAGAGAGAGAGAGACGAGAGAAGGAGAGAGAAGAGACGAATGAGTAGAGAGAACGCAGGATGCCGAGGAGAGAGAGAGAGACGGAGACGGGAGACGGAGACGGAGACGGAGACCGGAGACGGAGACGGAGGACGGAGACGAGACGGAGACGGGAGACGGAGACGGAGACGGAGACGGAGACGGAGACGGAGACGGAGACGGAGACGGAGACGGAGACGGATATATGTGGTATGAGCAGAAGACGAGAAAGGGAGTGGGAAAGTGAGATTGAGAGACGGAAAAAGAGGAGGACCAAATTGAAGTCAGAAAAACCTATACGTTAGCCAGCCTTGTGCCTTTATAAGGTGGCATTGTGCTAAGTCCCAGAGAAGGTGCCAGCCTGACATTTCAGCTGGGTCACGTCGGACAGGGGCAGCCAGCTCTCCTCTCTCATTTAAAGCTCAGCTCTCTCTGCAGCGGACGACGCGGCCGCTGCAGAGTGCTGTCAATTCAGTGCATTTAAACGGTGGGCGGCGAGTGACGAGAGCTGAGCTATCATCTTGCATGTCAGGCGGCGCCGTCCGGCGTCACGACGCCGCAATGGCCGTGTTGCACGCTCGTGAGTGCCATGTCCATAATGGTCGAGCTAAATGTGCGATGTTAAATGCCGGTTGTAACTGTGTCATGTGATTACCAAGCGGGCCGGAGATCAAATGGGTCGGCTAACAGGGCTGGAAATGACCCCGATGGCACTCTTGTGTGATTTGTCGGCATGGTGTGGCGAGATGGTAATGTGAGTAAAACAAATGGTGATTATGATGGCGATCGTTGGTAATGGCGTGCATTATTGGTGATCGACGGTGCACGACAGCGTGCTTAACGGCGTTATGCGTGAATGGTGTGATTTAATGGTCGAAATAGGATCAGATAGAATAGGGATTGATTGCGCTAAATGTGTAGCATAGGAGTTATTACAGGCGAGGCAAGTAACGCAAGCAACTTGGAAAATTAAAAGCATGCAATTTTGTTTTATATCTTTACTGGTCTAATATGTATTCTAATTTGATGCAATGATAAATGCTGACGAATATTGATTGAATGACTATATATTGATTCCTTTGATTTTTAGTCAAAATGATTTTTTTCAGGAATTTTAACATGAATAATTTAAAGTGCACTATCATATTTACAAGTAAAATCAGCATGTTTTCAGAAGACAGGCTATGATGGTAGCCCTCCTTCTAGTATTACTTCAGCCATTATGCTCAAAATATAAATGAAATACATTAGCCAGTGTGATCATGTTTTGTTATGAATACAAACGAACTGTCTTGCCACGATTCTACAGCAAAACATTGCCTGCAAAATGATGTCATAGGCGCTAATTAAACCGTATCAGAATCCTAAAAATAAAAAATTATACCAACCAGGTACATTTTATTGGGAAAATTAACAACCAAAGGTGATTAAAACATGCAGACCTTGGGCACACTATTTTCAAGAGAATATGCAACCAATTTTATTAAACGCATACCACAATGGAGGCAGCAGCACTTGGCATTGTGTGAGAGATTCATAGACGACTCATATTTAAGACCGTCTGAAAGCGATGAAGACGTGGCACACCATCATAAATAGAGACCGCCAAGACATTGAGCATAATCACGCCGGGGAGCGGTGAGCTATAAAATTATCCGGCCCAGCGAACATGACGTGGGTCCGTCTGATAGATATATTCACAGAGACTTCTCGGACCGCGAACATGACGGGCCAGCGGGACTGTCGTGGCGTAACCGTCAGCCTCTCGGCAGCGGCAGCGTGTCCGGGAGCAGCTCCGGCAGCAGCAGCAGCAGCAGCAGCAGCAGCAGCAGCAGCAGCAGCAGCAGCAGCAGCAGCAGCAGCAGCAGAAGTAGCAGCGATGGTAGCGCGGTGGCAGCGCGGTGGGCCAGCGGGGATCAGCTGGATTTAAGGCGGTGTCGGCCGTCGGTGATAGGATCGTGGAGAGCTGCGGGAG
>VOPJ01011097.1:0-28602 GCA_014673585.1 Semibalanus balanoides
CTGGACACACAACGTGATAGGGAGCTGGACACACAGCATGGCGCGAGTCCCAGGAGCGATTTCACGACCTAGCTGAGCGATGCAGCCTCTGACTATGAACACTTTGAGCCTCTCTACACCAGGAGGAGCAGGCAGTGTACTAGCGGCAGCGATGGTGGCTCAGAGACCGCCTTGTGTTGTCGCAGCCAGCACCAAAGCCGGCACCTCAACTGCACCAACCCTCCTCGTTTGACGAGCTCTTCACCCTCGTGGACACCACTCACTCAGACATCCTCTGCTGCACCGGACAGTGTCGCCTCGCTGTCAACTGGAACCCGAAGACTGATGGCGGTGCTTCCGCTACTGCACGAGACATAGTCCAAGATCAGCGATAGGCTGTCACTGGAAGACCAGCGATAGGCCGCCACTCCAGACCAGCGATAGGCTGTCACTGGAAGACCAGCGATAGACTGTCACTCCAGACCAGCGATAGGCCGCCACTCCAGACCACCGATAGGCTGTCACTGGAAGACCAGCGATAGGCTGTCACTGGAAGACCAGCGATAGTCTGTCACTCCAGACCAGCGATAGGCCGCCACTCGGCGCTCCTGCAGCGTGATCATTGATCATCGTGCGTGTCTCCCGAAGCGAGGATAGCGATGCTGGAGAAAAGCGGATTCACCGCTCTTCGTGTTGTTGGTAAACTCAACACGGAATCAATGCTTCGGAGAACATTGTTCAGATGATCGTCGTTGTCTCAGTTGTCATTGTCTCTGATCGTCATTTTCTCTGTTATCTTCATCTGTGGGTCAATTAACTCAAGTGTTCAAGGACTTTTTGTGCACCCCAAAGAAGATCAAATTATTGTGTGCTGCTTTTTAGCCTACATCCCGTATATGTAGTGTGACTGTGTCGCGAAAACTGCATTCGATGTGTTGCTGCAGACGTTAGTTATTGCACAAATGACGCTGCTTACGGTCGCGGCCACCAGTTACATTCGGGCAGTGAGGAAGGACTAGCATCGACTGGCTTGAGCCTTGAACGGTGCGATGGGTGACGAACTTGACGTTTTAGCACAAGTTCATCATTGTCTTAATAAACATCCAGACAAGCAGGCAAACCCTCGCAGACGGACGGAAGTAGCTTGTCATTACACCGAGCCGCAGTGAAGCCGGGGACTTCATGCCAACGGGGACACCATTCGGCGGGTCAAGGCTCTGCTGGCTCAGCTGACTACGTGCTGGTGTCAGCTGAGGGTCAAGGCTCTGCTGGCTCAGCTGACTACGGATGCTGGTGTCAGCTGAGGGTCAAGGCTCTGCTGGCTCAGCTGACTACGTGCTGGTGTCAGCTGAGGGTCAAGGCTCTGCTGACTCAGCTGACTACGTGCTGGTGTCAGCTGAGGGTCAAGGCTCTGCTGGCTCAGCTGACTACGTGCTGGTGGGCATGTGTGCAGGTAGCATCTGCGACGCTGACGGGGTAATTAACCGATCTAGGTGCAACTGCAGGCAGGTGGAAAGCCCCGGCTTACGTGTGCTTTGCACTGCTGTGTGACCATAGGCGTAGGTACAAGTCACTGGTCTTCAAATTAAAAATCACCAAACGCACACAATTGCGGGTCAAGGCTCGTGAGGCTCGATGCTTCGTGAGAAGAAAAATGTGTTGATAGGTGGCTGGTAGTGGTCAGTGCTCAATGCTCATGCGATATATCAACAAATATGTGACATTTTTGGGGTTGACAACAAGCTCGGTTTTCCCAGAAACATTATTGGCCCTAACTTTTTGAACTTTCATTGCATTTCCAATAGAAAATAATGCATACACTGGTTTTCAAAAGGTCCAACTGTTGATGGGTGGCCCATACCGGTAGCTTTAATATTCTCCGCAATATAAGCATATGCAGTGCACTACTAACTAATTAATTTCACTCAATGGTCAAATCACACAATGGGAAAATTCACTCTAGTGTGAATATATGTTGTAAATAAATATCTTTGCCAATTGTGAACCGATTTCAAATTAAAAGCCACACATAGATGCTTCGTGAGAATAAAAATGTGTTGATAGGTCTAAGGTGGCTGGTTAGTGTTCATCATCAGATATCAACTCACATATCAACAAATATGTGATTTTTTTGTTGTTGTTGACGAGAAGCTCTGTTTTCAACAAAACAATATTGGCCATAACTTTGTGAACTTTCATTGGATTTCCATTTGCAAATAATGCATACAATGGTCTTCAAATGGCCTATGCTGTTGATGGGTGGCCCATGCCGGTAGCTGCAATATTATCTGCAATATAAAATATGCAGTATTAACTAACGAATTTCACTCAATGGGCAAATCACACAATGGGCAAATTCACTCTAGTGTGGATATATGTTGTAAATAAATATCTTTGTCAATCGTGAACCGACTTCCAATTAAAAATCACCCATAGATGCTTCGTGAGAAGAACAATTTGTTTGTGGGTGGTTGGTCAGTGTTCATGCGATATATCAACAAATATGCGAGTTTTTTTGTTGTTGACGAGAAGCTCAGTTTTCCACAAAACATTTTTGGTCATAACTTTGTGAATTTTCATTGGATTTCCATGTGAAAATAATGCGGGTACTAGTCTTAAAAAGGCGCTACTGTTGATGGGTTTTCCGTACCGGTAGCTGTAATTTTCTCCGCAATAAAAGCATATGCAGTACTAACTAATAAATTTCACTCTATAGGCAAATCACACATTGGGCAAATTCACTCTGGTGTGGATATAGTTTTAAGTAACTATTTTTGTCAATTGTAAGTCGATTTGCAATTAAAAACTACCAAAAGATGCTTAGGATAGACCATGATAGTGAAAACAATAACACATTTTAAATCACGTCAAATACTTATTGCGAGTCGGGAACCAGCGAACGCAGTTGTTTATGTTTTTACATATCTGATTCAAGGAGCGACCTTTGCCGTTCGATGCCTCCTTGTGACGTCACAACTCGCTTAACCCGCGCGGCGTAGGGGTCTCCAGCCGAACGCGCGGCGTAGGGGGGGGGTAAATATTACCCCCTCTTAATCTTCCGAACGCAATGACCGCAGCGAGACGCGAAGGCGGAGATCGAAGCTCTCAATGAAGACGAAATCGAATGGCATACCCGATTTTTTTCTTCAAATTGGGTCAAATGCCAGGTTCACGGTCAGGTCATATGGAAAAATTCCAGTTTATTTGAGTAATGGCTCATACTTTCAAATTATAATCCTTTGATTGAGACTATCAAATGCACATAAAGCTCTCAAAGGCTGTAATACGTGCTTCCTGCATTGAGTAAAAGTGAATTTGCATGCAAAGGTCAAGGTTAAGGTCAGGTCACAAGAGGTCACCTTGTCACCAAGAGGTCAAAGAACGTCCTTGTACACATGTTTTAGGGGTTATTTTGGACGTAAAAAATCGATAGCAACAGCCATTTTTCACAACTTTGACCCGCATAAAGGTCAAAATCAGGTCATCTGTGTCAAAACACGAAAAAATCTGACCTAATCATAATAAAAATGCATGTTTGCTAGGTCAGTTTTGTCTCATAAACTCAAAAATGACATTTATATATCTTATCAGGTCAAAAAATAAAAAAACGTTATTTTGAAAAAAATGACGTATTACCCTACTTAATGCTTGGAACGAGCAATCAAGTCACTGAAAATGAAACATTACCTTGAAATTATTGTTTTGGGTATTTATTACACTTGGTTTTGGTTATATATTTTCCGTTTTTTAATACATTGAAAAATATAAATTTGGGGTGAAATTTCCTGAAAAAATCATAATTTTTTATTTATTTTGGGTTCTAAAACCAAAATTTTGGAAATCCAAATTGCCATTTTGTTTAGAGAATTAAATTTTCCTTTTTTCACACAGTTTTGGCGTTTGAAATTTGCATCAAAGCAATGTTTTCTACGCTGATCAACACAGTTTATGTTATTTGACAAAATTGCATGACATGACGTCATCAAAACGTCTTGATCTCAAAGTTCTGATTTTTTTCGAATATTTTTTTACGAAGACGTCAAATTGATGTGGATAAGGTACTGAAACTTTGACGTCGTTATCTGTTACAGTTGTCAAGTTATTGCGGAAATACGGGAGGGGGGTAATATTTACCCCCCCCCCCCTACTCCGCGCGGGTTAAGTGACGTAAGATTATTGTTTTGTCACATGTAAATATATAAATATTTTTCAAATTACAACAAATTGCTACTTTTTTCCGCAAAAATGAATGCCAGAACCGTAATCAGGGCACTCTTCTCCATCATTCTACATACTTTTCCCAAGGTGCTATATTCCCTTTAACGCCGCGCCCCACTGGGGGGTGGTTTGAACACCCCCTCATGTTTTCTATCAAGATAACGAAAAAACGGCGGCTCGTAGCGGCGCAAAATTTGACATAACTATTTCACTGATTCTTTCCGGACATTTTGCGAAAATTTAGGTTTCGTGTCAGGTCAGGTCAGGTCACAGGTCAGGTCAAAGTGACCCTACCTACAAAACGTTTGGCAAGTCGTGCCATGACTACAGTTTTCTAAGGGATCGATATCAACTTTTAGGATTACATTAGTCATTAGTATTACATGTATATCTTCAGATTTTTTATATGGGTGGACCTTAGGTCGGGTCATTTTGCGATCTCCCCATCATATAGTCAATGAGAAATAATCAAATGCTTCTTTTGGTCGACGTATATCAGTCCCATTTCCTTCTGGATGATGTTTATCATTGGTATTATGTATGATCCAAGTGCAAGATTTTTCAATTCAGGGAGCATTACGGGGTCATCTGAGTCCATCCGAGGTTCACCGACATGCCTTTTCGTCAATAACTTTGGCCATAATGAAGATAGAGAGCTGCAACTTACACCAGTGTGTTTGTATCGTCAAGACAAATCTACTGATAATGGCAGCTATGACTACTGGGTTACACTTGACCTTGACGCTGAGGTAATGTTTTAAGTTGACTCACATAATTTTTTTACATATTTCAAAGCGCCTTGACGGAGGCAAACACGATGGCGTAAGCAGTATGGCGTTATCTTTGTTAGTAAGAGTTATTTCACGAAAACATTTTTTGCCAAAATCAAGTTTTTTTTTTACTTTAATGACCTCTGAGCCTAAACTATTGACCTGAGGTCAATTTTGAGGACATATGTGCGATTCAAATTTCATGCTAGCGATTGTCCTTTTGAACGTTTGTTTCTAGATTAGCATAGTTTTCCGAGATATTTGGGGGTATCTGGAGCGATGTCCTAAGAACTTGAAAATTTGACCTTCGATGACCTTCTGTGATCCTAAGTTTTGAGTGAGCGAAAAAAAAAGTCCGAACAATAGTTTCGAAATGATTTTTGATAACGGTTCGAACAGTGTCCTTTTGTTTTGGTCTACGTGCCATGGGAGCCGAGTTAGAGGGGGGGTGTTCAAACACCCCCCAGTCGGGCGAAGGAAATGCAGAGGCCCAGTGGGGCGCGGGTTAAGCTCTGACCTGGCTTGCGCGGCACGCATTATTTCAACATTATCAGCCTAGGCCCGCCCAGAGCCCAGTGATTTCGTTAAAGCTGACCAAACTAAGGCCCATGGGCTAACGTTACCATGGGCCCACCCAGCCTATGGCTAACACAATTTCCTGGATGAAATAAGAGGAAATTGTGGGCCATTGGCGTTAAACTGAACCACATAACAAAATATATGAATAAGCAAAGATAAAGATAACTCAAGACAAGGCTCGATATCCCTCCCCTTTCTCTTCTGAGAACGTAACTGCACAAATATCAAAAGTGGATGATTTTCTTTATCATGCATGCCTACACATATAATTATAAGCATCTAAAACAGAAATGAAAGCGGCAAAAATATTATAGTGACATCTTTAGATACCCCCTTTGAAATTGCCTGAGGACGCTATTGGGTTAATTTACCCAAACTTTAAACAAGACTAGGAATATGTTAGAGCATACAATTAGGTAGCGAAATCCAACGACATGAAAACATTGCGTTCAAACAACGTCCAGGGCAATTAACCCGCGCGGCGTATGGGACTCCAGCCGAACACGCGGCGAAGGGGGTAAATTCTACCCCTTCGTATCTTCCGAACCAACAACCGTAGCGAGATGCGCAAGGCGGCGATCGAAAGCTCTTAATTAACCGAATTGAATGCATATCTGAATTTTTTCAAGTTAGGTCAAATGTCAGGTCACGGTCAGGTCATATGGAAAAATCGAGTCAATTGTGTTAATAGCCGTTTTCACGATTGCTTATTTTGCGCGAAATGTTTTAAAACATTTTAAAATGTTTTAAAGTGTTTCAGTGGTAGCCGTCTTTAACGAGGGGCTAATTTGCGAGAAATATTTTGAACCCTCGGCCGTATAGGACGCGTAGGGGCGAGGGGTTAAAACTTTTTTCGCCAATTAAGTCCCTTCGTGAAGGCTACTACAAAACATTTTAAAACATTTTAAAATGTTTTAAAACATTTCGCGCAAAATAACCCATCGTGAAAACGGCTAATGGTTCATACTTCCAATTTAATTAAAACTTTTGATTAAGACTGTCAATGCACATAAAGCTCTCAAAGATGTAATATATATCCTGCATTAAGTAAAAGTGAAATTGCATGCAAAGGTCAAGGTCAAGTTCAGGTAACACAAGGTCACTGTTACCAAAAGGTCGACAAAAGTCTTGTTGGCACATGTTTTATATATTATTTTACACGTACAATTTTATAGCAGCAATCATTTTTACAACTTGACCCTATACAAGGTCAAGGTCAGGTCATCTAAGGTCAAAACTGGAAACTGACTAATTTGAATAAACAGGACATGTTTCTAGGCCAGTTTTGTCTCATAAATACAGCAATAGCATTTATATATCTGTATCAGGTCAAAAATATAAAAAACGTTTTTTTTGAAAAATTATGGCATTAGCTATTTATGCTTGGGGAACAAGCAGTCACTGAAAAATAAAGATATTACTTTGCAATTTGGTGTCGGTATTTCTTACACTTGTTTCTCTTTATGTATGTTCCGTTTTTTAATGCCTTCAAAATTTTGATTTTGTGGGAAATTTCCGAAAAATAAGTTTTTTGGATTTTGAGGTGTCAAAAATTCTAAATTTGTTGAAATACGAGATTGCCATGTTGTAGACAATTCAATTTCCCGTCCTTTTTCAGTTTAACGCTGGCAATTGGCTTTAAAGCTGTATTTTCTACGATGCATCAAACATTTATCGTTTTCCCATCTAAAATGGCATGACATGACGTCATCAAAACGTCATTATCTCTCAAAGTTCTGATTCATTTTCGATGACATTTTTTTTGGAGACGTCAAATTGATGCTGCATAACATACTTAAAATCTGACGTTGCTATCTGTCATAGTTTTTAAGTTATGGAGAAAATCCGGGAGGGGGTAATGTTTACCCCCTACGCCGCGCGGGTTAATCTAAGCGTACATGTTTTATACATTTTTTTTGCTACCTGTATCCGCATTTGACTAAATTTTACATATTTATGGATATAGGAATGTAGTTCATGCTTCAAGGAATCGAATTCCACTTTCCTGGAGAGAGTCGGTCCAGCGGTTTCTGAGATATGAAAGGGGCCTTATAGCCCCCGATATATTTGTATGTTTTTTAGCCCATCAGGAATAACGGTTAATCTGAATGTGCCGGACTGGGCATGGACCTCAATATTATGAACTAGCTCAGGTACCCGACGTTGTCCGGGAAATGCACGGGGCCACAGCTTTGCCTGCCTTAGACATTGTGCTCAAATATATTCATATTACAGTAAGAAGTTATCGGTTTGATTATTTGAAACAATACAATTTACGTCTGGGGCTCCTTAAGATGAATTTCTATGTACTTGCATCTATTCTTTTTCTGATATTGTTTTTGTTTTGATATCCAAGCCTATTACGAATATCCGCACCAACCCAGACGGACCAAGCAGGCCAAAAATCCACACTAGTTCGCACCAGACCAACCAAAGATCCACACCAACCCATCAAAACCAGTAAAACGTCCTTGTTGGGTCGGAAACCGAGGATATATTTTCTTCAGCACTCGTTGTAAAGCTTTGTTTAAGTTTATCTGCCCTTGCGACTGTTGCCCGCAGCGCAGTATTGGCACTGCACCATTACAGGACCACACCACACCCTACCAAATCTGCACCGCTACGAATCCACACCAGCTTCTCCAAATCCTGTGCTCAAATGTATTTTTATTTCAGCAAGAAATTATGGTTTGACTGTTGTATACCTACAATACAATTTACGTCTGGAGCCCCTTAAGTTGATTATTTATTTATATTATATTTCTGATATTGTTTTGATTTGATATTCAAGCCCATGACGAATATCCACACCAACTCTGACCAAGCCGGCCAAAAATACACACCAGTTCGCACCAGACCAGACAAAGATCCACCCAAACCCATCAAAACCAGTAAAATGCCCTTATTGGGTCGGAAACTGATAGAACATATTTTCTTCAGCGCTAGTTGTAAACATTTGTTTAAGTTTATCTGCCCCGTGCGACTGTTGCCCGCAGTGCAGCATTGGCACTGCACTATTACAGGTCCACACCACACCCTACCAAATCCGCACCGCAATGAATCCACACCAGCTTCTCCAAATTCGCACCAAATCCGCACCACCCAGGACTGGCACGCCATTGAATATGCCATACTTTGCAGTCTGGTTGGAAGGCTCCGCAGTGAGGCGGTTCTAAACGTTGGTCCCTTTCACCATAATTACTGTAAAGGTTAGGCCAGGTTTGATTATGTTATTCAAGTTCCAGGGTATCCCCATATTATGAGTTTTGAAGATTCATTAAATTCCAATAATTGCTTTGGAACTATTTCAGGTAAGTAATACTCTGAAGGTTTTCAAATTGCAGATAAAGTCCAATCAATCACAACAACAGCCTATGTCCATGGTTCATTGAATACATTTAATACATATAAATTATTCAAAGCTGCTGCGAGGAACATGTTAAACGTTAACAATATTATCGGTATCATGACCTTACCTCGTATTATATTCCAGAAAATATATACGAGGCCATGTGCTAGCCATGTGCTGCTGAACCGGAGGCGGGAGGGGGTAGGGTCGGGTTTGTCAAAGAATCCCCATTCCTATCTACGTGTGAAATCACATTTTGCTCCTCAAGCCATAAATGTTGCTTTGACCGGGGGGGGGGGGGGGGGTAGGCAAGTGTGCCAATCCGGTGGCAAACATATTCGGAAATCCGAACTTTTGGTCCAAACACCGATTCAGTTTCCGCTCGGCACAAAAGCATATTTCTTTGACATTTTTCGGACATTCAATGCTCAAGGATGGCTTGTCGTGATAAATACTTAGTTACTTTGTATCAATAAACATTGCCCTGCATATAAAATATAAATGGATATATGATGGTTTAGGCTTTTGGATTTCCTAACTGTTGCGTTATTTGACACAAATTCCTATATCTATGCATATATTGGAACGATACGCTGGATGTTTTACATTCCATATCATACCTACATTTGTTCTGCATTCGGACAAATTTCGGACAAACAATGATCTTCGGACAGTTTCGGACGGACAGCTGACCTTGATCTGAAACATCGATCCGGACATTGGACAAATATTTTCTGAAACTGGCACCACTAGGGTAGGGTCGGGTTTTCAGAGAATCTCATTCTATCTAGTGTGAATTTATTTCGCTCAGGGGGGAGGGGGCCATGGCCCCCGTGCCCCCCCCCTTGGCTACGTCCCTGGAATAACGTGACGTCATGGGCACGATGCGGACCTAGACACTAAACAAATAATGCAGGTCTAGAATGTTCCATATTCAGCCTTGTCATTGGTGGGGAATGATCACGTGACCATGACGTCATAGGACAGATCGGACACTTTTTTGCGAAAGACGACATCCAGAAATAGCATGCCGGGCCCAGAATTTGAAGCCACTAAGTAGTTGCCAAAGTTATCTGATGAGTCTTTCCATAAAGATATTGACATTTGCAAGCCATAAATGTAAGACTGACTTCCGAAAAATAGCGACGATTCTGAATCTGGCATTCGTTTGTACGTAAGACGTCTGTGATTTATAATTTCGTCTGTGATTTCGTCTGTGATACGTAAGACGTTTTATTTACGCTGACATTAAGGATCTTTTGCTTTATTTATTATATTTGACTGGGCCTGGTCTGGGCCTGGGCTTGGTGTTCATGAGGCTGGGCTGGGCTGGTGGCTTGTGGGCCCATGACAAACTATGCTACCCACCCATTTAATTTCATGACTCTAGCTCTTTTGGATGCCGAGATCTGAGAGGTCGAATAACACCCCCCCCCCCTCCGACCGTTTCGTATATTTTGAATCTGTCCTGGAATAGGGTTAATGGCCGTCTTCACTGCTGAATGCTTGTGTTAGTCGCGTATCCCCAAACCAACAACCATGCTGAGTGGACGACGAAGGAGTAAAGGGCTGGGCAAAAAGTAAATGAAAAAAATCACTATCGTCGTGAGCGTGTCACCTGCCCGCAGCAGCCACGTGGTCTGTCGTGTCGACTGCCTCTATCTGCTCCCTCGGTCCCGATCACCTATCTCCCACTGTTTGTCCACCGTGTGGCGGCCGACCGCCGGCGCCAACACGCCTGGTATACTTCGCGCGCTCACTCCGGCCCTGATCGCTCTGTCAAAAGCGCAAGCGCAAGCTTCCATAGAGCCTATGGCCCTGCTCGACTGCGCAAGCGCAGAACGCAAGCTTTCCATAGAGACTGATGAGCGATGCAGGGCCGTGATACCATTAGGTGCTATGGGGCTTGCGCTTGCGCTTTTGACACAGCGATCAGAGCCAAATGGTAGCCACGGCCCTGCCATCAGTTTTCTTAAGCATAGGCTCTATGGAAGCTTGCGCTTGCGCTTTTGACAGAACGATCAGGGTCTATGTTTGATGCTCCTATGCGCCGATATAAGGTACACACCTTATCACTGATAAACCGCACGACTTCTCTATGTTTTTTATTGCGCCATTGAGATCGGTGATTGAGTGCAAAAGCGTTATCTGAAGCGCCTCTGCCCTCTGCAGAGACACATGCTCCTCGCTCTGAACAGGCGCCTTCATTCTGGACAGCAGCAGAAAATGAGCAGCATTTTCAACTACAGTCTACAACATTGTTTAATGATGGCCTTTTGTAAATGTGCTTATTGCTGCCTTATTCTTCGCTGCCGTATTCTCCCTATTCCATGAAAAAACAGATTTCAAGATCCCCATACAGCCGGTCATTGTACACCAAACCGTACCCGAGCCGCACCTGAACTGCACCTCAGCTGCACCAGCTCCGTACCTGACACCTACGGTCTGCACCAGACACCAGACTGCACCAGACACCTACGGTCGGGGTCGGCGGCCTGCCGCAGCTTCTGTCTGGCCAGACAGAGTGGTGTCAGGCGACACGGGCTGCTGATCCGGTCAGACTGAGTAGTGTCAGATGACACGGGCTGCTGATCCCGGCCGGCATTACACGTCTCGTTAGATGACACGGTCGTTTGTCGGCCCGGCGGGCTCGTCTGTCTGTCACCGAGTCATGGTACAGCCAGCTGTGCGACATGCCACGCCACGTTGACCACCTGCAGTTGTGAGGATGTCATGTTTCAAAAAACCCGGACAGCCACAGCAGCATCAGCCCATTAATGCTAACGCCGTCTTCTACTCGTTATGATTGACCAACCAGACCTTATCTGAAGTCCCATCAGTCTTTACATAGGTTAAATCAATGTTATTGTCATGATTCTTGTGAGCCTACCACTCGGCCTCCGTCAACCTGCTTAGAATGCATGGATCCTGCAGAGCTCTGGAGTTCAGCTCTGAAGATCAGCTGTTTTATCGTCGTCACATGTACACTCTAACTATAACTTTGTTGTACCGCCATGAACTTCGTACTTCCAATCAGTAATGGCGGTGCGAAAAATATAAACAGAGCAAAACGTCATCTCTGTTGATGTTCTTCTCACCTAGCTCAGTGCTGAAGATATTGTAACACATTGTATGAAGCATGTCTCGGACATCTGGAAAGGCGTCAGCCGTCAAGTCCACACGAAACGTTTTCATATTCAACCATTTGTTCTTCCAACTTTCCTTCACCTTTTTTGCAATGGCACTTGCGCTATGAGTTGCCATATTATGATCCCAAAGTTGCACTACCTGTCCTCTAGCACCCTGGTACGTACCAGACACCAGTCGCAGTCCCTCTGTCTCCTCTCGGCTACAAAACGCGTCATTCTGCGCGCGTCACTGTGCAGTGAGCTCTGTCCTCGTTAAAATGTGAGCCACGTCTCTGCCTCACCGCCTTCCTACTCTGTATGACCGTGGCACAGATGGCAGTCGGGAATTGAATCAGGAACGCCTATCTTAGCGCCGCCTCCGCCCGCTGAGCCCCTCGTCTAAAGAGCTGCCACAGCCGCCCACTGTCAGAAGAGCTGCCACAGCCGCCCGCTGTATAAGGAGCTGCCACAAAGCCGCCCGCTTATAAGGAGCTGCCACAGCCGCCCGCTGTATAATGAGCTGCCACAGCCGCCCGCTGTATAAGGAGCTGCCACAGCCGCCCGCTGTATAAGAAGCTGCGGCCGTCACTGACTGATCAGCCGGTGTAACTGAGACGCTAAAGATCGGCCGATCCAGCGTCTACGGTGACGGCGGCGGCTTTGTTGAGGACGTCGTGATGGGTGTGGTGCCTAAACATGCCGCATGCGTCGCGAAACGACATTGGTATTCTGACGTGGCCCATTCTGCGTCTTGGTTTGTGCCGGAACTATGATTAAAGAGAATAGTCCACCTAACATGGGGTTTATAACTGAGATAGCAGAAATGTAGCTTAGAATAGATATATAAATAATATGATCCACGGTTCGTTTATCCCAAAACTGGACCGCAACAGCCCAAGAGCAGATTTTATGAACGGTTTTGGCGGATATTACTCGATGACCGGATATTACCAGATGGATTTTGAACTTGACACATCATTGTGGCCAAGATTTGCTAATTAAGTCAACCGACCTTGGCTCTGTTTCGCCAAACTTTTGTGTCTTATGCAAATGCAAATAGAATATAAGTACAAATTCAACTAAATGGGCTCCAGACGTGAATTTTATCGTATCTAAATTTCGCCCGCTGAAAGGAAGGAAGTGTGCCTACTCTTTGGGGATGTCAAATGCTTCTGTGTTATGTTAAGAAGCTATCGGTTTGTTTAAACCGATAGCTTCTAAACATAATACAGAAGTATTTGACATCCCCAAAGAGTAGGCACACTTCCTTCCTTTAAGCGGGCGCATTATGGGAACTCTCCCAAAACACACAGTAGTGAGCAGGGGTGGCAGAATAAGGAGGGGGGGGGCTGAGGGAGCAGCTGTCCCCACTCAATAAGTTAGGGGAAAACATATGGTTTTGTCCCCCATAGCCGAAGGTAAATTGGTAAGAGTGACCCTCCAGAAATATGTATTTTCCCTTTTTTGCCGATACAAATGACTGCAGATGCTCCTGAACGTGGCCTCGGTCAGCCTGAGAGGCTCTTGGTCGGTACTTGGTCAGCCTGAGAGTCTCTTGGTCGGTACTCGGTCAGCCTGAGAGGCTCTTGGTCGGTACTCGGTCAGCCTGAGAGGCTCTTGATCGGTACTCGGTCAGCCTGAGAGTCTCTTGGTCGGTACTCGGTCAGCCTGAGAGTCTCCTGGTCGGTACTTGGTCAGCCTGAGAGTCTCCTGGTCGGTACTTGGTCGTGCTGAGAGTCCTCTGTCGGTACGAAATAGCCATCATTCGGTTTGAGGTGGCCCTCAGGCCAGGTGGCGAAGGGACCTCTAGGCTCTAGGCCAGAGTGTCAGGGTTCCCCTGACACTCACGGGAATCCTGAAGATTGCTTTGCCCCCGGTCTGAAGATGCAATCCGCCACCACTGCTCGTGATTATGTATAAAATGACTTTATAATTTGGGTTGTTCGCATTCATTCTCTCAACACGGCGGAAACAGTTCCAAGTTCGATAGTGTGCTCAGACGAGACGGTTCTTGCAGACGAAGTATGGTGATATATAACAGGAGTTCATTTGATCACAAGAGATCTGTTCTGCTCCCTGCCAGTAACGGCAGCCACTCCTCCGAGTTTTCAGTGCACACGCCTTCTGCGTGCAGTCATTATAGCAACACTTATGCCATTCTTCTGACACGGATCGCGCCATATTTCGTCTGGGGAGCGCTGCCGTACGTCGACCGTAGGGCGAACAGTGGCTTTAAGTGTGATGTATGAGTCGGCTCGGGCCTGGCGCAGTCTCGTCTCGTTTATGCTGCGTATTGAGGTGGAAGGAAGCCACTAACATAACTGTCCGGACGCCTCCAAAGTTATGGCAGATCGATCAAGTCCATCTAAGCCAGGATCAATTCTCAGTCGATTCAATGTAACACCACATGGCTGTTGTAGAAGTTTTAGGAAGTTCGGGGGTCATCACTCGATTGACTTTGACGGTCATCCCGTTTCTCACACCAAACTACAGTTTAAAGGTTTGAAACGCAGCTTGAAACTGCTCTGAATTATATTTATTATGATACAGCTGGACCATATTTATAATTAAGGCATAATATTTCACATGCTTAAAAAATTTGCCAAGCATGAAGCCGTAATATTTATATAGTATAATATATATATATATATATATACTATTATATATGTATATATATATATTTTGACCACCATCTAAAAATCAAATGACAAATTATCTGATAAATAAGCCATAGACAGAACTAGTTTTGGTTTAGCTGCACAATTTTACAAATGTCTTATGATTATTGTTTTGCAGTTTTTTTTTTTACCTTTTAAAAGTTGAATTATAGTTACACTTTTTTACACACCGGTTGTATGTGTATGTGAAGGTTGTAGATTCCGATTGTGCATCATACAATTTATATACATAATAAAGAATTACACAGCAAGTAGAATTGTAAATGTGCCTACATATAATATGCTAATATAAGTACACATAACACACACACATATATATATATATATATATATATAATATTATATATATATTATTTATGATATATATATGCCTTCTTCAAACCTAGTATACTTACATGCGTGTAGTTTCTAGGTTTGTAGTACCGGTTGTACGTACACATACAACCGGTGTATGAAAAGTATTCAAAATGAAAAGTATGTATACAAAAGTATCTCAAGTATTTTCTTTATGAAAAAGTCTACTGGTGTATCATCGCATAACTATTTGATTTAAAGTATTTGAAGCTTAGTCAAAGTTAAGACAAAAGTTTGAATTATTTCGTTGAAAGTGCACACGAACAGATAATAACGTTAATTTTCAATAAATATATTTTTTTCGACATTTCGACATTTTGGTGCTGGTAAGCTAATCGGTGTTTTTTAGGTTTGTGTATAATGTATATGATCATGAGTCGTGCTCAAAGGTCATACAGAACATTAAATGAAAAATTTGAAAATAACGACATCTCAACTTGTAAAAGATCAAACAAGTACCTTTAAAACAATAATTTCTTAAACGCCTTACATAACTACAGAGTTAAGAAGACTTAACAATGTTTGCATGATGTTAATATTTTATCTTAAGTTGCTTGGTGCTGAAAATACACAGCCTTTAAGCTCAAGAGTTAAACCACTCAACTCCTCGTATCTTCCGAACCAATGGCCACAGCGAGACGCGCAAGTTGGTAATCGAAGGCTATCACTGACACAAATATAATGCATACCCGAAATTCTTAAAATAAGGTCACATGTCAGGTCACTGTAAGGTCAAAGGTCACGATTGATATATTTGAGTTTGTGGGCCATACTTTCCATCCAAAGCCTTATATTGTGACCTTTATCGCACAAAGTAAGTAGTGTCAAAGATGTAATGCATCTCCCGCATTTAATACAAGTGAAATTGTAAGCGAAGGTGAAGGTCACATAAGTTCAGAAAAGGTCACTGTTGGCAAGATGTCTACGGAAGTCATGCGAAACATGTTAAAATATATTATTTTACACGTATAAATCGATGGTTGTTGCAATTTTTGCAAATAGACTCCACGAAAGGTCAAGGTCAGGTCATTAAAGGTCAAATTTTGTAATTTAGTAATATAAATAATCAAGGCATGTTTCTCGACCAATTTTGTTAAAAAAATGCAGCGAAGACAATAATTTGTTTCTATTTTGTCCGTAAAAGCAGAAAAATGTAATACAAAAGTTACGTCATAGCTACTTATACTTTGGGAACCATTAAACCAGGAGTGTCGATTTCTGAAAAAGATTGGGGGGGGGGGCAATGCTAAATTTATAGATGCTAAATTCCATTCTTACCATGCAACGCCATAGGCCTAATGTTAAAATGTGAAATTATTGGGGGCCCGGGCTCCCCAAAAGTATACAAATCGACACCGGTGCATTAGACAGTAAAAAATGTATTGCTTTGCAATTTGGTTTGGGTATCGTCCATACTTAGTTCTCTCACATTTATTCAATTTTAAACATCTTAAAAGTTTTTGTTTTGTGGGAAAAGTTTTTTTAAGGGGTAAAAAACGTAAATTTGCGCAAATCCGAGACATCCATTTGGAAGACAATGTCATTTTCTTTCTTTCGATTTTGTGTTTACATTTGGCTTCATCATTCGATGTACTATTGATTTTTCAAACATTTTTACCATTTTTCGACCAAAAATGGCATTAAATGACGTCATTAAAACGACATTATCTCCCAAAGTACAACATGATAAAACAACGTGGGAAGCCGTAGAATTTATGCAGCATAAGGTACTAGAATAATTTGTTCGTCTCTATCTGCCATCATTTTTGAGTTATTGAGAAAACTCGGGAAGGGGGAATTATCCCCCCTGCGCCGCGCGGGTTAAGAGGCCTGAGAGCTAAATATGTGTCACCCCCACCTCTGAATAACCTATGACTGTCCTATCTATCAGCCAGGCTACACACCCTTCTCAGTATCCCGAGGTCGGCTTACTCCCGTGCGTGCGTGCGTGCGTGCGTGCGTGCGCTTGCGTGTATGTGTGTGAGCTTTGCAAGCAACTGGCTCTGCGGCCGCGGCACGTAATGCCTGGGGGTGCCGAAACTATATTTAATTTGCATCATAAAATAACGTAAAAATAGGTGCCTTGCTTTCTATTCCGGGTTAACATAAACCGGACTAAAGTAACATTCTTTTCCCGGCCTAAATTGCCGGAAGGTCGTCTCCCACCCCCGAATCGATCTTAGATCGCCCGGGTGACAATAAAACAAAAAACAAAACGGACGTGGGATGCTGCTCGTCCCGCGGCACCGGACGTGGGGTGTTGTTCAGTCTGCGGTCGCGGCACCGGACGTGGGGGTGTTGTTCGGTCGCGGCACTGGACGTGGGATGTTGCTCGGTCCACGGCACCGGACGTGGGATGTTCGGTCTGCGGTCGCGGCACTGGNATCGATGTGTCTTCTGGTCCGGCGCCCCCAGATCTCCGGCAGCCAGGTGTTGGTGATGGTGGGAGGGAGACTAGTGCGCAGTGAGCCACGATGGCACGCCTGGCACGTTAACTGAACCTCCTGACACGACCTGCTGCAGCTGGCACTGGGCCGATAGGCCCTGCAACGCTGGTGTCGTCAGCACTCAGCGCAGTCCCTCGCCGTACCAGCATCCAGCTGACGTCTGGGAGGCTGGAGCAGAACTCAGCGCAGTCCCTCGCCGTGCCAGCATCCAGCTGACGGGTCTGGGAGGCTGGAGGCAGACTTCAAGCGCAGTCCCTCGCCGTGCCAGCATCCAGCTGACGTCTGGGAGGCTGGAGCAGAACTCAGCGTCAGTCTGTGCTGTTCTGTGCTGTTCTATGGTAGTTTGCCACTGGTGGATCCAGAACCTGGGCATGGGGGGGCTAAATTTCAAAAAGTTTCATCAAATTCGAAAAACTCATCGGATATGGCTTCCTTGTACCTTACTGAACGGTTTAAGACAAATATGCCTTAGTAAAAGTTTATTAGATTTCCCTCTACAGTGAAATATATGCCAAATTTCGTCAATTTCAGGCAATATGGGGGGGGGGCTAACGCCCTTGCCGCCCCCTGGATCCGCTAGTGAGTTTGTCTCACCCTGCTTCTCTGCATAACTTGCAGTTATTCTGCGTCATTTTGTGTCACTGCTGAGCTGCACTCGGCGCGACTCTCATCACTTCTTCATCACATTGGGCTACCCCGTATCCGTCTTTACTCTGTGTTACCCTGTGTTACTCTAATGTGTTACTGTGTTGCTCTGTGTTACTGTGTTGCTCTGTGTTATCCTGCATCACTATTCACTCTGTGTTACTAAGCGTCACTCTGTGTTACTAAGCGTCACTCTGTGTTACTAAGCGTCACTCTGTGTTACTAAGCGTCACTCTGTGTTAACTAGCGTCACTCTGGTGTTTACTGCGTCACCCTGTGTTACTAAGCGTCACTCTGTGTTACTAAGCGTCACTCTGGTGTTACTAAGCGTCACTCTGTGTTACTAAGCGTCACCCTGTGTTACTAAGCGTCACTCTGTGTTACTAAGCGTCACTCTGTGTTACTAAGCGTCGCTCGTCACTGTTACGCTGTGTTATCCTGCATCACGCTGTGTTACGATGTGTTACGATCGCTTTGCGTCACTCTGTGTTCAGGGGCGTCGCCAGCAGGGGTGGTGGTGGTGGTTGGGGTGGGGGTGGAGGGCGGGGACGCGTCTCTCTATCTTCAGATAGCTCAATCGAATTGGGTGACATTGCAATGTCACCAAATTCGTGCATACCTACAACTATGTGGGGTGGCGCCACCGGGGGACGGGGAGGTCAGGACCCCATATCTTGAAAGATAAGGGGAGGATAAGATAGCGGAGTACAGTTCCCTTCTATCGAGGCGACTCATGCGATTGTTATTTGGTAGCGAGCGAAGTTGTGCACCACTTCTCCCGCCGTTGTTTGTTCCTTCCATACACGTTCTGTCATTTAGCTAACTTACAACTTGAAAAAAAACAACAACAATAAACCAACACAGGCACAAGACCCGGCCACAAAGCAAATTTGTTTCCAATACATTTATTAGAAGCAGTATTTCGGCTACATGTATTCAGGATTCCAATAATAAATATGAGCAAAGCCACATTCACCGAGCCGAGGGGGGGGGGGCGGTTCGACCCCGCCCTCGAACTCGGCTCCTGTATAAGACGTCTTGACAAAAAATAAAATACTTTTTGAAAGCTCATCAAAGATCACTTTGAAACTATTTGAGACATTTTTTGTCTCAGGTTAATACTGAGGTCGCCAGAGGTCACCAAAGGTCAGATTTTCCAGTTTTAGGACTGCGATCCAGAAAACCCCAAATATCTCTTTACCCGCGCCCCACTGGGGGGGGGGGTTGAACACCCCCTCCTGTTTTTTTTTGCTCTCAAGATAACGAAAAAACGGCGGAGCGTAGCGCTGCCAAATTTGGCATAACTAATCATTGATCTTTTCCGCACATTTTGCGAAAATTTAAGTTTCGTATCGGGTAAGGTCAGGTCACCAGGTCAGGTCAAATGACCCCACATACAACTCAGTTTGCGGTCGTGCCATGACCACAGTTTCCATTGAATCGATATCAAACTTTTAGGATTACATCAAGTCATCATTATCTACAAATGTGTATCTCGGATTTTTGAAATCGGTGACCTGAGGTCGGGTCAATTTTGTGACCTCCCCATTATAATTATCAATGGATACAATTTCAAATGCTTTCTTTTTTGACGATATCAGTCCATTTCCTTCTGGACAATGTCATAATAGGTTATTATGTATGATCCTAGTGCAGGTTTTTCTCAGGGACCCTTACGGGGTCAAATGAGGTCATCCGAGGTCACCAACACCCTTTCGTCAATAACTCTAAACATAATGAAGATAGAGAAGTGTAACTTTCACCATATGTGTTTGTCTCGTCAAGACCAACATCTCTGAATATGCACATGACCTACTTGGGTCACCACTTGACCTTGACCTGAGGTAATTTTTTAAGTTGACCTAACATGGAAAAATTTAGCATATTTCAAAGCGCCTTGACGAGATAAACACGATGGCGTAAACATTATTGCGTTATCTTTGATAGGTAAGAAGGTATTCGCAAAAAAAAAACTTTTTTGCCCAAATCAGCATTTTTGATTTTAATGACCTCTAGAGCCTATACTGTTGACCTGAGGTCAATTTTGAGAACCTGAATGCGATTGCAAATTTCAATGCCTATCGATTTTTTTAAACATTTGTTTCTAGATAGCATAGTTTCCGAGATATTTGGGGTTTTCTGGAGCGATGTCCTAAAACTGGAACATTTGACCTTCGATGACCTCTGGTGACCTGAGTTTTGACGTGAGCGAAACAAAATGCCTGAAATAGGTTAGAAATGATTTTGTGGACATTAACAGGTTCGAACAGTGTTTTTTGTTTTTGGTCTACGTGCCGGTAGGGAGCCTAGGGTAGAGGGGGGGTGTTCAAACAGCCCCCCCCCAGTCGGGTGAAGGAAATGCAGAGGCCCAGTGGGGCGCGGTTAAACTATGGTAGCTAGAATTATAATGAAAATTAAGTTCAAAGCTGCTCTTTAAAATGCAAGTAGCCCTAGTGTCCTTAAATTGCAGCTCAGGTCAACAACTTAGGCTCCATAGGTCATCAAACGAAAACAATTTTCTTTGCAATTTTTCTTTCTCTCACAAATACCTTCTTACCAAATACAGATGAAGCAATATTATTGACAACGCCATCGTTTTTGTCTTGTCAAGGGCTGCAAATGATATTCATGATGACTAGGTTAGGTCAACGGATAAATTTAACCTCAGGTGAAGGTCAAAAGAGGTGACCCAAGTAAGTCATGCTGCATTTGGGACATTTATCTCGACGAGAGAAACACATAGATGCCGTTTTCACTTATTTATATTGATTCTGTTGATAGTTATTTACAAAAGGCGTCGGTTACCTCGGCTGACCTCGGCTGACCCGGCAGGGGCAACTGAGCAACATTGCACCTGGATCATCAGCAATAGTAAAGAAAGATGACGTAAGATATGATCCAGAAGGAATTTTACTGATGTCATGCTTGTCCTCGGAAAAGGAAGCATTTAAATATTTCCTCGTTGACTTATAATGAGAGGTCACGAAATTAACTCGACCATAGGTCACCGATATAAAAAATAAAGATGAACTAACTTCAAGTAGGGGAGACCGGGGCACGTTCTGTCACTTTTTTGTTAATTTGCCCTTGTGGACACACTTTTGAGAGTTAGTGATTGATACTTTCTAATACTGTTACGTTCATCAATAGCTTCAAATCGTTTTTAGAAGTTGAAGTGATATCTCAGTTTGTTTCGACACCAGTGTCGATAATGTGGCGATGACTCATCTGACAGAACCTGCCCATATACGGGGCACGTTCTGTCACCTATGGGGGCACATTCTGTCACTGATGGGACACTTCCTGTTACTCACCGAACGGTCATCTGTGGCATCCCTGCCGGGGGAGAGAGGGTTTCATTCATCACCATCATTAATAGTGTAGAAAATGACGGCCATATACGATCCCAACACTGCATTTGTGCGTTTTCTTGGTTTTCTATGCACGAATCGGGGCATATTCTATCATGTTAACTGGGGGTGGGGGATTTCCACCACAATGCCTTGAAATTCCCCCCCCCTAAGGACGCAAAGATCCACCGCAGTCAGCGGTAAGAAAAACGCGTTGAACTGTCTCCACGGGCAGTGTAGAATGTTGCCACATGAGGCCCCGACGGCCCCCTCCCGTTAACGACCATTTGCGCTGACGACCCGACTCAACCGCCCCCGGGTCAGCAAACTTTTCGCTAACGAAACGTAAGCTACACTTTCGCCCTTCCAAACTGAAAGCCAAGATCCGCCAGTAGAAATCCCATCGTGCAATTCTTAGAAAAGGCCTTACGCGGCAACGAAATAATGTGAACTGTATCGCACTACACCGATTCGCTTTAACGCTTATAGCGGCGTATCAATCTGTATAACAGGCAAATCATGTGTATGGGCGTTATAAGCGATACGACTGAGGAATCAATGAACAGACTCAGTGGGTAGACACCTGCCCCAGATTGGGTTGACAGGAACCTGCCCCACTCGACATAGGTAACACTTTTCGTTTTTTTTACTGAAAACTTGGGAAGCTGACATAATAATGCTCAGCATAATATTCTGGACATGTCGTGTCTGCCCCATGCCAGCATTCCAAGACACTATACAATTCTCTGAATGGCCACTAACCAAAATTTGGCTCACTTAACAAAAGTTTGGATTTCTGTTGAAAAACAAACTTTTACAATTTGCACCAATCCGGTCGCAGGCATGTTGTTGTTTTAATAGTACCGGGCCGTCGCAAGTACAAAGGAACATATGTTACGTAACAACAATATACCTGCGGTGGATAGTTCACGAGAAAACCCCGCTGACAGAATGTGCCCCGTGACAGAACGTGTCCCGTTCTCCCCTACCTATGACCTTGTAAAGTCCTGTAAGCTAGAAACCGATCGGTCAAAAACTGTTGCTGTGGTACGACTGCAAACGTTTTTTTTAGGTGGGTTTACATGACCTAGCCTGTTGACGTGACCTGATATGACTCAATGTCTAGAATTCCACACAGCGTTGGTATTTGGTGCCCGAACACCTGTGTCTAAAAACGGTGGCGCTTTGCGCCGCCGCTTTCTGCTATCCTTGATAGACCTTAGGGAGGTGTCTAAACGCCCCTCCCCGCCCAGGCACGGCGCGGGTTAACACGCGCACTGGAGGGGGCACTTTTGTGCCCCTCCCACATGTTTTTCGTAAATATCTCGCTAACGAAATGGTGCAGGGCAGTAGTGTTTGAGCGACATTTACGGCAACACAATAGCGGATCGTTTGACGCAACAAAAGTAGAAATCGGTCGGTAAATTTGTGAGTTATATGGATTTGAATTCCAAAATGGCGGCCAGAATCGCGGTCGGCGAAATGATATCTTTGAAACAAACAGTCAGATCGGGACGATTCAAACGCCATTTGGTAATTAATATCAATGTTCATCCCAAAATAGAACTTCAGACATATTGCTGTTGATCTGTGACGTCACAGAGGTCAAATCCCCCAAATGGTGACATTTGGCCCGATTTGACCTTCGTGACCTCGTTTGACCTTTAAGATATTGACCTAAGGTCACCAAAATTTTAGAGAATGTAGATATTCATAGCGCCTACCTACCCTGTAATTTTGAACGTTCTAGCTTTCTTACTTTCTGATATCTCACGGGGGGGACACTAAAGTGCCCCCCTCTCCAGGGCGTGTTAGTGGCATACTCCTCTCCAGTGCCCGTGTTAATGCATGTTAACTTCCAGCTCACGACACACGAGTGGGAACCAGTAGGAAACTGTGAAGTAGTCAGTTGGCCGCCGACGCGGCACGCGCGTACGGTTTGTTGAAGAAGGGGCTGGAGTCGTAGTCTGTAGCCGACGCCCAGCAGGTACATAATTCATAAGCTACAAGTACCTAATAACCTGGGCATAATGGACTTCTTCAGAATAAAAATAAGCAGGCAGAGTTTAGGTATTACAGTTAAAAACTGGTCCAGTGGTTATGACATTCGAACATCTACGACCGCATGCATAATTTACATCTACGTGGTGTTTGACTCACAGTTTCGTCTATGCCTAATTTATTGGGACCTGTCCAGGGACGTAGCTAAGGGGGAGGGGGCCATGCCCTCTTGAGCAAACCAATTTACACGATATAAAATGTGATTTTGCTAACGACCCGACCCCTCCTCTCCGGTCAACAACATTTAGGTGTGTAGAGAAATGATATTCTACGACTGACGTGCCCATCCCCCTGAGAGAAATCCTGACTACGTGCCTTGACCTGTCCCCCCACTATTCAAATTTGCTGGCGCCGTCCCTGTCTGTGTTACTCTCGTTACGCGCACTACTCTGGGCGTCATTCGACACGTTATCCTATGCCACGATGTGCACCGTCTGTATGACTATGAACCATTGTGTGCTAATTCGTGCCAAACTTATCTGGGCTTTGTGGGCAGTCACGATGTTTTGGAAAAGCTAACGGAGGAGTTTTATGTGTTTTAACCATGGCAGCTGAGGTGCCCTATCGGAATCAGGTTAAGATCAGACATGTGCCTGGATCCGGGATCCAGCTGATATCTGGATCTGTGTGTCCTGTGTCCCAGGATCCACATGTGACATTAGATCCAGGTGCACAGTAAGCCGAGGAATCTACAAAGATACCAGATCCTAATATATTTTATGCCTAGGGATCCACTGGAATCCAAGATCCAACTTCGACATCCAGGCACGCTGGTAGGTGCCCTCTTCTTGCTATTTGTATCATATTGGAAAATTAATTTCAATATCGGTTTGCTAATAGGTGCAACGTTCAAGGTAATTTGCAGTTACATATTATCTTCATAGTACAGAAGCAAAACAGAGACCAACAACTAGCAAGTCAGTCCCTCCATGATGTGTTTCAATATCTAAGGCTCATTTTAAATTAAAGATTCACTGAGATCCAAGATCCTGAAGAATTTTACGCCGAGTGATCCAGAAGGATCCCAGATCCTCATGCATTTCACACAGAGGGATCCACTGGAATCCAAGATCTTTATGCATTGTATACCGAGTGATCCACTGGGATTCCAGATCCAGCTTTGGGATCCAGGCACAAGTCTGGTTATGATATAGATGTCTGTCAGTTAGATATCGATCAGCCAGTTATGTCAACACGGGCAGCTCATAACACTGGCATACTACCGGACAGCTGCAGGTGGGTGACAGCTCGGATGACTGCCTAGTTGTATGTATGCCAGTTTGAGTTACACCGAGGGTGTTGTATGCCGGCTGGGTGACCCCTAGGCATCTGTAGGCTCGGAAACAGGCAATGCGCTCCAGACCAAACTGTCTAGGTGGCCGCTTGCCTGACTGCGAGCTGCCGAGTGCCTCGCAGCTCGTTTGGCCACCTGACTGACAGCTTGTCCGATTCTTCACATGACCGTCAGTGCGGCATCTCGAGTGGGGGCTCTTCAGGCAGTTCATCTCACACCTTCTTCCACACCACATCCAACATTGCACCGTCATCCCATATTGCATCACCTCGGTGACATTCTGTCTGCGGACAATGCACAGGTCCGCTGTCAGGTCTGTCAGGGTGCCGCCTGTCTCTGAGCGACAGCTACCCTGTCATCCAGACCGACTCCTCCGGGCAGCAGACAGCTTCTCTGCCATCCAGCCCGACTCCTCCGGGCAGCAGACAGCTACCCTGTCATCCAGACCGACTCCTCCGGGCAGCAGACATCTAACCCTGTCCATTCCAGACTCGATCCTCGGGCAGCATGACAGGCTTCTCTCCATCTAGCCCGAACTTCCTTCATGTGACGCTGTGCGAATCCATTCTAGTGTGCTGGCGGCGTGCGGTCTGCTACTTGGTGGGGCCGCAGACAGCTACCCTGTCATCCAGACACACTCCTCCGGACAGCAGACAGCTTCTCTGCCATCCAGCCCGACTCCTCATGTGACGCTGCCATCCCACCAGTGTCGCTGGCGGCGGCGTCTGCTACTGGTGGGGCCGCAGACAGCTACCCTGCCATCCAGACCGACTCCTCATGTGACGCTGCGATCCACGTGCGGCGCCGGTGTCGCTGGCAGCGGCGTCTGCTGCCGGCCGGGCTGCGCGCTGTTCGCCTGTCACCGGTAGTATCGCAGAATGCCGCCGGCTATTCCTGGTGGGCGCCGCTCCGGCCGTGCCGGGGCGTAGGCACGGCGCAGGCGTGCTCGCCGCGACCGCCGCCGTCGGCTCCGCGCGTCCGCAGTCTCGTCGGCGGTCGTCGGCTGGCGCGGAGGCGGTGCGGTCGGGTCACGGTCAGCCCTAAAGAAAGCTGTGCCGGGGGCTGGTGTGGACAGCAGCAGCGGTCGACTGTGTGTTGACGGAGGATCTGACATCGGCTCGGCCCCAGCACAGGTGATTATAGTGAAGCTAGAGAGCTGTGTGAAGGAGATTCCGGTGTGTCGTGAGTGGAGACGGTGCGGCGCAGCTCGTCCGTTTGGATTACCCAAGACCATAACAAACGGATTGTCTAGCGGCTCGCTGACGCACTCCTTTCGCTTGAATTGGTCTGTTGCTGTGTGGCGACGTGAGGTCATGCTCAAGGTCAGGAGGGTCATAGGTTCGCTGGAGCGGTGTATGGGCTGAAACAATGCGGTTCGTAAGAAAACATTTTCATAACCGCATTCGTTGAAATGGAATTCCCGACTGCATGCTACTGCCAAGAACCAGGAAGTACCACGCAATATAAGTATACAAGGTCCTGAATACTGAGTAGTTATTGAGTAGTGAGTATGTTCTCGATTCAGCCTTTGACCAAACTAGATAAGCTTGATTCAAATGGATCTCTTTAACTATTTTTCGAAAATGTAACGCACTTTGCTTGGATAGGTTTTACATTTTGACGCTAAAAATATTGAAGCGAAAGCTGCTCAAACTGCAATGCTATTATTTTTGTGAATGTTTAATAAACTACTACACTTCTTTGCTATAACGCACTAAGGTTACCACTGTTTAAAATGAGGGCACATAATATATAATAAAGCTAGTCGAATACATGCACCATATTTGATGAGCCCATGGCGTCAGTCTTCCGTTGGATCAGAACAATTGGATTTATCAATGTCACGATCTTTTCCTTTGCCTTGACCCGAATACAGTAATCCTACGGAGATAAAATGTTTCGGAAAATTTACAAAAGTCTGCTTAAGTCTGCTGGTAAACTGCACTTTGCGTCTGTGTGATAACAGTTTAACCGTGTAGGTATGTCTCCTGCCATTTTGCCCTCAAATGGCTTCTAACTATTGAGTTTCGATAATACTAAGTCGGGACATGTGGCACTCCAGAAGTCTGAATGGAAGATGAAGATGGTGTTCGTGTGTCCCTCTTCCCGTCTTTACATTGGGACGACACGCTTGTTGTTGCTGCTGGTGCGTTGGGCGCTGTACTATTGGTTCCAAAATAAGCGTCCCACTGGGTTGGCCGGCACAGTGGTTAAAGAGAATATACCGCCTTGGGAAAAGTATGTGGATTGATGTAGATGAGTGCCCAGATGAGTGGCTCTCATCTCCATCATTTCTCATAATTTTCCGAAGCTGTCATAGCCCTTAAACTGCTGTGCCGGCCAACCTGCAGTGGGACGCTGATTTTGGAACCAATAGTACAGCGCCCAACGCACCAGCAGCGTATACTCCCTTAAACTATACAGCAGCGTATACTCCCTACAGAGGCGTATACTCCCTTAAACTGCTGTGCCGGCCAACCTGCAGTGGGACGCTGATTTTGGAACCAATGGTACATTGATCCCCGCTGTAACGCGAGTCGTTGTCACGTCAGTCAGAGAGGAGTCAGATATTCGATCCCAGATTACTGGTGACCGAAATTAACTGTCCTGCAAATAAAACACGGATAATTGAATTACAATTGGGCGACGGTTTTTGTACCGAAATAGAATATCCACATGCTGTTGCTTTTTCCTTTTTCGTCATCTCGTATCTCCACTGCGAGATGAATATGACATAATTATTACGCATCGCATATCGTTATTGTCTTGTATATATGTGCTTATAGGCGCGACATCCTCACAAGTAGCCGTTGCTCCCTGAAACCTAACCATATCCATTCATCATCTCCCTCATCATGTCGTTATACTTGGTCTACTGTAGCATGAATAATATGCATTATTGTTTGGTGTGGTGTGCCACATCTCGTCCCTTAGTCTTTGGTCTCATGTCATTTCACCATACAACGCTCACTTAACACGGTTCAGGACAGGCAACTCATTGCGGAGATCGCTCTTTGCCGTGAATACACGACTCCTTATGTTCGGGTTTAAGCTTTTCAGACAACTTATATTTGCATTTGCTGGCTTGTTCTTATAAAATAAAAATTGTCAGCGTCGCTTTAATAATATGTCATTAAACTTGATGACGTGCGTGAACAGAATCGCGACACACTTCGTCCGCAACTTACTGCGATTGCGTCAAGTTCAATTTCGATCTGTCGGCCATTCGAGTGGAAAGCGCTGCCAGAAGTACGTCTTCGGGGCCGGTAAACAAACACTCGATCTTCATTGAGTAAGCCGCTGGGTGGGAGGGATTTGCTTTTGGTCACCATATGTTACCCAGTGGCACGCACAACTTGATAAAGAAAGGTGACTGATGAGCCACTGAGGGACTCGTTGCATTGGAGAGTTAAGTTAATAAGACGGAGTGAGTGAGAACGCAAAGCGTTCGAACGTACGTATTACGTAGTCTTACAGATGGGCCAAAATCCGTCTTCATCTTGCACCTTTGCTTGCTTGCTTGCTTGATCGATCACTTGCTTGCGTGGGTTTCAGGGATAACTCCCGTTTCACTGCACTGATTATACAAAAGTATACACTGATATTTTGGTCGTAAAATAACACATGGTGTAGGCTGCGTGAAAATATTTAACACAGCTAAAGAATTTCTCACCATCCATTAAAGGGACTGTCCCACCTTCAAAAAATGTGTCAAATGTACGTCGTTTGTGGTGAAAAATATGAAGTGAA
>VOPJ01011098.1:0-28600 GCA_014673585.1 Semibalanus balanoides
ATGTAGGGCCTTTTTGGTGCGCTGAATTGAAATATGTTATCTCAAGCGAGATCAGAACAGAAAATAGAAATGCAATAATCCAAATGCAATGGTCACAACTCAAATCAAGCGTAAGCGTGTGACAGAAGAGCAAACAACCCAATCACCACCGAGTTTCCTGTCCCCATCTAATGCAAGAGTATATTTTCACTTCTGTGGCTTATAAAGCTACAGCGAAGTGATCAATTTACATTTTTGTCATCTTTCAGAGCAACAAAACTCACATTATTTTGCGTCTATTTCCGCAGTACCTATGCATTTAGTGATATAAGCCATATTCCGTGCGGGGCAGATTCAGCCTCCCCCAGCCATTTTTCGCTTGCCGATTCTAAACCGTTAGACCTAGCGTCTTGCAATTTTGTGACTGTTCCTAGAAAATAATTACGCGTATTTATTTTGTAATCGACCGAGCAGAGACGTCCAGCCTTCATTTTTTGGGAGGTGTTACGAATGCGGTTTGTGCGCCATACTTCCTTCGTAGATTGCGATGCAATAAATGCGTCAGAAACGATGTCACTGGAGTATACATAAAATATACTTGAAATGTATATATTTTGGGGCAAAGGCGCAACCAGGTACATAAAATGGGAGGCGATACCCTCCGTAAAATTAGGTTCAACTTCAAATATGTAAGATGATAAAAAGCGTTTCGCACATGGTGCTGCCTCCCCCGACGATGTTAACGTGGATCAACCTACTCCTAGACGCAATACATTACATTTAACAAATTACAGCAAATAATGCCCACATGTGAGATTCATAAAGTTCCAAACAATCATGGACAGCACATATTTTTATCGGAAAATCCCCATTTTACATCCCTGAGTACCACTATGACTTGTTGGGATACCTGTCCTTTTTATATTGAAGACCAGTACATTTAAAGCTCAAAAACGCTTTGTGCATAACAATTGGTCGAACCACATGGCTGCAATGACTTTTGAATAACCGTTTATCGTTGTTTGGCCCCTAGCCCCCATTTTTCAACAAAAAGTATATTTCGGGATTCAAGAAGAAATATATTGTCATGACAAATTGAATGGTGTTCATTTCATCGAAATCGGCTGAACGGTTCTCGATATAGCTGCGTGGGGGGGGGGCAGAATCTGCCCCACCCACGCAGGTTAACGTAATTCTGGATGCCAGCAGGTAATAAGGTTAAATGTATTATCAACGGTAACGGTGTCTTTTTTTCTTGAGAGCATAGCTAACTCAATACAAAAGCGGTCCAAACTCATGTCGGAGTTCTGCATTAAAAGCAACTATCTCACAGCGCTCGGCCAAAATGACGTAACTGTTCTTCCCACTAAAGAGTCTGGTAGATAATGATCTGCATCTTTGTGTAAATGCTAGAATACGCTTAAAAAATAAATCATTAATGTAATAAAAAGCAGCCAATGCTCCACTGCCTATTAGTGCTTAGCTCTGCAGACTAACGCGCATTGGGAACTTATGGTAGGTTGCCCGAGAGGACGGGGAAATCCTCCATCCCTCTCAACGGTGGAGGAGAGATTGAGATGAGGAGCTTGAGAATATATCTTATGCTATGAAAAGAGAAAACAAGAATGGGAGGGAAAGTCTCATCAAAAAAAATAATAAGCGATTCTGGCTAACTCACATAGGTGAAGCGTAATATGGTACTCAGTAGTCTCAAATTATACTTATCGACCTGCCACGCAAAAAGAGCAAAAAGGAACAAAAAAACCGCAGCCGACAAAAGAGCACGTCCATTGACATGTGGTATGATTTGTCTGAGGTACTCGGGTACATTTTCGAATTTAATTCAATATGTTATCGAAGTTTTTACTGACCATTGTCAATAATACTTTGGACATTTACAGCCATAAGTATAGTATGAATCATTTATTTGTGTTCATTGTTTCCTAGATAGGGCTATCTTTTGGTGTATACATATGTACATTCCTTCTTAAAAATTGACACTTCTGTTGTAAAAAAACCACAACTGCCCGAAAACGTGCGGAGGCGGATCCGGCAGACGTGACCAGAAAGTCTAAGTTTAAGTTAGATTTTCGCCATGAAATATCACCTGCATCAAAAAACAAAGCCCAGAACAATATGGTCTGAATGATTGCGAACACAGTGGTAAAGGTTTGATAGCATTTCACGATAATTCATTTTTTGACCCGTGTCGTGCTAGGATGGTCAAACTGCCCACTGTGCAGTGTTCGGCAGGCAGTCAGCCAGGGGGTAGCGATATATCTGCCGGCAACTGTGCCTCCATTCACAAACGGATCCTAGGGGGCGGTAGGGGATTTAACCCCCCATATCACCTGAAATTGGCGAAATTTGACATATTTTCCAATGTAAACGGACATCAAAAAAACTTTTACAAAGACATGTTTGTTTTAAACCGTTCAATAAGGTACAAGGAAGCCAAATCCAATGAGATTGCAAAATGTGTTGAATCTATTTGAAATTTACCCCCCCCCCCACCGCCTGCACCCACGTTCTGGATCCGCCAGTGGCACCATTCGTGGCACTCAAAATGATACAAATGGTAAGACTGATTTGTAAATACCTATAGCAGACGGTTTGTCAATTACACAAAAACAATGATATAGGACACCCTCAAAATGCAGTGGACCAAATCCGCTGAGTTTTCATATTTGGATATAGGAAGGGGGCCACTGCTATTGTTCCCCTCCCCCTTGAAGATTTTCTGGGGCAGATTTTCCGCCCCTGGGGCAGCGACTCGGCTGGATGAACGCTCATTAGTTAGTTGAGCATCACACGGTCAGTGCGGTGCATTTTGCGCTGGCAACAGGTCAACCTGAAAGTATTTACTAGTGGTGCCAATCGGTTCAACTATATCCGAAGTTCCGAATTTGTCCGAAGAACGATTTGGTTTTCGGACGGATATCAGCATATTTTATTGGACATTTTTGGACATACAATACTTAAGGATGGCTTGTCGTAAAAATCACATAGTTACTTTTTAAATCCTGTATATAAATGGATATTTGATAATTGTGGCTTTTGGGTATCCTAATCACAGCCGCCATTTGACACAAATTCCTATATTTGTGTATATTTTGGGAATGATACACTGTATGTTTTGCATTCCATATCAACACTTTTTCTGCTTTCGGACAAATTTAAGACAAACAATATTTGTCAGACAGTTTCGAACGGACAGCTGACCATGGTCTTGAACAAGAGTCGGACATATGACAAATATTTTATGAAACTAGCACCACTATTATAGTATTTTTGTACTATCAGATATCAGACTGTCTGCCAACCTGCGAGCGCGACACACCCTTGAGACCTTAAGTGCCAACCGCCTCAATGTGCCTCGATCAGAAGTCAGAACCGAAGCTGAGAGAAGCCGACTCTGATTTCGCCGAGTGACTTTGCTCAATAAAGCCAATCAGGGGCGGCGCTGGGCCCTTGAAACTAGGAAGGCAAGGCAGAATTATGATAAAAACATCGGTAATCTGTATACTGGGTGGAGGTTCCTATAAAGGCGCTGGGGCCACTGCCTCACGAACTTTGATTTTCGCCACACCATCTTCGTGTTCTGCCCCACCAACTTTGGCAAATATGACGGTTTCCTTGTGTTAAAATGGTGATTTTGATCTTCAGCCATGCAAAACAACCACCAAATATTATTATTTGCCCCATTAACTTGCTCTGAAAAGCTCCACCAATGAGAATAATACTTAATATCTTCATATTGATAATGCTTCATGTTCAATAATAAAGGTGCGTCAATCATACTGCATATTGCATAATATATGTGGCTAAAAGCTGCAGCTCTTACAAACATACCTAGATGGCGCTGCAGGGGCCCGGGAACGATTTCCATAGCTGGAGGGGAAAAAATCCAAAATTTTTCGGCTACATCCAATTTTCGGCCAAAATTTCGAACTTTAAAATCAGTTGAGCTTTATGGAATTGCATAATAAATGCTATGTATAATCACTTAAAATCAAAAATAAAGTATATGTAATATATCCGTTTTTCCACGATGGCTATTTTGCGCGAAATGTTTTAAAAATTTTACAAATTGTTTAAACATGTTGCATATTAAGCCGTCTTCACGATGACCAAAGTTGCATACAGTGTTTTAACCCTCGCTCTACGGTGCCGTAGGGCGAGGGTTAAAACATTTTTTTTTTCGCAAATTAGTCCATCGTGAAAGCGGCTACAGCTAAAACATTTCAAAACATTTTAAAATGTTTTAAAACATTTTGCGCAAAATAAGCCATCGTGAAAACGGCTACTATATAATTATACATCACAATGATTATTGATTTAAATCATTAAAGTTTGCATTCATAATAATTTCGGACAGGTACATTTTATCAGCTTTCGAGGCTGGTGTCGATTTTTTTTAACAGATTTCGTCCATTCTCTGGCAGATATGCCGCACGACACAGCTAATATCTGGCCAATGGAAGGAGCCATGGTCCCTAAAATCGGAAGAAAATCGACACATTTTTCAATTGAAAAGGAAATCGAAGGAACTTTAACTAAAAGCACAAAAATGCTTTAAATCACCTACTCAAGCCTAAGGAAACAAAATCTGTCAATCGCTAATGGTAGTCTGATACATTTTTGGATTTGTCCCCTAAACCACCTATTTGCCGTTTTGAATCCGTCCTTGAACAAAGACGTGGACAAAGTTGGTAAGGCAACATTTTTCCCACAACCTTTGTTTTTGGCCCACAAACGTTGTATTTGACACAAACTTCCACAATTTGAAGACATTTTAACGTTAAAGAAGATATTTTAAAGCTAGGAATCTAACACATTGAACAATGTTATTATCCGGCACTGAATTTCAAAAACTGACCAACTAACTTCTTTGAAAACGTTTCTGCCATGACAGCTACCAAATTACAGTTGTTAGGCGAAGCCACAAATTTTGAATTGGGTTGCAGCCAGCAGTTTCGCCCTTACTCCCAATATAGACGGATTAAAGGGTTCACCTTTAACATGGTGTTTTCGAACTTGAGATTACAATTTGAAAGCAATAAAAAAAACGGTAGAAGGCCAGATACCTCACTTCGCTAATACCATTACTTTCGACACAACTAAGAAAGCCCCATTTAACGACAGCAAGTTTCAAATTCCCGAAAACTTCACCTTAAGATCCCGTAGATTAGACAATAATGAAACATCTGTTTACTCAAATTGCGACATACGCAGACTCTTGCCGCAAACCACTGTAACCATGCTTTACCAATCACACTTCTACAACCAAATCAATAATTGTGTAAATTGTCCACAAAATAAGGCCTACTAAACTATATATGCATCATTACGGACTTAACTTGCATCAGTTTCTTATACAGAACCTCGTTACAAACAAAAAACCGATGTAAATATGGATCATGAGCGAGTGGTTTGGCATAATTTTGCAAAAAAATAGACACGTTCCGATTCTGTATATATTTGTTTTACGACACGTTAAAAAAATCAGCAACGCCAAACACATATTTGGTGCGCCCCCCCGCGTCCCAAGTGGGGGGGGCAGTGGGGGCGCTGCCCCCGCTGCCCTTTCCTAAAAATGAGACCTGCCACGCCATAGCTCTGTCAATAAAATAAGATATTTGAAATGAAAGCGTAACATATTATCCACAAAAAAATATAAATATATATAAATTATATATATATAAAATATATTATAGATATATAGTATATATAATAGTGTATGATATAGTATTTCGAGGTGAATGTCGACACATAGACGTTGATTATCTTTTTGTTAATTGTTCGAGGAGCGAATGCACTTTCTTGTTTTCTGGTTCGTGTTTTTCTAAAATTTCCAAAGGATAACTCATCTAAGGGTTAGAATATCTTATTATATTCTTCTCCACGTTTCGATCTACTTAGATCATTTATCAAGCATTCTTTTAGTTTACTAACAATCATATTATTCAATAGGCAGTTTACATTTTACATGACCCACATCCCAGAACACTCCAAATGACTTAGGTCCACACTTTAAAAACACGAACAGAAGACATGCATTAAACTGACGTATTGCCATTCACTTACACACAACCAACACCAACTCCCAACCGTATACTGCCTTCCTGCCTACACGCGGCAGCACACAGCAACAGGACGTCATTATCCGCAAACTCTTGAAGAGACACTCACACTCCTCCAAACAACAACATCATACCAAAACTCCTTCATCCATCAACTTAATGAAATGGAAAACAACCCCACTTAAAGTAACATCCCCCAGTCTCACGTTCCTTTAACAAAATACCCGGCGCTGTTAGCAGTTGCAACTGCAATCTACCACAACTTATGTACCCAGACGTGTGAAAATCTGCATGCCAATGAAATGGAGAGCAACCTCCAATGCACATATTTTCGCAAATTCAAACTCAAACTACTAGCCCCAATCCCTTCTTTGCTTGTGTGGTGACCCATATCAAGTCACAAAACATTTTTCCGCAATACTCGTCCCTCTTATCTTCATTCTCCAGAAACTGTAATCTTGCTCCGCGAAACTTCACTTATTATCCTAAACTTTTGCGATTTCCCCCAAGACCAGCAACTCAGAATTCTCCTGAGTGGTGATGATCTGAACCAGCATACCGGGCAGCAGATAGCAAATATTTTTCAAAAATTCATTCTCCGGAACCAGTCGATTTGTTTAGGCGGGCGCAGAGCAGCTGATGGTTTGGGCGAACGTGACTCCTTCGGGCCGTGCGTGCGCCGCCGGGTAGGTGGCGGCACCTCGCGCAAGTGAGGAAGAGGTAAGATGGTGGTGCTGCGCGGGAGGGCCGGCGCAGGCACGGCGGCGGACGTTGGGGGCCCCGTCCGACCTGACGGACCGGACCTTGGTGGCGCGTGGTTGTCGGGGTGCTGTCCTAGTGGCGGTCATTTAATGTTGTTTATGTTTCATGTACTTGGTTTGGAGAGGCGCCTCGAATTAAGTTTTTTGCTTTTTGTGCCGATCCAACCATATTATCATTGTCATACATTCATGTTCCATTATCGAAATAAAACGCGTTTTCAAGTATCGTATCTTTACAAATCATTCATCACAAATGTCAAATCGTGTTACAATTTCGCGACAAACTTCTTCTCCTCTCCTCCGAAAAAAAATCGCACATAACACCACAACACATTTACACACCCAAAACCCCTCATCAACCTGCTTCCAGAACTTTGTCCATAGAGAGGCAATGATGTTGTAGCTGTTTTGTTTTGAATGTTGATTGATGGGTCCATGTCGCGGAATGTAGACTGTTTCTAGTGTACTGGAGTCGCTTTCGATCCTTTGGCAGTTTGCTAAAATTGATTGTGTTTGTTGACGAGGTTGTCGCGGGACGTGAGTGTAGCGTCATTCGCGCGTGCCTGTTCTGAAATAGTGTTTTTTGGGTGCACCGTCCTGTAAATTGCATGGTGAGGCGTCTGCTCCTGAAGATGTTTGTGGGCGACCAACTGTAGTATACCTGGCGGGTTGCACAGTCCCCGGCTTTTACATGAAAACTGTATTACTACATTGGTCTGTTGAGTGTGATTGTTAGCGAGTGGGATTGTTTTGCATGATGAGTGATGATGTTTGGGCTAGTTGTAGTTACACCTAACTTTTGAGTTTGTTGTTCCTTTTTGTGGGTTTTGCAATTCTTACGGACAATTGTCTATGAATGGCCTGCCTCATCCTTTTCCATGATGATGGACATCGTCCTCCGATAAACAACTTTGATCTCACCACTCTTATTCTTCCGCCCAGTGTTTGTCAGATGCGTTGTGAGTATGCTTTTTGACATTGTCATCAAAATCCGAATTGCTGTACCGTTGTCACAAGGAATTTGCCGCACACGCCTACTATGCTGTCGATTCAATCACATTCAAAAAGGAAAACCTTTGCCCCGAAATATTCTAATATATAATATATGATATATATTTATATATATATATATATATATATATGTATATATATATATTATATATATATATTATATATATATATATATATATATATGTGTGTGCTCCAAGATTCTAGTTTTTAAGCCCCAGTGAGTTTCACCGACATAAAACACCATGACATACCATGTCACTGCTCACGATAGACTAACGACCAAATATGAGGATTTTGTAGGAATGGATAGACATTGTGTTTCCGTGTGTTTCCGTGTGGTTCCGTGTGAAGTTTTATTGTAGTGTCATTCATGTCCCAATGTATTTAACCCTCTATTGACGCGTAACTCTGAAAGGCCACTCAGTCGTGAATGTGTTGTAAATATATCTGATATCGAGCCCAGCAGCGTTGGATATATTGCCGACGCGTAATTGTACGCATTGTCGACTGCGACGCTCATGTCTGACTCGACTCGCTGTGTTCATCTCTGGCGCGGAAAGGGAAAAGAACGTAATGTACGAGACAGCTGATTTTCATGGTGATTCCCGGGAACCTCCGGTGGGGAAAGCGCACAGCGAATGTGGCCTACATTAATATGTGAAATAACATCATATTTAAGTCAAATATAAAAACTAGATGAGAAAGCTGACATCGCTCGTGTAGCCATTTTCCTTGTACCTAATAACCTAACTCTGCAATTTCTTCATGATTTTCACTTGTAAATTATAATGGCTACAATGCACTGTGGTCGGAAACGGCTTTACGGATGGCCACGGGCCCGAGCGCTAAACTGTTTTGTCCATAACTTTTGAATAGGGTGACCGATTGTCATGAAACTTTGAGTACTTATTTCAACACGTTTTATGCATCATCTGCAACCTTAAAAATGGTGAGGGGTTAACATCAGGTCACTCCATTGTGACGTCATTACTGACGTCATGTCACAGCGTACTTATATCTATCGCAAATACTTCGAGATTACGGTACATGTTCGACAAAACATTAGGGCTGCGCGATTGGACTCAATTGACATTTTGAATGTCGTTTGGGCGAAGAAAATGTTCTTGAGTTGACTTTATATCAGTTACCATGATGACCTTTACAAGACCAGCTCTAAACAAAGGGTGTGCCATATGGAACTGCTCGGTACACGATTTGGCACAGGATGGTCCAAAATGTTACGTTTAGTGACATAATCGAATTCGCCGTCCAAAATTACTCGTTAGTAGCAACAGATTCCAGTTTAAATCATGTTGTAATTTTGTAGATGTATGACCCTCTGAGAGCGTAATTTGGCGACTGCTTAAGTATATGATCGTCATCGAGGTATAATCAGGTCAACATATTAAGCATCAAGATATACCTATGCCAGATGAAATGTAAATAGTATTAAGCTAAGAAATCACTTTGATAAGTTTAATATGTAAGATATGAAAAGGAATTTGTTATGCATTTTGTTATATGTAAGTACCTACTTAGCATGTTCTTTAAGCCAACAAATTACATTTTTTCCGGATCAACGGTCATAGATGATAAATCATTGACTCAATTACAAGCAACACGCATGTGTTACCGCAAAAGTATATGTGGGCATAGCAAGCTGTTTTTAAATTTGAATACAAGCACACTTTGTCAATTGCGAATTCACAGCACACAATTTATCAGTGTTGCTATAATAACACTATAGTAAACCTATGGAAGCGGTGGGTAACATATATAAAGAATATCATGCATTGAACCTGATTATTGTGACGTTTGGCCATTGATAGTTGTGCACTCCATCCATTTTAACCCATTAAACAATTTAATAAACAGACCTCTTTCTTGCTTATGAAACTTGTGTTAATGAAAACCTTTTGGAGCAGCGCTGTTATTTTAATAACAAACGATTTGAATTGAAAGCTTACAATAATATTGTTAATATATAGTATATTTATTATAATGATTAATAATGTTTTGATTTGCTGTCGGAACAATAGCCGAACATATAGAACGGACTATCTATTACTAATGACTCCGTACCTACCTTATCATGCTGGGCACGAAAAAGTTATTATATTGACATTTCGCCGGCCACCCTGGGAATTGCATGATAGGATGGTAACGCCCAGGACCTGCGCAACGATCACTTCTTAGCGCAGGATCTGACCTTGAAAGCTGGCCTAAAAAAGTTTTAACTCAATTCACATAATTGTACAGCTGATACAACCCAATTATTTAATTACCGCCGAAAAGGGAAGAAGAGGGAAGCAGGGAAGAGCTGAGCGTGTAACTCCAAGGGTAAAGTGTAACTCATCCAAATTTTATATTATGTTATGCCATGAAGACCCGAGCGAGGTGTTTGAATGTGACCTTTTAAGGGTAAAATGGACACAGTTACATGCGCTTGGAGATGACGTTTAATGCATGTAGAGCAGGAAATTGGCTTTTATACCTCGCTTAAGTTACAGCACTCATGTATCCGGGCCGGCGTAATAAGCGCGCCCGAGCGCGGCCGGCCGGCCGCGCCGACGGGCGGCACGCCTTGGGAAATGCAAGCTCACAAGACCAATTTTGCGCAAATATCGCATTTAGACTTTTTAGACCCCTCTTATACAGAATTGAATGGGATTTCATGTACCACCAAAAACTAAGAGAAAGTAGGCGAAAGGTAAACTGCTTTTTGCTACTAAATCTTAGGCTCTATTTTGCTGAGAGTTCGCTGACATTCATTCATTGGGAATGCGGTGTTAACTTTCCGAATTTTGAATGAATGGAAAAAATAATCCATACCAACACTGTAGCCAACATGTATTAGCGAACATTTTGTATAGTTAATAATTACTTAATTTCCTTACAGCCGAAAAGGTACAAAAATGACATTGAAATTACTATAGATATAACTACTCACGGCACACGATTAATCGAGTCATTTTTTGAGAAAACTCTGGGTTTTGGCTTACGATGCGGTCAATTTTTGAAAAACGAAAACTTTATGATTGGTCTTTTCGAATAATTCAATCAATTTGCAACACATTGACATTAAAAAATAGCAGAAATTCCGAAGTTGCCATTGGCCACCCGTGAGGCTGTTTCCGACCATAGTGCAATGGCTACAAATGTAGTGTGCCTATACTCACATCGCTTATGTGGGGTTATAGACACTAGCTTATAGAACATAATTTTGAATTGAACCATGATTCATTTATTCAGATTCACCATATATTTGCCGTTTTCACGATGGATTATTTTGTGCGAAATGTTTTAGAACATTTCAAAATGTTCTCAAATGTTTTAGTAGTAGAAGTTTTCACGGATGGGATAATTTGGCGAAGAAATGTTTTAAACCTCGCCCTACGGTTCCCGAGGATAGGGCGAGGTGTTAATAGTTTTTTTTTCGGCAGGAGATTAGATATATCGTGAAAAACCTGGGCTACACCAAAACATTTTACAAATTTTTACAATGTCTTTAATGTGTATTGTTCACGAAAGTAATCCATCGAAAAACGTGGCTAATTGCTGTATATACTTACACAAGATTCAAGCAAGTAATGGAATCACAAATCATCGGGCAGACTCCAGAGTGCTTCCACTACTAGAAGCATTGCTAATATCGATTAAACTGCTAGCCATATATCGCAGGCGCTTGTCAGTAGCAATTCGACAAAACAGCTCGTGCGCGTTGACAGCAGCAGCCGAACAGTACCGTCTGACCTACTCGCAACGCTTGATGACCTTTTCTCGACGAAGATATCAATCTAGAGCTACGAAACTTCCACATAATAAAGATGACAGCCACAAAAACATGCTGTGCAAAACTTGTCTTACTATCTTGCATGATGTGGCCGTAATTGTATTATCTAAGGCGCACCGCTTTACATCAAATCTTCTTCCTTTTGATTATAGAGGTGATCGTTTTCTCGATATAAAAAAAAACATAAACTAAGGGTCTCCAGATGTAAATTGCATCGTATCCGACAATTCAACTAATAGCGTTTTACCGTAACAAAAATATGTTTGGCATTCAAAAACAGTAGGCACACTGCCTTTAATACAGTTTTAGGTTGTGTTCAAGGACGCAGGAACCGAGGGGGGGGGGGCAGAGCTGCCCCTCAACATCTTAAGATTTTAGCATTACGCGTATGGGCGTTGCATGGAAAGAATCAACTTTAGGATGCCTCCGGCCCCCCAAACTTTCGAAAAGTTCCGGCGCCGTTGGTCGTGTTACATGTCACATGGCGTTTATCGAATAAGTGAGCTTCAAAAGATTTGAGTTGGTACTTGCAGGCTAGCTAAACAGGGTAGGCATGAGAAACGGTAGACTTTTTCGACCCGTTTGTATTTAAGGGGGTACATTGGGGCCATGCTCCCCCTGACGCAAGGACGGCGTCACCTTCCGAAAGTAGGGGGGACGGAGGCATTTTGAAGTCGATTCTTTCCATGCAACGTCCATAGGCGTAATGTTAAAATCCAAAAGTATTGGGGGACGCGTCCCCCCGTCCCCCCTTTGGCGCCGCCCCTGCCCTGACGCCGAAGGCGCGCTTCGGAATATGTTGTATCCATTCGGCACGGACACCATTTGTGTGTAAATTTCAAGATAACCAGTACAAGGTTGTTTACTGATAATGTAAGCGGCCTTATAAGTATTGTCCATATGGTTCTTGGACAAAATAAGCATTGTTTAATTGGTCTAAATAAGCATTTCGTATTTCAATGGACAAAGTAGATAATCATTTTCTAAAGCATGTGTCCCCCCTTGGCTGATTTATAAATACGCCACTGCCCGTAAGCACGTCGAAGTTGCATCAAGCATGCCGACAAAGTATCACGAATACCAAGATCGCAAATTGGTATCAATCGTTTCAGATTGATTCTGCTCGAAAGGCAAAAAGGCTCCTTATCGAAATGATAATTATGCCCTATTTCGCCGTCTGAAGCCGTAGCCATCCGGTCCAGAGCTGTAAGGAAGGTGCTTGGCAGCTCTCCAAGAGCCTGACCGTTGCGATACACAGCCGCAGGTCAGGAGTAACTGCCCGCGGCCACGTCGATCTCCTGATGATCAGGAGGCCGGAAGTGAAACGACACACATAGATAATGAACGCGCAGATGAGTGAAAAATTAACGTCGGTAGGTGTGTGTCCTGGTGTGCCGGGATATAACGTGTGCGTAAGAGGGTACGTCAAGTACTCGTATGGGTAATTGAGGTAATACAAGAAAAGTATCTGAAAGTGATATATATATATATATACACCACCTAATATATATAGGTGCAATATAGATATAGTATTGTGTGTATATATATTATCTCACCTATTATTAGTTTACGGTAACATTAATGACATATATATGAGATTAAAAAAAACCGATATATAATCTATATCGTTTTCAAGTGCCATAAGCTGTTGTGTTACTTCATTGAAAACATCGTTGCAACTGTAAAGAAAACCCGCGTTGAACATGGTAATCAAGATAAACATAAATTAAGAGAACCTAGGCATAACACCATGCTGGGAAAAGCAGCATCGTTTGAACTAAGAGGGTTGGAAATTTATGAATGAGAATTATGAGCTTCATGTTTACATGCTCATGGTCCTACATTTCCTAAATTGTCTAAAGTTTTGTGCAAGTTGAAATTGGAAGGGCGTTAACCTCAATTTGTACTGGTCAGAAAACCTGAACTTAAACTTGATAATACGTAGGCTAACTGTGTTGTGTTGTGTGTGTTGTGTTGTGTTGTGTGTGTGTGTGTGTGTAGTGGTGTGTGGTGAGGTGTGTGAGTGTGTGTGTGTATGTGTGTGTGCTGTTTTTTGGCCGTCAGACTCGGGCACAGCTTCTCCGGGTTCCTGCTGCACCTTTATTCTTGGATTGGCCGTCCCGGGTCTGGAAGGAGGTGGAGGTGGGAGGGAGTTCCCGCCTTGCTGACAAAGGGCGCCCCGGCCCTGGGTGGCCCCATTACGCACCCACTTAATTAAAAAACATCCCGGAGACACGGCCAAACAAAACAGCGCCACGGAAACCCCAAAAAAAGCGCATGCTGATCAGGCCGGGACAAAACTCAATCTAGAGGAAGGAATCGGGACACCGGAGGGCACCCGCTTCAAGCTATAGTTTCTGACGCTAAACAGGTTTAGCCCCGAGGTGGAAAAACCATTCCTCACTTATTATATTCTCATCAACAAAAAGTTCCACACATTAAAAACAGATGATTGTCGTGTGCGGCTAAAAACTTTTGCAAGGTACAAGCCCCAAAGCATTCCAGATGGGGACAGTTACTCAGAGAGGGTGAGTGTGGGACGCAATGCTCTCCGTTGGCCTGTGAAAAAACGGGGCGAAAGCGATCGCGAACGCTCCAATGTGGGCAATGGCGAACAAAAATCACTCCGAGATGATAGAAGTCGGTTGTCCCCGCCTTATTCGCCGTCAGAGTGCGGGATGGAGTGGGGCACTCTTCGGGGACACGGGGGCGATTGTCTATTTGCCGGAAATATAAATGGCCGGGGGGTGGGTGCAGGGGGGGGGGCGAATTTAGCTGGCATTTTGGGCCCGCGGCCGGCAGGGAAGGGGAAAAACCTTTATAGGCAAAACCCCAAAAACTGGAAAAGCTTAGCTGGTGATTTCCGGATCGGCTTGGGGGGGGGGAACATCGCACATTTGGGCATATTAAATGTCAGGCTGGAAGAGGATGGTTACCCGACCTCCATGTGATTTGATTAAAAATCGGTCCGCGGGAAATGTGATAAAAGGTGACTGTGGTTTACTTTGCCGGGTAAGAACGTGCCACAAAACGTCTCCCCACTGGTGGACGGATGTAAAAAAATATCGCTGCAAATAGGTAATCCCTTATGTTATTGCTAATGGCCAGACATGATTATTGTTCGCTTTGTTGATGCTTGTCATAAGTTCACCAAAAGTTTGAAATGCACTGGAGGCCGGGCGACGTACCATGCAAAACCAGGACTAAAACAAATAAATTGTTTATGGTATGTAAACGTTCGCACCAAACAAATTTCGGAAGTCAGACCTTATGATTGTGTGCTTCCGCTAATTTCAATTTGAGAAGTTTACCGACGAAAGAAGCTTGGTAGCGCGCCGGCGGATTTATGTGGAGTGTTGTAATCCCGATTAGACCGATTTGGCATAACCCCGGTTTTTTCTCTTGGCTGTGACTGGGATGACCACCGCTCGGATTGCAGGACTGTCCACGGATCTTCAGAACAAGAGAGTCCAGAATTACCAATTCGTGCTATTTGCATAATCAAGTCTTTCCTGCAAAAATCTCCAGATACTATGGATTAATTTGGTTCCCAAAGTACTAAGCTGTTGCGCATAGCTCTCTCGAACCTGATCTCTCAGGTTAAATGAACCATAGTGACGGGCAGTTGTTATTTGCAAGGTAACCCGCTCAGAGAGGTTACTTATTGCGGATAGAGGAGTAAATGTTGATCCCATTGATTAATAGCCAACATGTACAAAATACTTTATATGATACATAGGCTAGAGTCCTACTGAACACGGAGTTCGCGTGATCTCTGAGAGTTAGTTTTGCGTTAAACATGCATCACCTCTAGCCGTGACTCTCAGATGAGACTTTATTCCTGGCCTCCGTGTTGTGAACCACGAGAGTCAACTCTCAATTATATATAAATTGAGATATTATTCACCAACAACATAGTACTTGTCAATATATTGACTAACAACGAAAAAAGTGCGGTTTTCCTCTCGTTTCCATATTTTCCATCGATATACGTGCGTGTTTCCGAGTTACCCACACGGGGTAGGTATAACGGGTGCATATCTGTGAACAAATGGTACCTATTTGGGTGATATCTGTACCATTCGATCCAGCGTGTTCTAAAACGGTGCCATTAGCAGTTTTATCTTTTTTGTCTAATTTAAGTAGATCAAATTGGACCAAAACCACCCAAAATTGTTGTAGATGTCATGTTCCGAGCCTATGAAACCGAATTCGATCCGGCTTGGTCCAAAACGGTGAAATTATTCATTCCATCCACTTTGGTTCAAATTGAGTGGACCGAATTGGATCAGATCCACCGGTGTTGTTGGTTTTAGTCCAATTGGTTCATTTAGATTCGACCAAAGTGGATAAAATTCAAAATGGCATCGCTTTGGACCAAGTCGGAACGAATGGTGAAGACCCCGTCCAAATCAGTCCCATAGGGTTATAGCGTGACGACGTCTGCAGCGACTTTTGACGGTTTCGGTCCAATCTGGCCCACGTAGATCGGATCAAAGTGGATACAACTACTAACAGCACCGTTTAGGATCACACTGGATCAAATGGCGAAGACTCCGCCTTAACCATATTCCTTACGGGTGCCCAGATTACGTTACCCGCCCACTGCTGGGGCCCAGATTCTCCCCCCCCCCCAGAGATCTCGAGAGCTGCTTGGCCGATTTCGATGGAACGAACACCATTCGATTTTCGTGACAAAATCTTTCCTTTTGGACCCAGACATTTTCTTTTTGGTCAAAAATGGGGGGCAGGGGTCCAAAAATACGATTTTTAAGTTTTTCTAAAGGTCATTGCGGCCATGTAATTTGATCGATTTTCATGCCCGAAACGTTTTGAGCTTCCAAGGCAATGGTCTTTAATATATGAAGGGGGCAAGTACGAGAAAAATAATAGGCGTACTCAGGGAAGAAAAATGGGGGATTTTCTGATAACAAATATGTGCTGTTCGTGATTGTTTGGGACGATAGGAACGTCACATGTGGGCTTTGTTGCTGTAATTTTATAAATGTAATATATTGCGCATTGGCGGATCCAGGTAAACAACGTGGGAAACCATGAGTGGAACGCCTTTTATCATCTTATTAATTTGAAGTTGGGCCTAATTTGATGGAAAATATCGCCTCCCATTGTATGTACCTGAGTGCACCTCTCTCTGCACCAAAATATGTATAATCTAAGTATGTATGATGCATATAGAAGGGACATAGTTTCTGACGTTTTTATGCCACCGCAAACTACGAAGGAAATGTGCCGCATAACCGCATCCGTAACGACATCCCAAAAACATGAGCCTGGAGCCACCTCTGCTAGACCGATTTTTTTCTTCAAAGTTTTGGCACAACACGCGACATTCAATTAAAGGGAAATTAAAATAGGTCAAGACGATAGGCCTAACGGCTCAGAAGCGGCATGCGAGAAATTACCGGGGGGACAGAGTCTGCCCCCCTCCCCGCAAAAAATAGGGTTAATCGGTCTCATTGGTTCGGAGCATGACGTCTGTAACTATTTCTGGCGAGTTTATTCCAATTTAGTCCACTTAGATTGGGCCAAAGAAGAAAAAGCTCAATACTGCAACGTTTTGGACCCCACTGGATGGATTGGTGAAGATCCAGCTCAAATCAGTCTCATAGTTTCGGAGGATAATGTCATCTGCAACAATTTTTGGTGGTTTTGGTCCAATTTAGCCTCCTTGGATTATACCAAAGTGAATAAAACGCGATACAGCACCGCCTTAGACCACGCCGGATCGAATGGGGAAGACCCCACCCAAATCAGTCACGTAGGTTTGCAGATATCCGCCCGTTATCCCTCCCCTTGTGGGTAATTCGAAAACGCACACTATATTGATGAAAAGCATGGAAATTAGAGAAAAACGCAGTTTTGTATTTGTTTTCGTTGTTAGAAAATATATTGACAAGTATTTTGCGAAATGAAAAAAAAAATCGGCGTGGGTCTGGGGGCACACGAGGTCAACAAATAAATTGTCATGTAGATGTAGATGTAGATGTATTCGAACTAGATCCACTCATTGGAGTGGCTTTTCACAAGTTTCACAGACATTGCAATACATCCCTTGACTGCATACTTACACAGAAAATATTCATAACAAGGAACATGTATTCTTTACAGTAATTAGTAACCCAATGTTGACACCTCTCCTCGAAGTCGCCAAATATACAACAAAAAATATACATACGGCAAACACTCGGTCACAGGCTTTTCTCAAACCATTAATGGTATGAGAATGGCTCGCGGCCGAAAATTCACCAAATCATGAGATCACTTGGTAAAGGTCATTCAAGGTTACGCAACAAAACCCATAAATAAAGTTTTGGTTTCATTGCGAATTTAGTTACATAAGTCTTTGTAATATTCGTTTCAGTCAAACGCGTTATTTTGGTCACCAAAAATACCTCTGCAGGGTGACCTTGCAAAAATTTCCGAAGCTATAACTCGAAAACCTGAGGTCAAATCGAGCTAGTAGCCGTTTTCACGATGGATTATTTTGCGCGAAATGTTTTAAAACATTTTAAAATGTTTAAAAATGTTTTAGTAGCAGCCGTTTTCACGATGGACTAATTTGCTAAAAAAAAAATCCTCGTCCTACGGGACCGTAGGGCGAGGGCTAAAACATCTCTTGCAAATAAGTCCATCGTGAAAACGGCTACTACTAAAATATTTTAAAATGTTTTAAAACATTTCGCGCAAAATAATTCATCGTGAAAACGGCTTTAATTACCACAACTGAATTTAGTACCCAGGTTAACTCTAAAGACCAATTTTGAACAAAAATTGAAGATGAGTGCGTAATTTAGTGGAAAATCAAAATGTCGTGGAATGCGCCAGAGGTCAGGTGACGTCAGCGGGCGGTGCGAACTGTGTCCAAATATGACGGGCACGTACAACTTTCGTCTTTAAATCTGAAATCATGTCGGGTACCAGGCATCGTGCGATCGGATGGTGTGGTCAGGGTCTGCGCAACAAGCTCAGCTTAGCGCAGGTTCTGGCTTTGGAAATCCATCGATTCAAAATGTTTGGGCTATTTTTGTATTGTAGTCCTCCATAGGCAATACTGTAATGCTGACCATCATTAGCATTGATCTACATGTTATGTAAAATGTGTCCCACGAGGTCCACTGCACTGAATCGACATTGACAGCGGACATGATGGCTTGGAAATGCTCTCCCGATAAATCGTCATCGCGCCACTGCACCCACAGCTATATGACGTCCGTGTCACGTGACCCCATGATGGTGGGGGTATTGGGCTCCGACAGGCCGGCCTTGTCGCCACTGCACACAGCTATTGTACGTCCGTGTCACGTGACCCCATGATGGTGGGGGTTATTGGGCTCCGACAATGCAGCCGGCTACGGCCACTGCACCACCGCTATATGACGTCGTGTCACGTGAATCCCATGATGGTGGGGGTATTGGGCTCGACAGAGCCGGCTACCCACTGCACCCCACAGCTATATGACGTCCGTGTCACGTGACCCCATGATGGGTGGGGGTATTGGGCTTCCGACAGAGCCGGCTATCGCCAACTGGCACCCACAGCTATATGACGTTCCGTGTACGTGACCCCATGATGGTGGGCGGTATTGGGGCTCCGACAGAGGCCGGCTGTCGGCCACTGCACCCACAGCTATATGACGTCCGTGTCACGTGTACCCATGATGGTGGGGGTATTGTGGCCTCCGACAAGAGCCCGGCTGTCGCGCGCTGGCACACAGCTATATGACGTCCTTTGTCCGTGACCCATGCATGGTGGGGGTATTGGGCTTCCGACAGTGCCGGGGCTTGTCGCCACTGCTCCCACAGCTATATGACGTCCGTTGTCACGTGACCCGATGATGGTGGGGGTATTGGGTCCTCCGCAGAGCCGGGCTACGCCATCTACCCACAGCTATATGACGTCCGTGTCACGTGACCCCCATGATGGTGGGGGGTCATTGGGCTCCGTGGAAGAAGCCGGCTATCGGGCCACTGCACCCACAGCTATATGGACGTCCGTGGACACGTGACCCGGATGATGGTGGGGGGGGGGGTATTGGCTCCGACAGAGCCGGCTACGCCAGCAACACAGCTATATGCCGTCGTGTCAGCGTGACCCCATGATGGTGGGGGTATTGGGTCTCCGACAAGAGCCGGCTGTCGCCACTGCAGCCACAGCTATATGACGTCCGTTCCCACGTGACCCCATGAATTGGTGGGGGTATTTGGGCTCCGACAGAGCCGGCTACGCCTGCAACCCGACAGCATATGACGTCCGTGTCGGTGACCTCGATGATGGGTGGGGTATTGGGCTCCGACAGAGCCGGCTATTCGCCACTGCACCCAGCATATGACGTCCGTGACACCGTGCCCGATGATGGTGGGGGGGGGGGGGGGGTGGGTATTGGGCTCCTGACAGGGCGGCTCGCCACTGCACACAGCTATTGACGTCCGTGTCACGTGACCCATGATGGTGGGGGTATTTGGGCTTCGACATGAGCCGGCTGTCGCCACTGCACCCCAGCTATAATGACGCCGTGTAGCGTGACCCGATGATGGTGGGGGTATTGGGCTCCGACAGAGCCGCTGTCGCCTGCTGCACCACGCTATATGACGTTCCGTGTCACGTGACCCATGATGGTGGGGTATTGGGGCTCCGTACAGAGCCGGCTTATCGCCACTGCAACCCACAGCTTATAATGACGTCGTGTCAGTGACCCGAATTGATGGTGGGGGTAATGGGGCTCCGACAGAGCCCGGTATCGCCACTGCACCAAGCTATATGACGTCCCGTGCACGTGACCCGATGATGGTGGGGGGGGGGGTATTGGGCTCCAGAGCGCTAGCCACTGCACCCACAGCTATAATGAGCGTCCGTGTCACGTGCCCATGATGGGGGGGGCTATTGGGCTCCGACAGAGCCGGCTGTCGCCACTGCAACCCACAGCTATTAATGACGTTCCGGGCACGTGACCATAGATGGTGGGGTATTGGGCTCCCGACAGAGCCGGCTGTCCGCCGCTGCACCAAAGCTATATGAGTCCGTGGTTTCACGCTGCCCCCATGATCGGTGGGGGTATTGGCCTCCGTACAGAAGCCGGCTGTCGCCGCTGCACCCATCAGCTATATGACGTCCGTGTCACGTGACCCATGATGGGTGGGGGTATTGGGCTCCGTCAGAGCGGCTACGCACTGCACCCACAGCTTATATGAGTCCGTGTCCACGTGACCGATGATGGTGGGGGTATTGGGCTCCGACAGAGCCGCTATCGCCACTTGCACCCCAGCTATATGACGTCCGTGACACTGACCTCGATGATGGTGGGGTAGGCGGCAGTGGGCTTATCGGGACATCGACAGAGCGGCTTACGCAACCGCACACTGCACCACCAGTCTATGACCGCTCGTGTCACTGACCCATTGATGGTGGGGTATTGGGTCCGACTAGAGCCGGCTTGTCCGCCACTGCATCCCACAGCTATATGACGTCCGTATGTCACGTGCCCGAATGATGGTCGGGCAGGTATCGGGCTCCGACGAGCCCGGCCTGTCGGCCGGCTGCATCCAAGGCTATATGACGTTCCCGTGTCACGTGACCACCATGATGGTGGGGATTGGGCTCCGACAGAGGCCGGCTATCGTCCACTGACCCGCACAGCTATATTGACGTCGTGTCCGTGACCACGATGCATGGTGGGGTATTGGGCTCCGACATGGAGCCGGCTATCGGGCCACTGGCACCCACAGCTATATGACGTTCCGTGACACGTGCCCCGATGATGGTGGGGGGGGGGATTGGGCTCCGACAGAGCCCGGCTTACGGCCACTGCACCCGACAGCTTGATATGTAGTCCGTGTCACGGTGACCCCATGATGGTGGGGTATTGTTGGCTCCGACAAGAGCGGCTGTCGCCACGCATCCCACAGCTATATGACGTCCGGTGGCAGCACGTGACCCCATGATGGTGGGGGGTATGGGTTCCGACAGAGCCGGCTGTCGCCGGCACCAAACTATTATGAACGTCCGTGTCACGTGGACCCCATGAATGGTGGGGTATTGGGGCCTCCGACAGGAGCCGGCTAATCGCCACTGCACCCACAGCTATATGACGTCGTGCACGTGACCCATGATGGTGGGGGTATTGGGGCTCCGACGAGAGCCGGCTGTCCGCCGGCTGCATCCCCACAGCTATATTGAACGTCCCGGTCACGTGACGCATGTATGGTGGGGGTATTGGGCCCGACAGAACCGGCTGTCGCCACTGCAACCCACAGCTATATGACGTCCGGCACGGTGACCCCATGATGGTTGGGGGTTGGGCTGCACGCCATGAGCCGGCTGTCGCGCTGCACCCACAGCTATATGACGTGTGTCACGTGGGACCCATGCAATGGTGGGGTATTAGGGCCTCCGAAGAGCCGGCCTGTCGCCGCTGCAAAGCCCAACAGCTATACGACGTCCGTGTCACGTGACCCCATGATGTGGGGGTATTGGCCCGACATGAAGCCGGTGTTCGCCACTGCCCCCACAGCTATATGACGTCCGTGTACGTACCATGATGGTTGGGGGTATTGGGCCGGACAGAGCCGGCTACGCCACTGCACCCACAGCTATATGACGTCCGTGTCACGTGACCCCATGATGGTGGGGGGTATTGGGCTCCGACAGAGCCGGCTACGCCACTGCACCCACAGCTATATGACGTCCGTGACTACGTGACCGATGATGTGGGGGGGGGGGGTATGGGTCCGAGCAAGAGCGGGCTTACGCCACTGCACTCCACATGCTATATGAACGTCCGTGTCACGTGACCTATGAATGGTGGGGGTATTGGGGCTCCCGACAGAGCCGGCTATCGCCACTGACCCAAGCTATTGACGTCCGTGTACGTGACCCATGGAGGTCGGGGGTAATTGGCTCCGACAGAGCCGGCTATCGCCTGACCCACACTATATGACGTCCGTGTCACGTGACCCCATGATGGTGGGGGTATTGGGCTCCGACAGAGCCGGCTGTCGCCACTGCACCCACAGCTATATGACGTCCGTGTCACGTGACCCCATGATGGTGGGGGTATTGGGCTCCGACAGAGCGGCTCGTCGCCACTGCACCACAGACTATATGAACGTCGTGTAACGTGACCCATGCTGGTGGGGGTATTGGGCTCCGACAGAGCCGGTAGCCACTGCAGACCCACAGCTATATGACGTTCCCGTGTCACGTGACCCCGATGATGGTGGGTGGGGGGGGGTATTGGCTCCGACGAGCCGGTTACGCCACTGCACCCACAGCTATATGACGTCGGGTCACGTGACCCGATGAATGGTGGGGTGTGGGGGGTATTGGGCCCTTCCGACAGAGCGGCTAACGCACTGCACCCACAGTATATGACGTCCGTGTCACGTGACCCCATGATGGTGGGGGTATTGGGCTCCGACAGAGCCGGCTATCGCCGCTCTCACAACACTGTCGTCCATCCCCGCGGCGTTCCTATCTCAATGGCTTCATCCTGCGGCCGATCCGTTCCAGCACTCCGCTGAGTGTTCGCTGAAGTTGTATGGCGCCCAGCGTCTGTAGTTGGACAGCTAAACACTCGCCTGTTATCCGACAGCGGGGTCGTGCCACTGACCACTCATGACTCCAATATGTGAGTCATGAGGGGCATCAAATGCCCTCGTACATCGAGATACCCTGCTCCGTCTCGATGTTAAAGGAAATCCAAAGCTTGCTACTCGTTGAAGTGAGATGACAGGAAAGAGAACTTGATTCGCCATTGGTGTCAATGGCGATATTTAGGGAAATAATAGCCCCTATTTAGGGAAAATGTCCGTATTGAGCCACCTAAAGCGAAACCTAAATGATGCTGAGGATGTAATTAAGCTGTTCAGGTATAAATTTTGAGCTATTTACCGTAGTATTTTCTTCAACCATTGACAGCAGAACTTAAGGTATCGTTTTCTCGTGCTAATTATAGCTTATTTCGACGTCATCAGAAAACCGTTCTGGAAGTGGCTTATAGATGGTCTTAACTGTGTCAAATTTCAGCAACTTGTAACACATGTTGAGTCGATAGAGCGTAAAGGGCTTGAGGGACATTTTTCTATTTATATCGTTTTTATGTTATAGATATAGTTTCCTAGGAGCAAACAAACACACTGCTTGTGAGTGTTAGAGTTTTTTAATACCATTGACATTCTTTGTTTTCTTCCGTCTCCTGGCTCATTTAGAAGCTTTTAAAAGCTGAGGCATGATGAGGAATTAGTTAATAAGATAGACGACAATTATATTGACTGGAACATTATTAACACCTACTGGAAATATTGTCTCACTCTTATATTGACAGCAACGGTTTAAATAAATAAAGAAGCGAGGAGTGGAAGATCACGGCATTTAATAGGGACATGTGAAAATAAGAATCAAATCCTTCCAAATACAAAAACATGCGTTTATCCGTAGTAAATGTTGCAATCAAACAAGTGAAGAAAAACGAGTACTCAGCACCACACTATGTATAAAAAATCCTTTTTAGACAGAAGTAGGAAAAGGAGAAGTTTCAGACGTATCACAAACTACGTTGGACAGCGCAATTTTGCACGGTAGCACAACCAGAGCACCTTTCCATATATATTTGACGAAAACATGAACCACATTGAGTTAAATATGAATACATTTCATCAGCAACGCCGCAACTTTGCAAGATAATAGATCTATGAAAATGTTTCATTATTTGTATTTTGTGTTATCGTGTAACTGATTACAATATCATTCAGATAAACTAACAAACCTGGCCTCATCGCCGCGCTATTCCGCCACAAAACAGATTGGCAATTTAGGGATCAGCCTTGGGTTCTACAGATAAGGCTACCAGCTCTAAGCAGGGCTGTGCTGTCCGCTTCAACGACGTCATGAGATCAAAAGCCTCACCGCAGATCGCTGTGGGCTGCCATTTGACAGTTTCCGGCGTTCTGCAACGTGCTGATAGACAGACAGCGAGGAACGCCTCCAAAACGACGGCTTGTAATTTAGTAAGCCGTTCGGCAGACACCTCACCAATCATAGAAGCTCAGGCAGCACACATTGGTAAGTTGGGGTCGTGCATGGAGACGTCTGGTTTTGTCAGCGATTTGTCGGCGTTTTGTCGGCAACGTGTTGGCAGCAAAATCAGGTCTGAGCATGACATCGGGCTCAAGCCTCAAGAGTTATGCGAAATGGACTCTTCCACGCGTCTTTGCCGTCTAATACAATGTCACCAAACCTAACATGTGGTAATGCATCATTGCAATCCTTTCCATGTGAAACCAAATATCTCGCACTTAAAAGGCCAGTCTCCACCCATTGCCTTTGAGCTATTTTTTGTTCTGCCATTTGTAATATGAGCAGTGTGCCCAGCAAATAGCCTCTCCATGCAAAAATACAAAGTGGCAACAATTTGAAATGCATAGCCATCTTCACGTAAAATGCACTGTTCACAAAGCCATTTCCACGCAAAAATGCAGAGTGGCAAAAATAAAAATAGCCATCTCCACACAAAAAAGCAGAGTGGCAACAATAGAAATAGGAAAAAAATAATATGGTTTTCAACATGTGAGAAGGATTGCTGGTTGTTATAAAAATTTCAAGGAAGGGACAAAAAAAATTGTCTTTGTAGTATTACCTTATGAAGAAAGTAATGAAAGAAATTGGGTATGCTTTGCACTTAGATATAGAAAGGCTAAGAGGAGATCTTAATTGAAGTTTTTCAAATTTGAAAAATGGTCAGTATTCTGGATATTTAAAAGCAATGTGTGAGTTCAATAGGGAAAATCGAGGTAGAGTTCATTAGCATAAACGCATTACGGAACAAAGTAGGACTGGGCTACGACAGTCATTGTTTAGTAGAAAGGTTGTAGGACATTGCAATAAACTACCGGGAGATTGTCGCTGCGCAGTGACACTTGCTTCTGCTTCAAAATTAGATTAGATAAATACTTTTACAGGAAGGGGCTAATAAGTTTCATAATACTCGTTGGATTAGCCTTCTTTTAGGCAAGTAGAGTATTGCGATTTGAAGGGGCGAAGCTGGCGGAGGGGATGTGCAACCTCGGATGGGTCCAAGAGGCTCTTTGTTGCACTTGCTTGATGTCTCTAAGTCTTTAAAAACAACCTAATACAAACGAAATAATCTGACAATAATATGCCACAACGACCGTCTGCTGGAACTGCTGATGATGCTGGCCACAACTGATACCACTACGGACGGCGCCGCCTGGCGAGCCTCACGTCACACAACAGCGAGGATTCACGTCACACGTGGACCGGACAGTCGACCTGACAGAAGAGTTTTGCAGTAATAATAGCAATGGAAAACGGAAATAACATAAAATCATATTTTCTTTAACATTGGTTATTGGTTTATTTCAGAAATCCAAAACTATTGTGTTTTGACCCCAAAGAGTCAAAACTGTTTTGTATCACTACAAAAATCGAATTGTCAATGATGTTTACAAAAACAGATAACGTCTGAGAGAACTGAGAACTGATTATAACAATACCAAACAAATTTTAAAAGCAATATCTCTATTTTTTTGACTGAGTAGTGAAAAAACTTATGTTATTTTTAATTATTATTATTATTAATTATTACTATCATTGTTTTGTTGGCACAGAATGCAACAACTTTATTTTTTTATTTTTGTTTGAGCTAATGGTCTAAGGAAATGTTCTTTTTATTTGCATTTAATCATTTTCTAATTTTGAGGTTTTTCTTGATCGCCATTCTGAACGTGATCTGAGTCGAGGTTGCTAAATCCTAATCGTCCCATACAATAATCTCTTATGGTGACGATGTCCGTAGACCTAAGAGGTTATTAACTAACCCAGAGCTAAAAGTTGATATATGATCAGATAGCTAAATCAACGACCAACAACCTAACCTAGCCGCGAAGCGGCTAGAATTTTTCAGTTTTGTATGGTGAATAGCTGGATTTTGACTGCTTCAAAGCTATTTTAACACAACCCATAATTATGTCCATCTCTTTCCTCGAGTACCACACCCGCGACCCAGTCCCACCAATTTCCATAATTATTATTCACCACAACTTTAAAGCATTCAAAATCGCGAACAAATATAAAAGTTAGCCCCACGGGGGAGGAGGATGGAAAGCAAAGTCCTCTTCTCACACAAAGTGGGGGAAAAAGGAAGCGCCAGTTAACAATTGCTTACCAAGCCGGATCGCCTGGCACCGCCCCCCAGAGAGGCTGCAGAGAAGTGCGGGGGGTCCATGGCCCCGGGCACGATTGTCCGGCGCTGCTGACCCCACTAGTTGTGCCAGTTTGCGAGGGAGCCGGTCGGCCGCCACCGGCAGGGAGGCCTGGGCGTGTAGATGAGTGCCGCTAATCATCCAGCGCAGGGAGCTGGCCCGGCTGCCCCGCCGTTTCCCTGAGCGGCTCATGATGTAAGTGGTATTTTGGTAATCCATAGATGCATTTTATATACTTACATCCTGCCCACAGCCATCGATGAATGTATTTAAGTGTTGGGACGAAACGTCGCCAAAATAAGGTACATGCTATAAAATAACATGTACGAAACGACCAGAGAAAATTGGCCGCCACAAACGAATATTATATTTAAATATATATACTATACTATATTAACTCAACACCTAGAAACAAACGTATAACAAATACATGAACCAAACAAAACCAAACAGCTCAACTGCTCTTCATATTTCAGGAATAATTACGTGCTGCTCTGGCTCTTGAACCAGGTAAGGTGTCTCCTTGATAGTCCACAGAGACACCTTCGATTTATCGTTTTGACGCTTATTACCATGCCACGCTGAAGTTGAAGCGAGACAACTTGCCGTGCTTAACAACCTTACAAAGTTTACCTGACGGGTCCTGACGTGTGACAGAGCAAATTACATTGGCATCGTTCAGCAGCAACAGTTTGGCGGATTCAACAACTTAGCGCTTATGTGAGGATCAATAAAGAGACAACTGTTCTGCGTTCCAAGGGCGCCGCCAACTCCCGAAAGCTGGGGGGGACGGAGATATTTTGAAGTCGATTCTTGCCATGCAACGCCCATAGGCGTAATGTTAAAATTCAAAAATGTTTGAGGGTCACATCCCCCTTTCCCCTCCTGTGGCGGAGCCCCTGAGTCGCGTTCTGCCTCCTTGTGCTAACAGATATTGTCACCATGTGGTTCCGAGAATGCCGACACAAAAAGTGGTTAATCTGGGAAATCAGTAGAGTTGGTTCATATCTGCTCCCTCTAGTACATAAGCTAACTTATACGGGATTAGCTCCTTGAGCACTGGATTATAACATCATGATAACCAAGCCTGCGCAGCACCACTCTCAGTCTGCTCCGAGCCGTTCTGGTTACCAGCCCCCCACCCACCCCCTCCCCCTTCCCTGCCAGCTGCGTACCACGGGCGATGGTGGGCGGAGGTCGAACTGCGATAAATCCTCTGGAACAATCTGTAACACGGCACAGCTGCAGGCGAAGTGCATTGCGGTAACATATGGAGGGAGAGAGAGAGAAGAGAGAGAGAGAGAGAGAGAGAGAGAGAGAGAGAGAGAGAGAGAGAAAAAAAAAATGTTATCTCCTACATATGACGCAGAAACAGAGCCTGTGCCTGTAGATCCGTAGGAAGGCAAGTGTAAAGAAAGTTTTGTGTTTATTCAAGCTGTTCTTAAAGTCTAAAATAGTTGGCATGCTAAAGAGGCGTAGCTTTTAGTGATAGCTGTTTCATACCTATGTCCGTCGTGATAATGTATAGGTGCCTTGACATCCAAAAGTTGATCGCTGCTGAATCAATAATTGTGCTGCATAACACAAATGGAAAAATGGAAATTTATTGTAACATGAAATAAATGAAGCATGAAGAGAGGCTATCGGCCAAATGAGGTAAGAAGACAATAACACGTTTGACCTCTCCTGACATCCACCACCCTCGTCTGACCTCTCCTGACATCCACCACCCTCGT
>VOPJ01011103.1:0-28590 GCA_014673585.1 Semibalanus balanoides
ATCCGACACCTTCCTCGTTATCCGGCCAGACCCGTACTGATCTCCATCCGACACCTTCCGCGTTATCCGGCCAGACCCGTACTGATCTCCATCCGACACCTTCCGCGTTATCCGATCAGACCCGTGCTGATCTCCATCCGACACCTTCCGCGTTATCCGGCCAGACCCGTACTGATCTCCATCCGACACCTTCCTCGTTATCCGGCCAGACCCGTACTGATCTACATCCGACACCTTCCGCGTTATCTGGCCAGGCCCGTACTGTTCTACATCCGACACCTTCCACGTTATCCGACCAGACCCGTACTGATCTCCATCCGACACCTTCGTCGTTATCTGGCAAGGCCCGTACTGATCTCCATCCGACACCTTCCTCGTTATCCGGCCAGACCCGTACTGATCTCCATCCGACACCTTCCGCGTTATCTGGCCAGGCCCGTACTGATCTCCATCCGACACCTTCCTCGTTATTTGGCCAGGGCCGTACTGAGAATATAGCGCAAGTTTCCTGGTAAGGGTATACTTATCCTCGTCATTCGATGATGCATTGATGTAGTTTGGAAATGGTGATCACTGTTTGTAGGTTTGCAGCTTAATGTTGCTGCTTAGTTTTACTGCCCTCGTGTTTTGTTGTCTGGTGTGCTTTACATGTCACTGCTGCTACTGATCTGCCAGTTCGAGTCATAATATTGATCCAACCGTGCGATATGCACACTGCAATATTTGAGTATTTATTTTGATATCGGATGGAAAAATGTAATTTGATCTAAATGTAATTGTATTTGAAATATAGATAGATTGATAACAAATATTGATCGAATACCTATTGTAAAGTAGCATTGATTCAGCCATCTCGCTTGGCTTGGATGCTTCCCTGAACAAAAACAGATATTTTTAATATAAATTAATGTGATCTATCGTGTAAAAAAGAATGCAAATAATAATTGTATTGAACGAATGTCTTCTCGTGTGTCGTTTAAACGTCTAGTTTACAATATTAAGTGCATTTCTTTCGTTCAGCCGGCAACCGGATATAAGGCTGACCCGCCTCATGCGCTTGTGCCTCTCCTCCAATTTGTGCCTTTCCTTCCTGATATAAAATAGTTATATTTGTATTGAATCTTTGCTCCCCTAGTGACAAGAGACAGGCATATGCATCCTAATCTGACAGTATATTAAATCAGCTTCGTTATTTAAAACATGTATTATTTCTAACTTATCGTGAATTGTGCACGTTGCGACAGTCCGGCTTATACGTCGGTCAGGAGCCATTGTGATGCTGTTGGCTTATATTTGCCACGCGACCGTCTATTAAATCGACACGTGTCAGCGCCCTACTACCTACGCATAGTTGAACACACAATCGGCCTCGCTCGTTGTACCCGAAGTACCACCCACCTGCCGCACTGCCGAATCACGTGACACGTTCACCACACTCGCTGACTGCGGCAGTACCGCGCGGCGTTTATCGCTCTCACAGAGCCACATATATACTCTCTAACAGACCGACAAACCTGCATCGCTCGCTTCAACTCGATGCCTCGCTGACGGCCGCGTTAGGCACATGCCACCGTAACTTCAGCATCGATCCCTGGCCACTGGCCGTCCACGGCGGGCCGTGCACGTGCATTGTTGTGGCTCGTTTCCGTGACGTCCGGTGGCGGCCGGGTGCCGCCGGGCCGCGCCGCACCACGTGTCGACTGTTGTCGCTCGTTTCCGTGGCAGCGCGGTGGCGAGGTGCCGTCGCTTCAGCTCGTCGGTGGACGCCAGCGGCGGCAGTGTGCGCCGTGAGTGTGTCGGCGCCACGCCACGCCGCCGTTTCATTCACACTTTGGCCCAAAGCGTCTGGCGCACGACGCCCAGCGCACGACGCGCCGCCGCGCCGCCGGAGAGTGCGTTCTGGAACGCAGCGTTTTGGCAGAACGCCCATTTCCGGGCGATGAAGAAGCGGCGTGGCGTGGTGTTTTGATGTGTGGACGGTCGGAGCCGGCCGCCGGCCCGGGTATGGACGCCGTTTAGCGGTGTGTGACAGACGTGTCAGCAGTGCGGCTGGGTGTGGAGCCGGCTGGGCGGAGGCTGCTGAGCGGACGGGCGGGCGACCCTGACTGGCCGGCCGGCCGCCGCTGTGTCGCACCGGACGGGCAGCGGAGCGGCAGTGTGAGACAGAGTGTCGTCAGGCTCGGTCACCGCAGGCCGCTGTGTCACAGTGACGGCAGCCACGGTGGAGTGGCACGAGACAGCTGAGTGGGACATTGGCGTCACAGAGCAGCAGCCCGCCGCCGCTGACGCTGACAGTGACGCGCCAGTGACGCGACCAAGCCGAGCTCGGCAACAGAAGAACGGCAGAACGATCAACATGGATCCTGTACGCAGCGCTGCCAGGCGTCTCTTGCGAGTAGGTGGTTTGAACGTGCACCGCTATGATGAAAACAGTATCATAAGCCGTTTGCACGATGTCTTATTTTGCGCGAAATGTTTTAAACATTTTAAAATGTTTTAAAATGTTTTAGTAGTAGCCGTCTTCACGATGGACTAATTTGCGATAAATATTTTAATCATCGCCCTATGTAGGGCGACGGTTAACTATATTCCCTGCGGGGGCAGTTCTGCCCCCCGGTAGTTTTTCGCCCGCGGCTTCTGAACCGTTACGTCTATCGTCTTGAAACTGTCGGAATTTTCCTCAATATGAACGACGCGTGTTCTGTCAAAATTTTGAGAAAAAAATCGTCACTGTAGAGGCGGCTCCAGGGTCATGTTTTTGGGAGGTCGTTACAAATGCGGTTGTGCGGCGCATACTTCCTTCGTAGTTTGAGTTGGAATAAAAGCGCCAGAAACTAAGTTACTGCTTTATACATCATACATAATTGGATTATGCATATTTGGTGGCAGAGGCGCACTCAGGTACATACAATGGGAGGAGATATCCTCCGTCAATTTAGGCCCAACTTCAAATATAAGCAAGATGATAAAAAGCGTTCCGCACATCGTTCCTTCCACGTTGTTTACCTGAATTTGCATATGCACAATTTGTTACATTTAACAAATTACAGCAACAAATCCCACATGTAACGTTTTCACGTCCCAAACACTCAGGAAAAGCACATATTTTTTATAAAAAATCCCACATTTTATATCCCTGAGTACGCCTATGATTTTTCATTTTTGCACTTTTCCCTTTCACACATTCAAGACCATGACATTGGAAGCTCAAAAACGTTTTTTTTTGCAGGAAAATCGATCGAATCACTTGGCCACAATTACCTATACAAAATCGTATTTTTGGTCCCCTGGCCCCCCATTTTTGCACAAAAAAGCAATTTTGGGGTAAAAAAAAAGATTTTGTCACGACGAATCGAATGGTGTTCGTCCCATCGAAATCGACCGAGCGGTTCTCGAGATCTCTGGGGGCAGAATCTGCCCCCCCCACGCAGGTTAACGTATTTCTGGCCGCCCGCAGGGAATAGGGTTAAAACATTTTTTTTCTCGAAAATTAGTCCATCGTGAAAGCGGCTACTACTAAAACATTTTAAACATTTACATATGTTTTAAACCATTTCGCGAAAAATAATCCATCGTGAAAACGGCTATTGTCTTGCTGTAGAACAGCACACAACAGGCGCGGATCCAGAATTCTTCCCAGGAGGGGGCTTGGCAATGGGTGCGATGCTTATGGCCGGTCAAAATCTGTGGTTACAATTTTTGTCGGTACTTTCAAATATCCTTTTTGAATAAACTGTGATTATGAAGCACGTTGCACCAATTTGATAAATATTTGCTATTTTTCGTTGAGTTTATCTGCCTTCAGGAGGGTGAGCGCCCTAACCTCACCCTCCTGAATCTGTGCCTGCACAACAATCTCTGATACTATAATGTACTACATGAACGATGGCTGTGATATACAAATAGACGTCTTTTTGTTCATCCATTCTTAGTTATTTTTGTCGTACAACATTCACTGTGTATAGATGTATGGCATTACCATCTGCATCAAATTTAGGTGATATACGCATCGAAGCGATCGGTACTAATTTATAACACTGATTTTATTCAACTTAAAGGGACATTCCCTTCTTTTTAAAGTTGTCAAATATACGCCATTTGAAGTGAAAATATGAAGTAAGTGAGCTGCTTAAAGACGATTACGATATCCTTGTCTCGAAGATGCCACTTAACTTTATAAATATCAAATTATTTTGTGGTGATGACATCATTATTAAGCAATATTAAAAACCTTTAAGCTGCCAAATGATATACACAATGTTTTCACACACTTCTTACGATTTGAATACAAACAAGTCTTTTCTTTCTTATCGCGTGTTCCGAAAATAAGTGCTTTCGAAAAAATAATAATTGATGGAAAATCACAATATATTGGGTTAGAGCCCCTATAAATGCACGGTTCCTAAATGCACACACTTTGCACGAAAATCGCTCAAAGGGAAAAATAAGTCTTCATCAAACCACATGAGCTCTAGATCGCGTTATGCAGTCCTTCTGTCAACGAAGTGACAGCTACAGATGATAAGCTCAACCATAGATTACATGAACTTCAACGTTTAACAACGTTACAGCGTAGTTCATGTTATCAGCTAGGCTGAATATATTTTTAAGGAGTTAAGCTGGATTTTTTGAAGCTCTGTTCATTTTTACGGTGCGAAAAAACGTCTTATGTAGAAATGAACGATTTAGAAAACATGTTGTACCTATGAAATGCTGAGACTTAGCTAGCCTTAGTTGCATTGAGTGGATGTTGTCCCAGGGAATATCACGGCGTGTTGGTTAGACGGTTGTTGCATCATTCTTATGGAAAATGAGAGCTTTTTTCGATGTGCGCTATTATCTATATCCGCTCCAAAATGCGCGCACTTACCTATCATTTTATCGCACTTTCTCAAAGCCTGCTTATGTTTTATCTTAGGAGCAGTGGTTTGTTGGAGGGATGGTATCATTGCTAGGTGATGTTGTTTCTGCTTGACATCGCCACTCCGGCTAATTAAAAATTTCATCCCGTAATTCCGTGTGGACGCGCGAGGTCTTCCGCGTCAACTATAGGTAAAATCTACTATGACCGGACCGGCCTAACAGTTGTCATGTTTTTAAAGGCTCATGTCTTGATAACTTTTTAATTAATTTGACAGAAAACTTGCGCACAAATGACGAATATGTACATACTAGCTCTTATTTCTGTTCACTTGCCTTCTCGTGCAAAAAATGTGAGAATTTAAACGTGTAGGTATGGCTCGTCTTCACAGTTCTTAGATTAGTGCAGAGAATGTGCACATGTGCGCAATTAGGAACAAATGGCTCTAACTACGCACAGTTGCAGATCTATATTTATCCACCTTCCACACTCAAATGGCTATATATTTGGGAAATGCAAATGCAGGGTATTGTAAATTAAAGAACGAAAGTTCCATTTTCAATGAGACCATGAAGTCAAATTGTATAGCATTTGCACTACAGCGGTGTCCCTTAGGCGTGCGTAATTAGCGACGTTTACCCTTTATAAAGTATATTGATAGGAAAAAAGGGGAAAAATTGATAGGAAAACAGGTAAATGCAATAGCATGATGCGCTCCCCTGAACACCGTGGCTATAATATGTATAACGTCGCACACAATACAGCGCATTCGAGGCATGCTTGTTTTTTATTAAGTATTCCAATAAAATCCGAAACATCAAAACCACTTACACTCCAAACAATTGACAGAGCTCCGATCTAGTTAAATAACAGCACAGCGTGTCGTCACGTCACTCATCCATGGAACTTAGCGATCATATCAAATCAAAACAGACCAGACCATCACCGCTTATGTCTAAACAGATATACATGGCGGTGACTAGAGATGACATCATCTGAACAAAACAACTAAATTAGGGTGGGTCTTACCAAGGGCCAAATCAAAAATCCATCTGTAATTATATAAGACTAGATAACTGATGCTTCCTAAGTTTCACTACATAGCCAATAACTTGGCTATCTCAACTCAAAACCAATGTTAAAGAGAAATAATCACCCTTTCCCACAAAAATTGAGTTTTGACTTGAAATCGAGAGACGAGACAAAAATGTTTTGTAAATTCATCACATTTTGCATAAAAATATTCTTACCGAAATATATTTCAAGTTTATGTTGATAAGCGTTCCACACTTTCAATGACTGGTACTTGCATGCTGCTCGCAAGTACTTTTGGACTTAATCAAACTGCAGAATTTTCCCGTATTGTTTTCTTACGCAATGGAGTAGAAAATTTATCTTTAATTCTGCTTGTTTCGATAATATGACTGGTGATCCCATTCATTTGACAGACATTGAATGCAAAAGAAAACCAAATTAGCAGTTTAACTTGGCCCCCTATGGCTGCCTAGTCGTACCTACTGGTTTTGAAATTGTTTCATAAACTGTCAGCATTACAAGCTTAGTGTAACTTTGCATCTAGCTGTATACAACACTATGGCTTATATCATCATTGCAAAACATATTAAAAAAAAAAATCGCAAACAATCAAACACTAAGCATTAAATCGGAAAACTCAACATGGCAAACACACGAACCGGGTCATGTAAGTTTCGAGCGGTTTAGTTTTCAGGGCACATGTCCCCAGAGGACGCTGCACGAATTTGAAACACCACCGGCGGGAACACACTGCTCATGGCGGCTTCCATAGTGATGGGACACACTGTTCATAGCGCGGCTTCAATAGTGATGGGAACACACTGCTCATGGCGGCTTCAAATAGTGATAAGAACACACTGTTCATGGCGGCTTCAAATAGTGATGGGAACACACTGCTCATGGCGGCTTCAAATAGTGATGGGAACACACTGCCCATGAGTTTCGAAAGAAGTATGCGAACTTATTTTTTAAACTTACAGCATTGAATAAGTGAATAATTGCATTTAATTATTAAATTAATATCAAATCTTTGTTATACCATTACGGTCCAGAAGCCTAAGAAATTGTTGCTTACGAAATACAAAGTTATTATTTCCTTTTAAGGTGAGCATGTCTCTTAAAAATGGGATATCTTTGCGTTAGTAGTACATTATACATTGTACATACATTGAATCAATATTGTAAAGATGTGCCATATTTTTGGGATGATAATCTGTAGATGGAAGATTTGAAGATGTATAGAATTAAGCACCCTTGATATAAGGCTTATTCCATTAAGGCTTCGAGCAAATGTTTTGCACTCATCTGTCGTTTTCATAGAACTAAGCAATTATAATCCAAAGTTTTTGAGGCTTGGAATATAAAACTGTTTTGGTGAATTGCGAAAGATTTTATGCTCCCATATTTCATTTACGTTATGACGTAAATCAAATTAGGCATTAATGCTGCGTCATAAATGAAATATATGACATCAAACTAAAACAGTTTCCTGCCTTGCCTTAGCTTTATAGGCGATAACACGGAAAAGCCTCGTTAATCGCGTGGCCTTGTCCATCTGACTTTAACATACCGATAGCAGCAGATGTTCAGAATGGGCTCACGAAGGGACATGATCTCCGGTAGCTGCCCCTGTCTGTCACTTTACCTGAATACTAAGCTCACTGATCTGAGTATATCTCACTGATCACCCGCGTCGTATCTTAAACCCATTCTGTCCGCGTCGGTCTTGTTATTAATGGGGCACCAAAGCTACCGACCGCTCACCTCTGAGGCCCCCTAAGATACTGACCTGTGACCTCTGTAACCCTCTCAGACACTGACCTCCATTTCTTTCCAGCAGAAAGGCGCTGACTCGACAGCGGAGAAGCCGGAGATGAGCAATAATCCCGGTGCCGACTCACCTGGCGCTGGCGGGGGTGACCGGCCTGATGGCGCTCTCCCGCGGAACGGAGCGCGGGAGCGGGCCTCGAACGAGGCGAGCGAGGCGACGGCGGTGGCGGTGGCGGCGGCGGCGGCGGCGGCCGGCACCGCGGCACTCCGGCAGCAGTCGCGCTCCCTAACCTCTCTGCCGCCCGAGCCGTACGCCATCATGCGCAGCAAGGCGCTCAACACCCGCGTCATCATCAACGTGGGCGGCATGAGGCACGAGGTGCTCTGGTCGACGCTGGAGCGGCTGCCACACACGCGGCTCGGTCGTCTCAAGGACCGCAACACGCACGAGTCGATCATGGAGATTTGTGACGAGTACTCTCTTGTGGACAACGAGTACTTCTTCGATCGCCACCCGCGCTCGTTCAGCAGCATCCTCAACTTTTACCGCACCGGCAAACTGCACCTGGTCGAGGAGATGTGCGTGATGGCGTTCAGCGAGGACCTCGAGTACTGGGGGATTGATGAGCTGTACCTGGAATCGTGCTGCCAGCACAAGTACCACCAGCGGCGTGAGCATGTACACGACGAGATGCGCAAGGAGGCCGACTCACTCAAAACTAGTGAGGAGGAGGAATTCGGAACGGGCAGGTGTGCCCAGAACAAGAAATTCCTCTGGGACCTCATGGAGAAGCCCACGACATCGCTGGGCGCTCGGGTAAGTCACGGTGGGCTTGGAGCTTACACGGGCTTTCAGCAGGCTTCTGTGGGATCAGGCGGGCTTTGCGGACTGAGCGAGGCTTGCGCTGGGCTGTCGGGCTTCTCTGTGTACAGGGCTGGGTGAGGGCTTCGCTAAAGGCTACGCTTCTCCGTTCTGTCCTTGCTTTGCGTGGGGTGTGACTTAAATGATGTGCGACAACTACACGTGAATGATTCGATGGTTGATGTTAGAACTGTAAGCTGATTGTAAGGATGTTGTGCACCTGAATGAAACGCAGCCACGCACCCTATTCACTGCCCACAGCAGAGCTACACAGAGCTACACAGGCACAGTTTGGCATCCAACAACAGCTACACATCGAACATGAACAGTGACCAGATAAATCTATATAGTTTTATGCATGAGTGGCATTAATGATTCAGTTTTAATGAACGAGACCCGAAGGCGAGTTCCATAAACTGAATCTTTCATGCCAACGAGTGCATAAAGCGGATTTAGTGCATGCCGTTAGTCGCAGGCGACATACAACTTTTCGAGTACAGATTCAAGTACAGATACATATTCCTAAGGAGCTCAATGCAGGGTCATTGACCTAAGGCTTCCGCAGTGTATTATCACTCCCGGGAGTGTATTAAACTCCAGTTAATACACGACTAAAGTTAAGCACGTGGTCAATGAGAAATACTTATTCGGCCATGCACTAACATATGTTAATATTTTCACAATCAGTAATCAAACGACTAGGATAACATAAGACAGATGATGCAGTCAAATCAAAAGAAAAATACATCAACAGCAGGTGGACGTCCGCTGTGGTGGATGCTGAGTATGGAATGTTGTTGATATCCTTCATATCTGCTTTATTCTGCTAAATTGAGATATTCTGGTTTTAAAGGCTGAAATATAGCACATTTTGCGTCTCGCAGAAAACTGCGTCTCGTATACAATCGCGTTTCATATCTGGACACTGGGCAGTATTGCTTGCAAATTTCGACTCGCATGCAAATCGTGCAGAATAATTGAACTAGAGTCGACTTTCTCGCATGCGAGACCCGCGATTCGGGAGCGAGGTCGTGCCGCGATTTCATAGCGGAACATCGAAATGCGAGACGAGACGCGAGCGGAAAATGTTAAGTGTATTTTAATGGGAGGTGCGAGACACGATTTGCGTGTGAGAGAGCTGTGCCTCAGCCTTAAATGTTCAATATAAATAAGCTAGTAACTCACATATATACATATATCGCTTGCAGAAGCCCAACTTTTTGTATGTTTAAATGTTTTCAACTCCTCAAGCTAAGTGTACAGTAGCGATGATCGCTAGGCCAAGTCTGTTTTTAAGGGGTATTTACTCTGCCAACAACATTCTAGAATCTAGATCAAGCTAAAACAGCCCAGCCATGCAGTTTGCTGTAATGTGTTGTGAACCAAGCAAAAAGGTCAATTGAGATGAACAATGTTATGAGGTCACAGTTATTACTTAAGTGATTGTTTATTGTACGTTATTCAGAAGTTGAAGTAAAAGTCAACTTATAAAACAAAGTATTGCCTTTTGTAAATGGACCGACGAATTTCGATGTATTATGTATGTCTAACGTACTCCGAAAAATTGAATGTCATATCACTCAAGCCGGCAATGCTTATGCTCCTTTGTAAGTCTCAGACGATACCAAATTTCATGCTGCTTGGTGCATTTTCTGCTTTTAAATGCATACAAATAACACGAGTTTCGAATGTTGTCACCAGTAAGAATACGCACCAACTGTAAGATATTGTAATGTCCGACTGATCAGTGATCACATAGTAAGAAACATGTAGTAATGCTCTAAAACGCTATTTCTTTTACCTATTTAATGTTTGCTAAAAGTAATCTAAGTGCATAGCATTATTATTTTGGGTAACGTGTATGTTTTGCAAAAATATACGTGATTTGGCTAAAGTATGATTGCACAAGAAGGAATAACCAAATTATATTAAAGTACATAGACTACACATGATTGTTCGAAATTATATTCTCCATACTTGTTTTATAGGCACTTAACAATGGCGTGCCTACCTGCAATTCACAAACGGCTACGTCATGGATGGCGTTGATAATGACACTCATACATACACTACAAATACATGACAGCGTCACGAATGTCACAATATTTAACTGTCTAGCGCGAATCACCAGTTACAATTTGCATAAGCGTAAGAGCCGGGGGCAGGGGGAGGCAACTGCCCCCAATATTTTCGGATTTTAACATTACGCCTGTGGACGTTGCATGCAAAAATCGACTTCAATTTGCCTTTTGCCCCCCCCCCAACTTCAAATGAGTTCATACACCCCTGACAATTTGTATATATTAAAGTTTAACATGATCTTTAATCAACCCGCAGCACATAACATAACAATTAGCTATTACAGTACCAAACACTAATCAACACATGCATAGGTTGAGCAGCTTTACTGTGCATCCGTTACCAGCCTAAGCACTAAACACTAACTACCTTCACTACAAGGCCCGGCAGTCCGTCCAGTATTACACTCCCGTCTAGCTTCATCCTCTCACTTCTGCCAACAAAGCGGCCCCTTCTGGGCGCTCCTCTGACCCTGCAGCTACTGACCTCGAGTGCATCCTCGTGGTACAGCAGACAGCTGCAGACCTCAGGGTAGCCTCTCTTGATTCTGAACCCTGCCTGTTAATAGAGCGGTGAGCCAATCAGAGCCGCGACCCCGGCGGCAAAAATCAGCGGGCGACTCCTAATGACGACGCCACCGACAAATCAATTTGAGCCCGAGGCGCCGCGGCTGCCCTGCACCGCATCGTCACAACACCATCCCGCGGAATGGTGACACGAGACACGAGGTGGCTGACACGAGGTCACACTTCGAGCTGAGAGGCTGCTCCGTATCCCGAGGAGACGCAGCGGCCCCGTCGGCGGAGACAACAGCAGTCTGATGTCAGCCGCCAGTGGCGACGGTCGGGCCCGTCATTATCAGCCCACAGGGTGACCTCTGAATGTTGTGTCATGTCATTCCAGCCGTTCATCTGTCACGCACCGAATCGGTGCACCGGTGTCATGTCTAGATATAGATCCAGGTCACTAGATGACGTGCAACACGATATTAATGAAATAGCTCACACACACACACAGACAGACACACACACACACACACACACACACACACACACACACACACACACACACACACACACACACCGCTCGCCCTGGGCACGACGCAAGACACATGTCGCTCGCACAATGCACAATGCACGTTACTTTGATACGAATAAGCTCAGACCCACCGCCTGATAAATCACTGAAAAGCTAAACAACACCGTCGACACAATGACTGGCATTGCACCTGCTCACGGACGTGTCACTCTTTGTGTGAGCACTGGGAGGCGGCGGTATCCGGCTGCCCTGCTGTCGCTTGGATCCGGACTGACGGCTGGAGCTGGGACGCTCGGCCATCACTTGTTGCCTGTGTGTGTACTAACGTTCTTAAGCGTCTGTCGCTAGCGCAGGAGGTGGCAGCAGCATGCTCGGCTCGGGTGACGAGGTTGAGGATGGGCAGACGCAACGCACCAGCGCGCAGCAGACGCCGGCGCCGCGCCGCCGCCGCTGCTGCGTCGGCGACGGCGCGGCGCCGGCGGGCGACGCTCTCCGGCCGAGACGGGCGCCACCGGCCGCCCCCGCCCCCGCCCTGCCCCGCCCAGCCGCCGCCGCCGCGCTCACGCCTTCGCTGTTCGTTGTTGGCTGTTCTGTAGCCGCTGGCAGTGTCGCTGTCGCCGCCTATGTTGTCACGTTCTGTTTGGTTGTATCGGTGTGTGCCGATGGGGCTGTCAGTCCCGGCACGAGAGGGTCCTATGCGCTCCTCGGGGCGACTTTCTTTGGACACGATCTCTCTTCCCCTATCTGTCTATTATCTTTATCATGATTTACTTCTTCTGCCTTCACTCTGACTTAAGTTGCCGTTGTGCTCAGTTGCGCCGTCCCCTGATTTTCTGGTCCGGCGCCGCATTGGTGACCAACAAACCTGGTCTTTTCCAGATACTGGCCATTATATCCATACTTTTCATCGTTCTCTCAACCACTGCGCTCGTGTTGAACACTTTGCCGTCGCTACAAGAAGAAAGTGGTAACGATAACTGGTACCTCAGCAAAGTGGAGATCGTATGTATCACCTGGTTCACCCTGGAGTACCTATTGCGCTTTGCTGCCTCTCCAAACAAATGGCAGTTTTTCAAAGGTGCCATGAACATCATAGACTTGTTGGCCATCATGCCGTTCTATGTGTCTCTCTTCCTCGTCTCGAACTCGAACAAGAAAGAGTCGCAGTTTGATGACGTGCGGCGGGTCGTACAAATTTTTCGCATCATGAGGATATTGCGAATCCTCAAGCTGGCCAGACACTCGACGGGCCTGCAGAGTCTGGGCTTCACTTTGCGAAACTCCTACAAGGAGCTCGGTCTCCTACTCATGTTTCTAGCCATCACTGTCCTCATATTCTCGAGCCTGTGCTACTTTGCCGAGAAGGAGGCCGTTGACACGCAGTACACGAGCATCCCAGAGACCTTCTGGTGGGCCATCATTACGATGACCACGGTGGGGTACGGCGATATGTACCCGCGAACCCCTCTCGGCAAGATGATCGGAGCCGTGTGTGCGATCTGCGGCGTCCTGGTCATTGCGCTGCCCATCCCCATCATCGTCAACAACTTTGCCGAGTTCTACAAGAACCAGATGCGTCGCGAGAAGGCGATGAAGCGGCGCGAGGCGCTCGAGCGCGCCAAGCGCGAGGGCAGCATCGTCAGCTTCCACGACGTCAACCTGCGGGACGCCTTCGCCAAGTCGATGGACATCATCGATGTGATTGTGGACACAGGTGGGTACCGACAGCGGCTGAGCGTCGCGATCTGGTCCAAGCGCTGTCTGCGGCAATGCTTCGGGTATGTTCTAAAAGGACTTGAACGGTATGAAGGACGTGCTTTTGCACATTATTTTTTAGTGTTGCAACAGCTCATAGCAGATAGGACAGCACTGGGACTAGTGTCGCGACCTTCGTTGTTGATTTGTCAAACATTTTGTTTTGCCGTTATCATTTAAGTTTCTCACTCTGTACCTATTTGTATAGCCATCATGTTAACTGCTCTTGATGTAAAAAACAAACAAAAACGGACACTATGCTTCACAAATAAGCCAATCACACCATTCATGAGACTAGGCTTACTTATATCTGTTTTCTGAGGGTCATTGCTTTCATCTGATTACTTTGAGGCAAAAATTTATTCGAGAGTTTTACTGAGGAGTTGGCACTTGGTAATGACAAGGAGAACTTATCTACTGAAACTGGATGCATGCTTGATCGGAACACAGCAAGTTCAAGCGGTCAATGGCCATACATCTTATTCAATGACGATGCAACTCATCTGCCGTATCTCCTGCGAAAATAAGTGCCGTCTTCGGTCTTACTACCCTTCTGCAGAATACCGACGTGGGGTGGAGCAATTTTTCCGGGCGCGCGGACAGTATTTTTTCATGTTTGATGGCCCATTTTTACTGGAAGCGACGTGAAAAGAGGGACATAACTGTGTATGACGATGCACTGCCGTGTCGATGCGCCGCATTAGTGACATCTGCGCCATGAACGTCGCGAGCGCGCCGTTGTCGCGCCGCGTTATGGTCCATGCCGCCGCTCTCGCCGCAGCGGGTCGAGCCGGCTGCGGTCGATAACAATAGCGACCCAATCGGTGTGGGCAGCCACTATTTTAGGCTATTTGGCAATCTCAACTGAAAACTGTTGTGGACGTTACATGAAATTACCGAGCTGTAAGAAGTGATATGCTCTCAATTTATCACATCACGTTTCGTGATTGCACCTCTGGACCTAGTCACCTACGGGCTATATACAATTCTTCAGACCATCTTGCCATCAATACATTTTTTTTTCTCGTCTTTATCTGATCTGCCTGATATAAATATGTATAGAGATCTCATCCCATGTTGGGAAAACAACCATAGCTTATCCCTCACCACGCGAGTGAATATCACATATACTCGGATAAGCATATATCTTCATTCAGCTGAAAGAGCCTTTCGCATCATTAGCCACCAAGCACATCCCGTCGGCCCGAGCGGCGACCCAGCACCTCCGACCCAGTTGGCTACAGCCGGCCTGTCGGTCGGACGCTGTTGCGCCCCCCAGTGTGCAGTGTCGCCGTCTTGGCTCACGTCCCGCGGTGACCCACGTCCGCCTGTGGGGGCGGCGGAGCAGCAACAGGTACCTCCTATACAGTCCTGGCCCGCTCCGCCGCCACCGCGCTGGCACACCACCAGCCCGAGGATTAACAGCTCGGCAGCTGAGGGAGGGTGCCGGTCACGGCCTCTGGTTCATCCCTGCAGGCGCGAGGCCGGAGGTCCCCCGGGCGCGAGGCCGGAGGCGCGAGGCCGGAGGTCCCCCGGGCGCGAGGCCGGAGGTCCCCCGGGCGCGAGGCCGGAGATCCCCCGGGCGCGAGGCCGGAGGTCCTCTGGTGTTCAATGCAGCGTGTCTGGTGTTCAATGCATCGCCCAAAGACCGGATGTGCTTTCAGAGGCGTATTGTGAGGATGGAGCGCTAAATGGTAGAATAGGAGCCAGCGTGGTGTGTGGTGGTGGTGGTGGTGGTGGTCTATCCGGAGCTAATGATGCCATTTGTGGTGGGATGCACTGTTGCGGAAGTTGTTGGTGCGGGACGTTATACAGCTCTTTTAGCGACAAGTATGGTGCCGTATTCGTCAATTAAAACATCGGAGGGTTGTGACCTGTGCCATTTCAAATTGAAAAGCAATTTACAATAGAAGTCGGAAGTAAGCTGAAGTGTGCTAAGTATCATTCACTCGCCGTACAATTCGTTTTCACCGAATCACTTGATGAAAGGACAAAAGACCACTTTTAGTTATATGTCGCTTATTTTTGGAACAATGCAGCTCTTCACGCGTATACGCGTCTTGTAAACAAAACGAACTGTCACATTGTCCAGAGATATAGAACATTAATACAATGGAAAACGTTTCGGAATGTGGAAAATAATTGGCACAGTACCAGCAGAGTGGGCAGGGATGCAGCGTAGGCAGGAGGGGGGGGGGGCTATGGCCCCTCCCCTGAGCAAACTAGTTTACACTAGATAAATACGATTCTGCTGACGACTCGACCCCAACGCGTTACATGAAATTACCGCTGTACAGGACTGTGGCAGTTTCTCGTTTTTTACATATAGCTGAGGAGTGAAATTTGATTTTACCACTAACGTGCCTTCCCCCTGAAAACAGTCCTGGCTACTTATCTGGTAGTGGGTGGGTGTAAGGATGTGTTGTCGAAATACTCATGCCTTGTTTAAGGAACAGAAAAGGTATCGATCCTTTTTCTAACCCCAATATTTCCTGCCAGGCACTTTTACAAACGGAATTATATTGGCGGACAAATTGTGTTGTGTCCAATCAGTCCACATTCCACAATGCTGTGAAACATTTGATATCGCATTAAAGCAGTTGCCACCAGGCACCAGTGTTATTAATGTTTTATATTCCTGAATACGAGTAGCATTGTGTGAACTGTTAGCGAGAGGTTAATTATTTAACTTGTTGATTCACAGGTCAAATGCTTCATAAATTTCCGTAATGCGTAATACTATAGCAACGGCATAAACATTATTTTTAGCATTATGATATACGCCCTAGTTGGTTTAAATTCACACCTTTTACCATTCAGAAAGCGTCATACCAAGACAGCGTAAGATACATTTTATCATGCGAACACGGTCTTTTGGAAAATCCAAAGCATGACAACATCAACGATTAGTATCTAAGTTCAATCACTCATTCAAAGAGTGTTCTTTTATTATATCAAATGCATCAGTCAAGTGTTATCCAAGGTAAATCTGTAGTGGGTTATGTTTTGATGCCATGGTTGTAACTGCAGCGAGAGTGGCAGGTTGATGGTCATTGGTCGGGACCTGAGGCTAGGTGACTGGTGACTGGTGAGGTAGGACTCGCAGCTGATGGTCATTGGTCGGGCCGGAGCTGATCATGCCCGGGGCACTAGGTTGAACGGACTAGCGGCAGTCAGTTTATTTATTTGGGATATGTCATAACATAAACACATAATATTTCGTCATCACCCATTCAACTTTCCTATCAAGGATCTAATATATCGCAAATAGAATGTCGAAGCAAAACGCTTGATGTGTGGATAATGGAAACCAAATATGAATTGGAGCTCTTCTGCGATAACTTTATACTTACAGTTTTGTTGTAGTGGCCTGTTAAGCACTCATGTGCTTGGATCCAAAAAACGGATCCCGGGATATGATATCTGTGATCTGGATCCCGGATCCACTGTGATCATAGATTTGCCTTCACAATTTGTCGATGAATCCACTGGGATCCGTCTTCTGTCTTCAACATTGGTCGACGGATCCGCCGGGATCCGATATCCCAGTTACCATTTTGCACTGGAATCCACTGGGATTTCAGTCCCACCAATATACAGATATGTATTTTCAAAACCCATATTTTAAGTAATTGTGAGTACTTTTCAATTAGTTGTAAATGGAACTAGCACAGGCGCATGCCTTCAGTTATATTTGATCAAGAATTGCTATAATTATGGCGTAATTCATAAGTCGCATCTTATCGGATCCCAGATCCGTTAGGATCAGATCAATTTTCATTGTTTATTATGGGATCCAAGATCCGTTGCCAAATTTGTTCGAGGGATCCACTGTTGTATTTTGTCGTGAGATCCAGTTGGATTATAGATCCAACATCGCGTTTTGTCGAGAGATCCTCTGGTATCATAGATCCTTTTTTCAGATCCATGCACATGTCTGCTGTTAAGTACAGCTTTTTGCGATCGCATTTGACCAATGGACAAAACTATTTTAAACACTCTGCATATAGAGGGCACCACTTCTTGCCGTTTCACCATACACACTCACTATTCGCCATAACTATTTGTCGGCATTCCATTACAACTAGTCATTGAGCAAAACTTTCAACAATCTCCAAAACAGACTTGCAAATGGTGAAATGAATCGCAGTGAAAGTTATGCAGACCGACGAGCAGATATTTTGATCGCTCATCTATTTCCGTCAACGAACAAAGGCTATACTCGTATGATAGCGAAGTGACGAAATTTTCGACCATATTCGAAATCATGTTGAATTATCAAACGGTTTTGCAGAATGAGTAATCCAGTGACTAGTGTTCAAATAGTTTTGCTCATCTGTTTAATTCGGATGCCAGCAGCCGATCTGTTTCGTCGAATGATGATTGTTGAAATTTTTGTTCAAACAGTTATGCTGAATGGTAAAATGCGAGTGCAAAAAGGTGTAATAACTTTTTATTTTAGGGTTACATGCAACATACTCGTACCTAATCTAGTCATCATATTCTAAGCATTTGTTTTCCCTATAAGTATACAATGGATTTATAAATTAAATATTGGGTGCTGGAAAAATAACTGTTATTTTTAGCGACACTCTTGATATTGAAATGATACGCAACCACCGGAAGAAAATTAAAATTAGCCGGACGTGTCTGTGTCTGGTTTAGAGCTTCGAACAGGCAGTTGCCAATGGCGACGCCACCTCCTGAAAGTTGGGGAGGGGGGGGACGGAGGCATTCTGAAGTCCATTCTTTCCATGCAACGCCCATAGGCATAATGTTTAAAATCGAAAATGTTGGGGGGGGGACACGTCCCCCCCCGTCCCCTCGCTGGCGGAGCCCATGGCAGTTGCAAGCAACGGTAGCCACTAGCCGGTGCAAGTACTTTCACTGATTTTGTTGCCGGTTATGTTGGCGACACTGCGACACTTCACTTCAGAGTGTATGACGCAGTGAGCTACCGCCTGTGATACAGAAACGCGTTTTTGATGACGCAACATTCGAAAAACATGCTCCTGCAGCGATGACAACCTCCAATACCAATACACCTCTTAAAACGCTTTGCAACATGGCTGCAAAGGCGGTCTTTGATACACGTCTGAAGGCACCCTCAAATATATATCCAAGGGCGCCCTCCGATATAAATTTGAAGTCGCCCTCCTGCATACCTCCAAATGCGCCCACCGATGCATTTTTGGAGGCGCCCTCCCACTTAACTTACAGGCTCCAAAGGCGCCTTCCGATAAATATCCGATGGCGCGATCTCACATAACTTCAAAGGTGCCCTCGAATACACTTTCAGAGGCGTCTTCCAATACACCTCTGAATGCGCCCTCCTTCATAGTCCCAAAACACCCTCAGATACATATATTCCGAAGCCCGAGGGCGCCCTCCCTACGTACCTTCAAAGGCGCCCCTCGCTGAATGTGAGACGGGGGCGCCTCTGGTCTCGACTCACAGAGGGCGCCTCTGGAGCTATGTCTTTGGGAGGGCGCCCTCGAAAATGTATCGGCAGGCGCCTTTGGAGGTATGTCGGAGGGCGACTTCAGATTCATAATTATATCGGAGGGCGTCTTTCGAGGCGTGTGGGAGGGTTTATTCAGAATTGTATCGGAGGGCGCTTTTAAGGTTTTATAAGTTGAGTAAAGTTTCCAAAAATATAGGTCCTTTTAAAATAAATGATGTGTTAGTTACCGAGGACAGTGAAATGGTTGAAGTGCTAATGATAAGTTCCAAGCTGTTTTTACTATCGAGGATCAGAGTAATATTGCAGCACTGCAGCCCAGCCAGAGACCGAGGCCACTATAGGAGAGCTAGGTAGCATAAGTAGTGAACTTGTTCTGGAATATCTAAAGAAAGTAAGACCAAACAAGGCAGTAAGGGCCTTGATGAAATTCGCTAGGTTTTTTTAAGGAAGCTGAAAGAGAGTTGGTCAGTTCCATTGCTATTAATATTTTCAAAATCACCTCAGAGACTGAAATTCCACTTGAGTTGGAAAAGGAGCAAATGTTGTTCCTATTCATAAAAAGTCGAGATAAAAGTAAAGAAGAAAACTTTACAGACCGGTTAGTCTGACCTCATTAGTCTGGCAAAGTGCTAGAATCAATCATCCAAAGATAAGATTGTGAATTCTTTGAGCAAAACGAAGCTCATCAATGATATCAGCATGGCTTTAGAAGGGCGTCTTGGTTTGCTAATCTTCTGGACTTCTTGGATGTTTGTAACAGAGAAAGCTTTGATCAGGGAAATAGCTAGATGTTATCTTTTCTTGTATTTCAGTAAAGCTTTTGACAAAGTCCCCCCATAAAAGAACTAGGGGTGCAGCTTAAAATTCATGGAATCGGGGAGCAGATTCTTGATGATAGATTCGTGGCTATCAGGACGCCACAAAGGTATTATTTATTAAATGGGTGCAAAATCACAAATGGAAGGGAGGTTCTCAGTTGGAGTTCCACAGGGCTCAGTCCCTGGGCCCGTTGCTGTTTATAATATATGTGTAATACAATTGAGAGAGTTTAGACAGCAGAGTATGAAATTTGCAGATGATCCTAAAAGTTGTCAGGTTATTTTAGAGTAAGACATGATCAGGGATGTTTTTCAAGCAGACCTGGACAAGCTAGTTGAGTGGTCTGAAGCAGGCAGATGAAATCAATTTGAGCAAATGTAAGATCATGCCACGCTGACGAGTTAGCAGTAACAACGAGTAGTGAAATGGCGTGGGCAGAAACGTAGAGCAGATTGAAAGAAAAGAGATTTGAGGGGTCGTGGTAAACAGCAACTATCATGTCGGATCAGGTCGTAGAATTAGAAAAGGGCGCTTAGTAATTGCTGGGGGCTGTTAACAGAAATGTGCTACCTACAAAAGTGAAGACGGTATAACTAAACTGTATTGTGCATTTATGTTAGACCACATTAGAGTATTTCGTGCAAGCCTGGGTCTCCAAACATTGAGGAAAGAATTTGCTGGTTGTAGCAGATTCAGAAAAGGCAACAAAATTGGGGTAATTGTCTTTATAGTATGCTTATGAAGAAAAGATTAAAGCAAATTGGGTATGTTTTCACATATTAGAAGGGTAAGAGGCAGATCTTATTAAGTATTCAATTTGTAATGGTCAAGCATTCTGGGATATTTAAAGGGATGTTTGAATTCAGTGGGGAAAATCGTAGTAGGGTCATCAGCATAACTCGTATGAACAAGTAAGAACACTAGGCTTCGACAGTCATTTTTTCAGCAGAAGGGTGGTAGGGACATTGGCATAAAGGCTACCGGGGGATGTCGCTATGCAGTGTCACTTGCCTCCTCAAATTAGATTAGATAAAATACTATACAGGAAGGGTATTAGTTTCATAAGTACTCGTGGGATGTAGACTTGTTTTAGGTAGGTGGGGGGTGGACTGGAGGGTTGAGATGGTGGGATTGGGGTTGGGGGATATGTGCAACTTCGTATGGGCCTGGAGGCTCTTTGTTGCACTCTTTTTTATGTCTTTATGTCTTTAAGGTATGTGGGGGGGGGGGCACCTTCAGGTGTGTATCGGAGCCAGAGGCGCCCTCTAGGGACCCTGGAAGGTATGTGGGAGGGCGATTTCAAAGTTGTGTCGGAGGTCACTTTGGAGCTATGTGGAATGTCGTCTTCAGAGGTGCATCGGAGGGCGCCTTTGGAGTTAAGTATGTATGTAATATGTATGTATGTACAGTCGGTCTATTATGTATATTCTTTTTTTAGTTTCTAAAACTTATCTAATTTCACTTATGTGTGCATTAAGGACATATTTAAGGTAACATGTTGTACATACCTATCTAGGTAGGTACCACATGTTCCCTTGTATCAGTCCTTCGTATACACAAAAGGGAAATTAGATGAGTTTTAGAACCTAAACATGGGAAGATGCATAATAGACCGGCTATGCATACCTATGTGGGAGCTGGGAGGGCGCTTTCGGAAATGTATCGGAGACTATTAGTAAAGTAATCATGTCGGAGACTACCCCCCGCTCAGCAACTTTCCACTGACGTCGCCCTTATGTGGGGTGTGACGCCCTTTTGAGGGCTTGGTCCCCCTTGACGGATTTCTAGATACGCCACTGTTCGCATGGATTGTTAATGGTCTTAGATGCACCGTTTTACATACACTAGCAGATCCAGGGGGCAGCAGGGGCTTTATCCCCCCCATATCGCCTGAAATCGGTGAAATTTGACATGTTTTCCACTTTAGAGGGAAATCAAATAAACTTTTAAAAATACATATTTGTTTTAAGCCGTTCAGTAAGGTACAAGGAAGCCAAATCCGGTGAGTTTTTCAAATTTGATGAAACTTTGTGAAATTTAGCCCCCATGCCCTCGTTCTGGATCCGTCAGTGTTTACATAACATCTTCATTCCTCTGATTTCCTTTCCTGTAGTGGTGATCGTTTTATCGGTGTCGAAACCCCAAATAAGCAAAAAACAAAAGTGAAAAATCAACTAAATGGGCTCCAGATGTGAATGTCATCGTATCCAGCGATCATACCAATAGCTACTTTTTATATATTCTCCCTTTAAAAGCTTTGTGAGCATGCAGCTTTAGAAGTTGCAAAAAAGTGTCTCTAATTGGTGCAAACAAGCGTCTTCGTGAGCTGCGAAGAGGTGGCCATGTTACGCTATGCACTCAATGTGCACTTGGTGTTTTGATTATATTCCACGGAGCCATTGTACTCAGATGATAACCCATGCAGCCATACTGCCCTGATGGCGTCCGCAGTAGGTTCGTTATTCCAGTGGCGCTCCACCCAGAGTTGATACTGCGATGTCGTCGCGTACTGCGATGTCTTTGTAATGATGCGTGCAGCCGAGAGTAGGTTGTTTCGACATCCGGCCGACCCCGGTCACCGGCCAGTCGCCGCCGCCGAGCAAAAACAAACGGTCGGGCCCGGCCAGACTCGCAGACACAGCTGACGGTGTTCCGTGTGGCCGCTCTGTGTAGCCGCTCGGTCTGTCTGAGATGAGACAGTCTCTCGTGACAGACCCGCAGCAGCCCGGTCACGTGCGTACAGCGCACTGCCACGCCACGCCACGCCACGCCACGCCACGCCACGCCACGCCACGCCACGCCACGCCACGCCACAGTGTCTGTGTCGGCTCTGGATGTAGCTCAGCTCAAATAAAGTCGAATCGGAAGAAATTAATGGGCACCCATGGGCGCACCCGATGCATGACGAGCACTGGTCAAAATCCAGCTATCCACAGCCAAAAACCGGACAATTTCGCGCCCGTTCGTGGCATGATACAAGTTTTCTAATTGCAAATGGGAAATTAAATTGCTTTAAATGTCGGGTAGAGACTCTTCTTGGAGGTAATTGCTGGTCCCAGGCATAGGCGTAGGAGCCGGGGGGGGGGGCAGGGGGGCAACTTCCCCCTCAACATTTTAGGATTTTAACATTACTCCTATGGACGTTGCATGGAAAGAATCGACTACAAAATGCCTTTTGCCCCCCCCCAACTTCAAATGAGTTCCTACGCCCCTGGTCCCAGAGCCCATTCACAAAAGGATAAATTTTAAGTGGGCTAAATGTTGAGCTAGTCTGCCGAGTTCCGAAAAAGGCCACATGAGCGCAAAGACGCGGACATCGGCACCCGGAAGCTGCTCCAGCGGCGCCCAACTTGCGGGACCGAAGAGCTAATTATGGAGACCAGGCCAAGACCATCTTTCCAAGCCATCGCCCCCCACTCCTCCAGATCCACAGGGACCATTTATGCGCCGAAAAGCCGTTCTGGCTTCTGCCTCTTGCTGCTTTCAAAGTATTTGCACTGTCTCTAGTTGCTTGTTACAGTTAGGTACATACATTATGTATTACAGTCTATTATTTATCCATCTAAACGTTAGTACTGTACTATATGTTTACAAAGTCTGTACTGTCTCTTTTCTCTTGTCTATTTTTGCCGCCCCAATGGATAGTTTCCCAGTTGTTGGAAGTTTGTGTCCAGGTCCTGCCTCTTGAGGTGTCAGTGTGTCGTGAGCTCCATATGGTTTAGAGCAGGAACATTAAAATCCACTTAAGGACTGTGGTCCCACCTTAACATAGATTTGAGTTGAGAATAGCCATTTCCGGTGCTTTTGGGCATCAATTATGTTGATGGGTATAAGGTTAAAAAAACACCGAGGTTCGAATCACCAAAGAAATGGAGTTTTTCGGTTTTTTGACATCTCAACAAAGAACTAAGTGATCTAGCATCTAGGGTTTCTAATTGACTTGTCGATCATCTTCTTCCCTTTCACCCAATGTTTGGGTGAAAGTCGACTTGTTTTTTAACATTTTGGCCTGTACATATCCATTACACTTAGTTCATAATATAGGCCAGAGTGAAGGTTTTTTCTCTATTTTCCCCAAAAAGTCCTTCATATACGTCAGTGCAGCCCAAATATTTTAAAACGGGTAGTTTGTATGGAAATTAAGCACTGTTAGTGAGAAACAAATGTCATAATCGTGTTCGGCACCAATTACTGAATATTTAGCACCACATGCGGCATACATTTGAGAACTTTTGAAAAGGTGGGACAGTCCCTTTAAGGCGCCTGGTTCTATTCCGGGTTGACGCAATACTTCTTCACTAACTTAGTAGTGCATTACATAGGACACGGGCTGGTTGGGCCGGGAGGAGTGGCGGGGGGAGGAGTTTCTTTTCGGAACCTTCATCTTCGAGACACCATCCAGGAGACTCGGGTGTACGACGGGTACAACAACGTATTATATGTACAACGGGTGTGCCACGGTAGTGCGGGTTATCAATTCCTAATTACTTATCACTGGCCTGCAGCTGCACTACCACTCAAGTCTCAACCTGTAATCGCCCAGCGGAGCGGACTGGTTAGCACTAGTATGCACTATTGAGCACTGACTACCAAAGGTCATCGTGATTTACTACCAGGCTTATAGGGGAGACCGGGGCACGTTCTGTCACTTTTTTGCTAACTGGCCCTGGCGGGCACACTTTTCAGAGTTGGTGATTAATACTTTCCAATACTATTACATACATCAATAGCTTCAAATCGTTTTTAGGAGTTCAAGTGGTATCTCAGTGTGTGCGTGCCCCCGGACACCCCAGTGTCGATAATGTGGCGATAACTCAGTTTGGCCCAGAACCCCGGCCCATATACGTTGGCACGTTTCTGTTACCTAGTGGGGCACATTTTGGCCAGTCATGGGGCACTGGCCTGTTACTCAGGAACCCCGGTACTTGTGGGTGTCCCCTGCAGGGGAGAGCAGGTTTCATTCATCGCCACATCAATAGATGTAGAAAATGACCGGCTATAACCCCCCGAATCCCAACACTGCATTTTTGCGTTTTTCTTGGTTATCCATGCCATGGAATCCAGGTCCCTGAGTACGCCTATGGTTGTTTTTTTCCATTTTAAACTTTCCTTTCATACATTAAAGACCATGACATTAGAAGCTCAAAAACGCCTTTTTGCCATAAAAATCCGGTTGAAAATGACATGGCTACAATGACCTTTCAAAAACATCAAATATTTTCGAATGTGGCCGAAATTTTCGAATTTTCGAATTTTCGAATGTGGGGGCCCCTTGGCCCCTCATTTTTGAACAAAAAAGCAATTTCGGGGTACAAAAAGAAATACTTTGTCACGACGAATCGAATGGTGTTCTTTCCATCGAAATTGGCCTTGCGGTTCTCGAGATCTCTGGGGGGCATCTCTGGGTAAACGTAATTCTGGGCGCTCGTGAACTGCATTGACACCACCCGATTCGTTTTACGCTTGTAGTGGTGTACCATATCTGTAAACAACAGGCAATCATTTTTATGTCGTTTATAAGCGATAACGCTAGGAATCATGAAACAGATTCCCAGTGACAGAACCTGCCCCAGATAGGGTGACGAACCTGCCCCACTCGACACAGGTCACATTTTTGATTTTTTAACTTCAAACTTGGGAGAATGGGGCAGAATAACGCTCAGCACAATGTTCTCGACATTCCTATAGGCCCATGGGAGCATTCAAAGACACTTTACAATTATCTGAATGGCCACAAACCAAAATTTAGTTCACTTATAAAAAGTTTGGATTTCTGTTGAAAAACAAACTTTTCCAAATTGGACCAATCTGGTCGCAGGCATGTTGTTGCTTTGNGCCCCACTCGACACAAGTCACACTTTTTCGTTTTTTACTGAAAACTTGGGAGAATGGGGCAGAATAACGCTCAGCACAATGTTCTCGACATTCCTATAGGCCCATGACAGCATTCAAAGACACTATGCAATTATCTGAATGGCCACAAACCAAAATTTAGTTCACTTATAAAAAGTTTTGATTTCTGTTAAAAAACAAACTTTTCCAAATTGGACCAATCTGGACGCAGGCATGTTGTTGCTTTGATTGTACCGGGCCAGTGCAAGCACAAAGGAACATATTTTACGAAACAACAATATACCTGCGGTGGATAGTTCACGAGGAAACCCCGCTGACAGTATGTGCCCCGTGACAGAACGTGCCCCGTTCTCCCCTACAAATTTAAAGAGCTTTCGATTGCTATTACGCGTTTTCTCTTAGCTATCATAGTTTCCGCGATAATTAGGGGTATCTGGAGCAAAGTCCCAAATCTGGAAAGTATGACCTTTGATGACCTCTTGTGACCTTGATATTGACCTGACCTAAAAAAGGACTGAGGTACTTTCGATAGACATTGTCGCGGCCTATTTAACTGCGTTTTCCGCTTGTCGCTACGTTGCGTGTTTTTTAGATCATAAGGGGGGGGTCGAGATCCGCCCCCCCCTCCAGGGCGTGTTATTCTCAGAGGCCCTCCAGGGCGCGTGTTAAAGATTATGAAAACACGTCAGCATATCACATAACAGATTATTAGCCGTCATTCCATCGATGATTAAATTGCAGATACAAAAGCACCAGCAGACGTACTTTACTGTGAATTGTATTACCTAAGGCCTAATTAAATGAAAGCAAACAACATTGACCAACTTGTTAAACTATACTAGACTATTGTTAGACTATACACATATATATGTTTAAGTCACATTTCCAAATGATAAATATGTTTTTGTTTGTATTATCTATTGCATTGTTTTAACATATACTCCTGAAATATTTGACGAAATATTTTAAATAAATACAAATAATATATTTAATTCGTTGTTTTGTAAGGGGTATTGAACTAAGCTGTGGGAAATGGGTGATGATTAAGGAAATCCATATATACAGGGTGCGGCACAAAAATGTACCTGTTTCTAAAGTCGTATAACTCTGGTAATAGTGTAGATAGGGAGATGTTTTATGCACGCTTAGAATTGCAATTGATGCAAATTTATGTTCCCAAAATTCTGGTCCAGTATCTTTCTTTGTTGCAGAGCACCATCAACTCAAAGTCGCTTACAAATATGGGTCGTTACCAATTTTATTTTGGTCAGTAAATGATGTGATGGCACAGGGTGCCTCATGGAAAAGTCCCTTAGCTCTCCTTTTCGTTATTGCAGGATATCATAAATGATATCACTGGAAAGAGAAACGTCTATTAAACAAATTATGTACATTTTTAACCTTCAATCACTGACATAGTGCAAATGGCAATGGACTGAAAACAAGTTAACATCCAATAACCACGTTCATTTCATTAGCAAATGAATTGCTGCTGGAGCTGTTGTTTCCTAGCAAATGAATTGCTGCTGCAGCATGCATCGCAATGCTGTAGGATTTTTTCTTCACTTAAGCGCCTGAAATCAAACTAATGTGGTTCCAGCAAGACGGAGCAACAGCTCGCACTACCCGAGCAACCCTTGAGGTTCTGAAGGCGAGGTTTGGCTCGAGAGTCATCTCCGGAAAGACCAGCACAGCCACCCGTGGCCTGCGAGGTCACCGGACCTCAACCCGCTGGATTTCTTTTTGTAGGGCATGTTAAAGCAAAATATTTATGCTCCAGCACCAAGAACGTTAGAAAATCTAAAAAACAACATCCACAGAGCAGTAGGAGAAATTACTCCTGAGATGTGCATGTCGGTGATCGGAAACCTGCGGCGACGCTATCACATGTGTCTAAAAATGGGCGGTGATCACTTCGAGGACTGTCTGTGAGATCTGTGTCCTCTTAAACGTGAACCAAGTGTGATTTGAAGTTGTCATGATGTCCTAATGCAATAATGTTCCTGAGTGATGTTCTGGGTAATCCAGTAGGATTTGTCTGATTTTGTGCTGCAGTTTTATTTGCATATATACGATGAGCTCATTTTTTTACCAAAATAAAATTGGTAACGACCCATATTTGTAGGCAACTTTGAGTTTGACGGTTGCTCTCATCAAAGAAAATACTGAACCAGAAATTTTGGTAACATAAATTGTTCATCAATTGCGATTATAATCGTACATTAAAAAACAGCTCCCTATCTACACAAAATTTACCAGAGTTATACGACTTTAGAAACAGGTACATTTTTGTTGCCGCACCCTGTACATATATATGAATTTCTAATTTCACCCATCTTGCCCACACGCTAACCTCTATATATAGAGGTGGACCGAAGCCACGCTATTGTACGAATGCTGTGAAGGTGTCTAGTGAACATTTCATTGAAGTGACGTATTGCTCATGATTCACGATGATTAGATGCAGATAAGTTGAATATTGATCTGACCAAGGTTGGGCTTGCTGGGTGATGACACTATGCATTATAATAATGGACTGTTGTTTGGCAATGTCTTTGAACTTAAGGAGTTGGGGTTTAACTAATATTGGATTTGAATGGGCAATTCTGGACGGATTCTTAATAATTCTCTTCGCTTTCTTCTGCTGGATGAATAGCTTATTAATCAGTGATTGTGGTAAGTGTCCCAAATAAGGCAACAATAAATTAGATATGGCAACACTTAACTACTGTAAAACAATGTCCACGTTTAAAGGAAATTTTTGACCTATTCATCAATCCAACGTTACGACTATTTATAGCTGCAATGTGACCAATGCATGACTCTTCCACTTAATATTTCACTTATATAAGCATTCCACTTAAATTCACTAAAGCATTAGCCAAGTATTTGCCACCATTATGTAGCATTCCATATTTGATTATAAGATTGCATTGTCTTCCATTTGTTTGTCTTCGATTCCTTATTGGGAGCGTTATATTGATCGTATGATTGTCAGCTGGTCACAGTCGCTATAGCAGTTTGTCATTTCCGCAGCATTGTGCGGTTTTCATT
>VOPJ01011104.1:0-28577 GCA_014673585.1 Semibalanus balanoides
GAGGGTCTGAATATGACCATGCGATATGTGTCAGGGCATAACACGTAGTGGCAGCTCATTCAATGTTGTTTAACCGTCTCCAAACATGTAGCTCTCTACCAAGGCAGGGTTAGCTCCTTCAGGTCTTATATAACTCTACTGTGTTTTGAGCGTCTCTCAGTGAGGCCAGTATGTCTCTTGCAGAGATGCTGTGCGGCATCATCTCCGTGCCCCTGGGCACGCTGAAGCTGCTGGAGGTCCCAATCGCCAGCTGGGTGTGCGCCATCGGCGTACACCTGCGCTCTGCCGTGGGCGCCAGCACGGCCGTCTGCTTCTTCTACCCCAGCCTGGAGCGTTACATCAACGCCATCCACGGTCTGAGATACTTAGTAATATTGACGGATGGTTAGCGCCGGCTGATGTTGGCCACCTCCTGGGTCTTTGCTGCCGTGTACCTGCTGTTCGGACGGTGCCGGCTGATGTTGGCCACCTCCTGGGTCTTTGCTGTCGTGTACCTGCTGTTCGGATGGCTGCGGCAGATGCTGGCCGCCTCCTGGGTCTTCACCGCCGTTCGGCGTTGCGCTCAGATGGACTCAGACTCAGGACTCAGGCGTTGGGACGCCTGAAGAGATGTGCAGCCACCTGACGGTGGTCACGTTTAAGTTCAGGTTTTAACCCATACGGTGCACTGTTTTGCATAATTGTTAATGCAGTCAATTATGGCATCATCGTGGTTGACGTTGTTGTCGGAATTGATCAGGGGAAAGGATCAGTTAGCAGCAATCAGGTATCACTGGCCAGATACTCCAGCCGCTGCTGCAGCACGCAGGCTATTGGGCCATTGTCGCTCTCTCACTGATGAGTTGCATATTCACTTTTCCAAACGCTGTCATCAATATCGTCCAGTCACTAGGTATCACGAGAATTGGCGTTCTCGCCCATAAGCGTCAGCCGCTTGCCGATGAGGCTGTTAGCAATAACAACAGACGGATAGTGCCTGGCACTGTGCTCTGTCCATAAACTCAGAACATGAGTATACGAAACATGTTTTCGGTGCTGCTGCAGAAGACGTGATGTCAGCCAGCTGAAGCCCAATACTTTGCCTATTCACGTCATCACTGTATCCGACACTCGGTTTCAATACACGGCAGGCGACTTCAGTACAACGGTGCTGCCTAGAAGGCCACTCAACTATCCTGCGACACATTCTGCCACTCTCCGTGGCATCCACAGGCAGTGTGTAATAACCTCCAACCGGTTCCGGAACGTCACACCAGAGCCTTCACCAGCTGAACACGTCGAGGGCAGGACATCAGTAGCACGAGAGGCAGTCCGGGTGGCCGGCGTGAGTCGGCCACCCGGTTGCGGTGCAACTTGCGCTGTATTTATCGCCTCGCGGCTCAGCAGGGATTCTGGTGACCGGGCAGGTAAATACACAGTCTTGACCGGAGCTCTGCGTTACAACAAACGGTACCCTGGCGGCTCAGTGCGGCGGCGGACATGTAAATAATGTACATACCATGTTTAATCAAGAACGGGCTGTGCGGCCGGCCGCCGCGGCAGCCAAGCCTCGCACCCGCGGCGCGCGCGCGCCGCGCGCGCGCCAGCACCGCCCGGCCGTGTCGGGCCGACCGGCCGACCCCGATCGCTGCGCGGCGCCGGCCTGCGCGCGTGCGCGCGGCACGCTGCCGGGACAGGACGGTCCGGCTCCGACGCCCCTCCCCCTTTCCGAGGCACGCACACCGCCAACCGGTGCCAGGCCGGTGCAGACGCCAGTGGACCACGCCGCACTGGACCGTCTCTTGCAAGCCTGCCCGGCTGTGTCGGCGGACAGGCGGGCACTGGTTGTCCACCGTTTCGTCGCCGGCGCGGACATCGGTTACCGCGGTACCTGCCGCGGCCGCGCCACTGCAAACAACAAGTCCGCCGACCGTCGGGAGGCTGGTGTCACGACGGCCATCGCCGTCGAGGTCGCCGCCGGTACTACCCGGGGGCCGTTTACCAGCGGGCCGCTCAGAGGCCTGGTCATCAACCCCCGAGCGCCCGTAACCGACCCGGAGGCGGCGGTGCTCGCCTGATGCTCGACCTCTCGGCGCCGCGGGGCGCGAGCGTCAACGACGGCATCGACGCCGATGCCTTCCGGACGTCATATACCAACGTCGACGAGGCCGTCCGGCTCGTCTGAGATAGGGTTTGCCATAGAGCGAGGGAGGTCGGCCGATACACAGCCGGACAGCAGAGGCGGAGGCCAGCCTGCAGCCAGGCGCAGGGTCAACGGTAGATAACGTTAGTTATCTAACACCTTTAGAAAGGGCAGAGCAATGGTGGTTGCCCATGCAGCATCTTGCATTTCCAGGTGACGCATTCGGATCCGTGTGCTGTCAGCATGACGCACCCGCTGCACGCCTCGACCAACGCCGCCCCTCCGTCTACAGCAGGGGGAAGTGCGCCTGTGAGGCAGGGAACTGTGAAGCAGCCCCAAGACAAACGCGGCCCTCCGTCTACAGAGGGGGAAGTGTCCTGTGAAAGGCAGAGGATTGATTGAAGCCAGCCCAGACAAAGCGCTCCTCCGATCTAACGCAGGGGGAAGTGCGTCTGTGAGGCAGAGGATCTGTGAAGCCAGCCCCAGACAAACGCCGCTCCTCGTCTACAGGCAGGGGGAAGTGCGTCTATGAGGCAGAGGATTGGTGAAACAGCCAGAACAAACGTCGCTCCTCACGTCTACAGCAGGGGGAAAGTGCGTCTGTGAAGGCAGAGGATTGTGAAAGCCAGCCTCGGACAAACGCCGCTCCTCCCGTCTACAGCAGGGGAAGTGCGTCTGTGCGGCAGAGGACTGTGAAGCCAGCCCGGACAAAACGCTGCTCCTCGTATACAGCAGGTGGGAAGTGCGTCTGTGAGGCAGAGGATTTGTGGAAGCCAGCTCGGACAAAACGCTCGCTCCTCCGTTACAAGCAGGGGGAAGTGCGGTCTGTGAGGCAAGAGGATTGTGAAGCCACCAGACAAACGCCGTCCTCCGTCTACCAGCAGGGGGAAAGTCGCGTCTTGAGGCAGAGGATTGTGAATAGCAGCCAGTGTGCAGCCAGCAGGGTGTCTGTATGGCCAAGAAGGTCTACCCGTCCACCTGTGAGTCAGACGAAGAATCGGCGCCCCCCCCCCCCTTCATCGGCGGGAGATGTAACTGCCCCTCCCCCTCCTGTAACACTCCCCTCCCTCTAGTCAATAACGTTCGGCTGAGACCTCAGTGAATGGCTGGTTAACGGCTGAACGAGTCAACCATGCTGTAGTGAAAGTTACTTCCATTAAGCTTAAGCCAATATCAAAATGTGCTGATACGTTTCTCATTGGGATTATATTCTGCAGGGACAACCTTCCTGACTAAGCAGACGCTTATCATAATAAATAAATGATCATTATAAATAAATTGCATTCAACGGAAATACAGTATCAAACCAACTAGTGCATACTTGATGCGCAAGGTTTCATAAACCATAACAAATCAGGATACTCCTTTCCAAACTATTTCCATTAGCCTTCAGACCATATCAAACTGTGGCAACGTAGACCTCCATGGATATTGTTTTCCAATGACGAACAGCTCTAAAAACAAAAGATATCGATCGTGCTGACCTCGCTGATCTCGCTGACTTCGTTGATCTCGCTTAACTCGCTGATTTCGCTGACCTCGCTGATTTCGCTGACCTCGCTGATATCGCTGACCTATTTGATATCGCTGACCTTCTTGACTCGGCTGAACGCTGACATGACGGGCGTTCAAAAACTCTACCGGCTTACTTCCCTGCCACTGCTGCCGAGCCTGCTGACATTACCACCGACTCTGGTGAGGGGGCGTTTGAGTGACAACTGACAGTTCTGTTGCTGCCGCCATACGTCCCGTGCCTCCGCGACAACCATTGCTCCAGTGGCCGCTGCCGGAAGCTAGGAGTTGGTGTGTGCGTCCCTGACTGGCGCTGTGCCGACTGCCAGACTTCCGAGTGGTGCGACGGGAGGCAGTGTCAGCCCAAGAAGAGCTACGCCGAGTCCTACGCCGCCCTGGCCAATTGCCCCTCCTAATAGGCTTCTATAACGATGCATATTGGTTCTTCAAGAAGTGTAAAGTATGTGCTCATGTGTGGCTTTGTGTTCTTATTTTACGGAAACATATGACCGTCATTTGCAGCATTGAAAAGCTCCTTTGAACATACTGTTACGTTGTGACATGCTGCTGCTAGTGTTAAGTACCAATGCGCCTCCGAATCTCATTACAGGTGTCGCTGCCTTTCTCATTCCGCTCATTTATTCCACCGCCCACCACCGCTGCGGCGCGGATGTGACAAACGCGACGCCCCGCGCTAAGCCAGCCGCGACTGTCTGTCCACCGGCTGTCCATGCATAGCAAACGAAGTGCCTTTCTGACGGCCACTAGCGCCATTTCCTCAGTGTCCGGCGCGCCATTCAGAAGACAATCGGTGCGCGGCGGGTGCGACGCTTATGGCGCACCTCTGCCTGTTGCAGCGCGCGCTGACGGCGGCACGGCGGTGAATAATGCAGCGATGACCAGCCGGCCACCTGGCCTCCCTCCTCCACCCCCGATACACGTCCCGACATCAGACCGTCAGTCGGCAGAATAACGAGAGAGTGCGCAGCTGAGCGTCCCGACATCAGACCGTCAGTCGGCAGAATAACGAGAGAGTGCGCAGCTGAGCGTGTTGTTGATGTGAAGTCGGACGGGCACAGGCGGAAACTGATGGCCGGTGACCATGACTGGCGCCGAGTGCTAAATCGCAAACGTGGGCTCCTCTTAGTTGAACGACTTTCCAAATGGCCTCAATTTATGCATCATGAGTTCCTGAATGCGATCATGAGAACGATTTTCTTCTAACGGTATCATAAGTTGTGTTCTATTTAAGCGTATCTGACTAGAACCGTTTTTTATGTTACAGTAGCCTGTGGTAAAATACGATACAACAACCATGCAAAAGCTTGTGCCACCAGTTACCGAGTACTAAGTTGACATAGGAATGGACACTACTCGTTTATAATGTAAACATTCCGAGCAATCCTAAGGTAGTTCACAGACCAGGCCAGCAGTGGCTAATGGTGCATTAAAGTAACGATTCTCCATTAGCGCAGCGGATGTGCATGTGACGATGACGGTCGGCTTTAGTGGTGCGCCGGTTTACGTCTGCGCCGATGTTATATCTGTCTCGTAAACCCGCTAAAAGTCACACTTACAAGCAGTGCGGCTATAAGTTATAGGTGGTCATCGTCATCATAAAACCACTTTTAGCGACCGGCTCAGCGCGCAACCCAACGCACCGATTCTATACACGAGAAACAACAACGGCGCGCTATGTATGTATACTTTATACACTTGCACTTCAAATTATCTGAAGTATTTCCCAATAACAACGGCCGGTATACCAGCGGCGAAGTGGCGGTGCGTCCGCAGATCTCACAAACATATCATATAGCGTCGCCGCCGCCAGACTGGCCTATGTTTAAAACTGCAGCCTTCAACATGCAGCGAAGGACGGCCGTGGCCTTTGATGTGGCGCATGTGGTGACCCCTTTTATTTAAAATACATCCAGACCTGTCACGAAAAGGCTTATCAAACAATCTGAATTGGATGGAACAGCTCCTGGGCGACGCGGTTAATTATGCACACTGCCGCGTCCTGTGGCCGCTACCGCCGTCGACAGTGACTGTCGACAGTAGCCACTGTTGCCGGCGACCGCCGACACCGGGCGACGAGAATCGCTGGGGAAGAGATAGCATCAAAAGCAGCCAGCTATGACACGTGGGCGGCCAGCTGTGACACGTGGGATACACTGGACAGCAGCTATGACACGTGGGGGCATTGGACAGCAGCTATGACACGTGGGGGGACACTGGACAGCAGCTATGACACGTGGGGGCACTGGACAGCGGCTATGACACGTGGGGTACACTGGACAGCAACTATGACACGTGTGTGGGGGGACACTGGACACTGGACAGCAACTATGACACGTGGGGGACACTGAACAGCAACTATGACACGTGGGGTATTGACAGCAGCTATGACACGTGGGGGGACACTGGTCAGCAGCTATGACACGTCGGGTATCGACAGCAGCCAGCGGTGACACGTGCGCCGCGCGCTGACAATCGGTATACAGCAGCGAGCCGAGGATGAAATTATTGAATACGGACCACGACCCTTCGGTAAGTATGCAATATGGTGAAATGGTGGACCGACTGTTGCAAAGTGACACTGACACAAATAATATGTTATTCATTCTAGGCATGCTAAGAATATATACTCCAGTATATATATGTTACAGTACGTATAAGAAATCAGTGTAGATGCAAACAAACTAGTGTTGATGCAAACGTCCTGGTGGGATCAGTGTAAGATGCATACGTACTAGTACAGTTTAACGTCCTAGACGGATGCAATCTGTATGGCCGGTCAGTTAGATGCATCATACTGGGCTGTCCAGTTATTTGCATCAATTACTAGTAATTGCAAAGTACTGAAATTGCAAAATAGGAAAATATTTCTGAAGTTAAATATCTCTGTATGTTACAAACATTTTTATAGAAATTTAAAAGACAAATTGTCACTTGTCATTTAAATTTTTTGAGTTTCAGGCTTGTGATGGAATTTGCTTGATGCAGCGAGACCCCGTTCTTTTACACATTGCAGCGTTTGGTGCAGGCCTTGAACTGAACAGGTGCACTTAAAAAAAAATTGCCCAGGACTGAGCCCTTGCCGCTTCCCTCAGTGACATCTCATCAGGGACTATCCTCGACTGAGTGATGTGTTGACATCTGCAAGGGTCGATCTGATTCCGGCGAGTATCGCGGCCTCTAACTCCGCGCACGTGCAGGGGGGGTTTGATTTCCGCCTCCCCCCTCGGTTTTTCAGGAGTAGCGAAAAGACGGCGGCGCCGAGCGCCGCCAATTTCGTACCACTTTTGGGCACTCAATTACCCACACTTTGGTAAGAAGTTTTGACTTGAGGTCACTGCCAGTCAGGTCACAAGTCCAATGTCAAGTGACCTCACCTTCAAAATTTTGCGTTCGCTGCCAAAAGCCACAGTCTTTTTTCGAAAGTTTTGAAACTTGCAGGATTTCAATAAGATATCAAGTACTACAGTTCGTTATATCTCCGGATTTTTTCGTATCGGTGACAAAGGTCCAGGTCAATTTCCTGACCTCCCCATTATAAGTGAATGGGACAAATACAAATGTTCCACTTTCATAAAATTATGCCCCCCATTGGATAGGCTAATTCTTTATAATAATGGCTATTTTAGCTTCATTTAAATGATCAAGGTGCAATTGTTGGTCAGTTTATCTATTACCAAGTCATTGAGGTCATATGAGGTCATCAGCAATGATTTGCTAATAACTCTTGATAGAAAGAGATAGAAGACGATTAGTTGACACAATGTGTTCGCTCTAATCTGGCCGGCGTTTTCCCTATGCAACCTGACTACCCTGGGTCACCAAATGAACCTTGACTTAGGTCAATTGAAGTTGACCTTCACCATGGTCACCGTATATATGTTTCAAGCGCAATCAATGAGACAAACACGATGGCGTCAAAATATTTACCCTATCTTTCTTATGGTACATGCTATTCACGAAAAACTGTTTTGCCTAAAACAGTATGTTTGACCTTTCATGACCTCTGGAGCCTAAACTATTGATTGAGATAATTTTGACGGACATACAATGCGATTGCAATTTCAATGGATATCGATTGTCCTCTCGAATCGTTTGCTCCTAAGCTATCATAGGTTTCCGAGATACATTTGGGGTTTCTGGAAAAGAGTCCTAAAGAGTCCTAAAACCGGATTTCGTGACCTTTGTGATCCACTGGTGACCTCGAATTGTGAACCTGATCCAAGAAAAATTTGAATACTTTGCATAGAGCTTGCCTCGAGCTATCTAATGCCGTTTTCTGCTTGTCGCTAAGTTGCGCTAGTTTTGGAGATTCACGGGGGCGGAAATCAACACCCCTGCAGTTCGTGTTCGCGCGCGAAACCCCCTGCCAGTGCGCGGGCTAACGTCCCGTGCGTTTAGATGGCCTTGTATGAGCCGACATTCACTGTCAACGAGAAAGGGTAAGTGGGTGTTATGTCACCTACTTGGTCGTTTTGTTTATTCCATAGCCGTTTTCAACGATGGGACTTATTTTCGCGAAAATGTTTTACAAAATTTTAAAATGTCTCTAAAATGTTTTAGAAGTAGCCGTTTCTCGACGATAGACTAATTTGGCATAAAAAAGGTGTTTTAACACTTTGCCCTACTGGACCGTAGGGCGAGGGTCAAACATTTTTCGCAATTAGTCATCGTGAAAACGGCTAATCATAAAAAGTAAACATTTTTAAATGTTTTAAAACATTTCGCGCAAAATAATATATCGTGAAAACGGCTAATATGTATTTTTAATGTTGAGGGGTGGATCCAACTACTTAGTTGAGGGGAGGGGATTTTGTCGACCGGAATTGGGAAAGGCGCGTTGTTTTTCGTGAATCGCAAGATGTGCGTTTTTTATCGGATATCAGACTGGGAGCAGGCGAGGGGAGCGTTATGAGTGGTAATTTATTAGAAACGAGTAGTGCGCGTATCGAAGAAGATGTCTGTTTTGTACAGAAACAAATGTTGTTAACGGTCCTGGGGTTAAGCAATATATCCTTGAACTTGAATGTATTCACCTTTGATGCCACGGGTTGAACACAGCGGGGGACAGCCTACCAATTTTATCTGGTCCTGCCATGTTTTTTAATACAATTTTGACCTAGTTACCCAGCACGAAACAAAACTGTTTTAACAGCTGCCCCCTACCGCCATTTTGGTGAACTATCGGTTGCAACCCCTCTTGATGTGAACTTAACGACACGCTGCCGTTGAGAATAAAACCTTGTCCTTTCAAAAAGGTTTTGCGGCTTTTATTGACTATCAGAGAATGTAATGTTGGGAGATATCGAAAAATGACGTCCTATGACAAAAAACTAACTGGAAATGTCAGCAGGCCTTATAAAGCGTTAAAACTTGAAAACTCAATCCATTATTCCAGATGAAGGCTAAGGAATCGATAGAGTAAATGCGAATTTTTTTATGTATGTCCTTGTACTCCCCACATGAGTGAAAACTGGGAAATGTGAAAACTGTGAGAGACGTTAACGCGCTGGAAATGTCCGTAGTAATTGACGAAGTATCCTGCATCCATTGAGTTACAAGGACATATGAAAAATTGTTTATTTTACTCGTCTTATTCCTTAACCTACATCGAACTGGATTGACTTTGTCTAAGTTTGATACGCTTTATATACAGCCTGCTTGATATTTTAATTAATTTGTCATAGCGTCATTTTCGATATTTCCCTTTACTCTGATAAGTCAGTAAACCGCAACCCTTTTGAAAAGACATGTTTATTATCAACGGTGGCGTGTCGTAATAAGTAGGGGTTGCACCAATAGCTCACTAATGGGGTAGGGACAGGCTTTCAACAGTTTTGTTTCGTGCTGGGTTACTATGACAAAATTGTATTAAAAAACATGGCAGGACCAGACGAAACTGGTAGGCCGTTCCCCCCGCTGTGTTCAAGCCCGTGACATCAAAGGTGAATACATTCAAGTTAAAGGATATATGCTACCCCAGGACCGTTTAACAACGATTTGTTCTTACAAACAACATCTCTTCCTACGCGCACCTACCCCGCTTGCTAATAAAGTTACCAACGTCATTAAACGTACCTCCTCGTCTGCTCCAGTCAGAAAAAAAAACGCACCACATCTTGCTGAACTACGAAAAAACAAGATGCATTTCCGTCCGGTCGACACAACGTCCTCTCCCTCAACCAAGAGGCTGGATCCACCATAACCAAAAATACATATTATCGTTTTCACGATGGATTATTTTCGCGGTGTGTCTGAAAAATGTTTAAATTATTTTAGTCAAGTGAATGTTATGTATTAGCCGCTATTCAACGATGGACTATTTGCAAAAATGTTTTAACCGCACGGTCCCGTGGGGCGAGTTTTTTGTCGCAATAAGGTTCATCCGTGAAAACGGCTACTATTACATTTTAAACATTTTTAATGTTTTAAAAAACATTTCGCGCAAATATATTCATTCGTGTAAACGGCTAATTGAATAACAAACACAAGTTAATGAAGTATACAATCACATGAACTTTTCTTTTTCGGTTTGAAATGTGGAGGCGACTCATAAAAGCTGGGGTGACGCGCGGACGCGTTTAAAGTGCGTAACCCGAATCGAGATCTGACCTTCTTTGCAATGTCAAGCAGCATCACAGTCGAGGAAGTCTCTGATGATATGTACTGAGGGAGGTGGCCAGGGGCTCAGTCCGTGGCAAAGGGCATTTTTTTTAAGTGTACCTGTTCTAAGGTGCACCAAGCGCTGTCAAGGTGGAAAGAAACGGGCTCTCCTGCTCAAGTAAAGATGCCATTCACGAGCTGAGCTGGCAAAACATTAATCGACATCGATAGTTTTTGTCTTATCTTCTATAAAGGAATGTTTGTTGCATACAAGCATTCAGAGATGATTCCTTAATTTTGAAAATTTAGTAGTTTTTGCATCTGTATATATTGATGCAAACTACTGGACAGCCGCAGTATGTAATGCACCTATACTGACCGGTCAGTAACAACGATGCATCCTCCTAGGACGTTTACAACTGTACTAGTACGTATGCATGCTACACTGACCGCACCAGGACGGTTTGCATCAACACTAGTTTGTTTGCATCTACACTGATTTCTTATACGTACTGTAACATATATACTCTTAGCGTTCTTAGAATGAATAACATGGCGAAATTTACAGCAGCATTCATTGCGAAACAAGGATTGCGTATCTAATCTAATCTAATTTAACTTTTTACTATTTAAATAAATCTGTCCTGTTCCGGACCACACATTGAATTTTGTTTCTTTTTCATATTTTATTATTGAAATGTTTTATAGTTTGACACATAAGCACATTCACATGATCTAAGAAAGTCAATTTTGTAATCGCATGACATCTTTCGTGTGTAACTTTATGTGCCTCCCTCATTTCCCAACATCAAACGCTTCTCCTACACGTTAAGATAATGTCTGTGTTTAGAAAATATAACACTATTTTCATATTACCGTATGATACGCCATCTATTAGCGGATATTTAACTACAAGTACGTCGAACAGCAAGCGAATATGAGGTGGCGCTGGTAGGTGGCGCAGCCAGCACATATATGATAAGTAGTGCTAGAGAGTCCTTCGACCGGAAATGTAAAGAAATGTGGTCTGTATACATTGATCGTCCAGCGGAGCGGATGGGTTATAATACTAGTCTTGACTGTTCTGATAGCAGCAAAGACTCGTCAGCCGATAGCTTCTCAACGATAAAATATAAATGTATTTGTGGAGCACTGAACGAAGGCTTTTGTCTTCAAACTGTGCTCTTATATTTTATTTATTTGTCATGCCCGTATTGGCTGACCTGTCTTATAAATTTGTCGGCTGTACTGTACCTCATGCCTTCGGCCGTTTGGCTGCGAAAGACATCCACTCTGACGGCCAGACAGTGCCGCGGACTGGCGTCGAACACAAGAGGCTCGCTGTCTGTGCGTCACTTCAGATTCGACAGGCGACAGGCGGCTATGGATTTCGCTGGGCTCTCTGCCGCGATGACGGAGATTTCCCGGTGCCAGTCACTTTCGGCGGGCTGCCTCTAGCTTGTTTGGGCACTATTCACTCCCTGCCGAACTGACTCGATCCATCCCTTCCGGCCAATACCCATCGTTCCTGTTTTTTGCAAAAATTGTAGAGCGGTCCGTTCACCACAAGCTTCAATTACCTTTTCCCACAATCACCTCCTCTCCCCACTCCAGCACGGTTTTCGTTCCCGTTCACTCGACGAAACCGCACTGAGATATCCATAACTGACAAATCCTATCCGCCATATGACCGCGGCGATTCTTCCCCTCCTATGCCTTGCTGGATTTGAGCAAATCTTTGATGTTCAATAGACCCACCAAAACTAGTCACCAAATACAACTCCACGAGTAGATACCTGCTTGGTTTTCAGCCTAGTCCTTTGCAATCACCACCCAGAGTGGTCAGCCTCATGACAAATCTGCGTAGCACCAAAAAATCATCCTCGCTTCCCAACGGCATCGGCGTTTTTCAAGTTCTGCTCTCGCCCTCTGCTGCTAACTAGCGTCTTCGCGCAACGACTTGAGTTTTGTTTTGTCGAGGACGCAGTGGTGGTACAGTAGCCGATGAACACCCAAATTTTAGTCTCTGACAAAAAGTCACACTCCAAACATCATAGTCAAGATGGAACGGGTTCCTGGCCTCTCTCCGATTGTTTGGTTCCGGGCCAGCGGATTGAAAGTAAATGCCGCTAAAACCGCAACTGAATGCTGCTGGAAGCGCCCAAAATCTGCGGCAACCGTCCCCAACATAAACTGTCAAAATATCGCGATCACCATTTACTTTCCCTGTTTCTGATGCAAAAAACCCTCGGTCTGAACGCTTTGATCGCACCCTCAGCTGGGACAGTCTCTCTGCTGTTAGCAGACGCTTTTTTCGGCATCTATGTGGTCTTATCACAATCTAAGGAACATCTAACCGCCATCCGTCATCGCCGCTCTTGGTTCAGGCCCTTGTTTCTCCTCGCAGATCCGATCTGTATATCTGTGTAATGGCAACTGCACACAGAAAACCTATCCCGGATTCAAAAAAAGTTATTAACTTTGGTGCTAAAGTGATTTTTCGGCCGCAAAAAGTTTGGATCACGTGTCGGATCTGCTTGGGCCACTTGGGCTGGCTCAGCGCAGACCAGCTTGTGCGCTTATCACTCTCTGTGCCTGTAACACAAAGTGTGGCGCTCAGGCGAGCACGAGATCCTGGCTGCGGGTGGGGCTTGTTCGTGTGTGTGAGACGCGCAGCGTCAAGCGACAGGACCACGATCTGAATGGTGCCCCTCGGTCCCGGTCGGGCCATGGGGCAGCAAGCGGTTTCGGCAGTCGTGCCCACACGGGACTACAACGGGCTCCCGCCTGACTTGACGCGGCTTCCGTTCACCTCTTTTCACGAGAACACCTGAAGCCGCCATCTGCGCGGACCGGCGGAGTTCGTGACCGGCCTGTCGACTGTGATATGTTGTGTGGTTGTGTGGTGTTGTGTGTGTGTCTGTGCGTGTCTGAGTGTTTGCGTGTTATTTTACTTCCATGTCCGCCGTTTTAAACCACTGACGAGGGACCGTAATAGCCATGAGCTTATCGTGGATGGTTCTAATATATGTCTGAGTCTGAGTCTGAGACTTCGTCAGCGTGACGTCAGAACCGCTGGGCGCTGGCGCGAACACAACTTCTACCCGCCGGCGAATGAAAGTAACCGTTCGATATATGAAGCAGACGATATTGAAACAACCGAAACACACCGGGAATATGATAATAATGCTGCAATGATCGTCGTTTATAACGTCACTACATGCATTTGCGATGTTTTTTTCCTTTAGCTGGTGGGTAGCCTAAGTCATCAAATGTAACTTATATGCTATCCGTAATATTAATGGAAGCAAGCAGTTCTCGCAGTCTGACTTGGGCAAGCAAACACATGGTTGGCCAGTTGATCTCCAAACCAATAATTCAAACGTGTCATAAATGGACGGGCACACATAATCAAGTTTTCCAATGTTTTTCGAAGAAGAGTAACAACTGACTCACAGCTGGGGCATTCCACGATAGATCGACCAAGGCATAACACCACCATATTGTATTTTTGTCTGTAATTAAGTTTAGATGTTAAGTTTAGATGTTAAGATCATCGATGGTTTGCTTTAAATCAGCTACCAATGCAGAAGCAAGCAAAATCCAATAAGTTTTCAGAATTGTGTGAGACTTTGGAATCCCCCCCCTAACTCCCGTTCTGGATCCGCCGCTGCAATCCAATAGCAAATATAAATGTACGTAACAATTGTGTTAAAAATTGCTACAAATATTTTGAAAAGCAAGGAAAGCTGCTGTCTTTAATATGCTTTTCAGAATAATTGTCAACGTGGAATATTTCCTGAGTGCAAATGAATTAACTTTGTTGTGACACAATTCCAGGATGCCTTACATATATTATTCACAATACATACTAAACCTTATCGTCACTCTCCCACAACGGCGTGCCGAAAGGCACTCACGCTAGATAAAGCAATTTACTAAATGGGCATTCTATCCCCAATGTTATAAGTTATTCAATATTAAATATTAAATAATTCCAAATTCAAATTGTAATACGGCGCAACAAAAATCCGATAGAAAACGCGAGTCAAGCTTGTTATGTTGTTTACATATCCTGATTCCAAGATAGAATTTGCCCATATCAACTTTCAACTTTCACGTAAAAGAAATATGACGGTCAACAACTCGTACTGATGACCGCAATATTTTAGTGACGTCACCATGCACAAATATCAATGTTTTTCGCAAAAATGAATGCCAGAACCGTAATCAGTGCACTCTTCTCCATCAATATACATATTTGTTCCCAAGGTGCTATATTCCCTTCAATGCAAGTATCTTTAATACATATGTTTGATGCCATAACTATGGTGGCTTGTGAACTACAAGCCGCCAGATGTAGGCCCATGCTGAGTGACCTCAGAAAAGTGTCCGAGGCTATACCTTGCAAACCGTGGCTCGGATAACTTTTTCGTCGGCACAGCTAGCTTTTCCGTCTATGATAACCACCTAGACCAGATTACAGCCAAAAATAAAATATGGTGGTGTTAATTTGTTTCTGGTCGATCTATCGTGGAATGCCCCAGCTGGCATTTGGAAAAAACGACACTGCTATAAGCTTTTTATACTAAGATGAGGATGACACAACGTTTGAGGCATGAAGACAACGATACAGAGATAGCATAACCATTATTTTGGTCGGGGAAATGAGCTATGGCCGTCTATTGTTTTTTGTGGAGAGATAAAAAATCACCGACGCCAGCCGAAATCGCGGGATGAAGTCCATTGCCTAGCGGTTTTGAGCTCGTCTTTTCTGCTAATGAGCTCCGAACGAGCACCGCATCGCTGTGCTTTAACTCGACGATACTTTGCGAAACCAGCAAATGATACAGAAAATGCAGTATTCAGATGATTACTTGCTACGTATTATTAAGAATGTTTTCGTAACACAATACGTCATAATAAAAGTGGCCCGCTAACTAATCCCTAACCTGTCCTCTTCAGCGAACTTGCGAGAAACGGTTACACTGAAGTGATAACATCAGCTGGTGTCCGACGGCCGTCCACCGACGGCATCTGCCACGTACGCTGTGATTCACATGAATCCCGCTGAGCGCACGGCACCAAACAGCTTCAACAGGCTTGATCTGATTAAAAATAAACCTAGACGATGAGGCTGAATATATCTGAATATTATTTTTGCTAGTGCGCGACAAATTTTGGTGGAAAAGCTTATGTGCTGTGTTCTAAGGCAAACAGCATGGTCTTTTATGGCATAGTTTAAGACCGTCAGTGCAAGTTCACGCACTTTACAATATGAAACAACCATTTAGCTTACACAAACACACGACATTTGTATTGCGGCAAGATACATAAGCTTATGTGGCAGAGTATTAGCCGTGGCGGTCAGATGGCGAGCATTTTCCTGGACCTACATATCCTACATTTCCATGGAGCTGCACACCGTGCTCGGCAGCAGTGAGCGCTGCAGCACGAGCGGTGCTGACGACCAGCGCGTCACATGTCGATGGAGCGTACAAAGACGGCCGACTGGGCCGGCCCATAATTACCTGCGTTTTGTTGTGACAGCACCCATCGATCGGCCAAGGGACTGAGGATGATCTCAGACTCGATATGACGTTCCGGCCGACAGTTCTCTAAATTCTGCCAGCCTACAGGAATTGCACGATCGGGTGGTGAGGTCAGAACCAGCGCAACAAGCTCTGCTTAGCGCGGGTTCTGACCTCGGAAAGCCATCCCTACAAAGCATTCGGACTAAATTTATAAAAACAACAAAACAACAACAGACGGACCACGACGAGCAGACATTGGCATCGGTGGCGACAGCCGAGGGCGCGGCCTTGGAGCTTCTCTGAGAGGATAAGTGGTATAGCGGCTGGACGTTGTGCCGTGTGCGTATCCAGAGGGTAACAACCCGATGGTTTCAGTAGCCCTGACGGGTTGGTATCTGTGTGGGGAAAGTTGTTGCTAAACGGAATGCTGCAGTGTATAGACTGCGGGCGCTACGGCATGCTGGCTGGAAATATAGCAAGGATCGTTTGTATCACTTTAAAGCTGGTTAGTATAACAATAATCATCTCTATTGCGCATTGCTGACACAGGCATGATGACTGCCTATTGCATTTGCTGCACATGCCATCAAGGCCCACCGCCCATCATCGACATGACAATCAAATGTGACACTTCACAACATCCCTGACTGAACAGGACACCTCGGGGCTTCCGTCTATGCCCTTCCATCGCACTCCACGATACGGGAGTCGCAAGTACCGGGGTCAACTGTGCACAGCGAGCGCGACTCGACATCGATTGCAGCTGAACAACTGGCGCTGCTGCTGATAAACAAATTAGCCGACGCAGTCATAAAACTCGACCGACTGCCGTGCCGTGAAAACAGGCGCAGCTCGGCAGCGAGGGGGCGGAGAATCGATCCCCGCTGTCCGACTTGGCAAAGACAAGGCGAAGTCACCCACAGGGGAGGGGTCAAGAAACTTGCTGATCACTTGTCACAGGCTTCAGAGTGATTGGTTTATCAGAGCAGATAGCAGCCCTGCAGTTCGTACACGGAACAGAGTGAGTAATAACATCAGCACAAATGGCTATTCCATCTGCATTGACCTTCGTCAGCAGGCTGTATAATAGCATGGAACGAAGCGATTCAGAGAGCTGTTATGTCCGAACTGGGTAGATAAATTGACCTAGCCTAATGGATTAGTGTATTAAGTGAAACTATATAAAGGAGACACCCGATGACAATTGGAACCATCGCTCTTATTGGAAATTGGAACGCAAATGCGGATATTGACCATCAGAAAATTGTGATTTATTGTAAAATGTGTGTCATATGTACACGGGGTGTTTTCAATACAAAAATTGTCACCCCCTAAGTTCCTCGGTTCATATCTGCAACATTTTTTGTTAAAACAAAAAAACAAGCATAACCATTTGACGAGCAGACAATTTGCTTTAGGTGCCATCATAAACATATCTCGATAGCAATTCATGTGTGGCAAACACGACGTCGAAATAAATATGGCCTGTCGTCAACTCAAGGTGAAACGAAAAATAAGCGCACGGGGACTTGTATTTCACTAGGTTTCGGCAAGTGCCAAACAAAAAGCTTGGAGACTTCAGGCACCTGATTGTGAAGATGAATTAAAAAACATAGAACAATCAAAATTTCAAACGTGTAGAAATTGTGTCACGACCACCAATTCACAGTTTGCCACACAAAATGAGCTCCACCACTATGGACGTATGTCGCAAACGCTTGGAGACGTTCGGGACGGCACGACTGCGGCACTCGCTAACTGCCTCTAGGAAAGTCCAGCAGGTCCCTAGCGGTCCTTCAGCTCTTCGACGTTGTGGGTCCTTTCTCCTTTAAAACAATTCCTCTCAACTCTCCCCAGAAAAAAAAAGATAAATTCAAGTCCGGGCTTTTGGTCGCCTAGCGCTCCGGCCTCGATTGTAGCTGGGACATGATTCTTCCAAGAAATTCCTCTTGACGAGAGCGCTTTCGAGCCCGTGTGAAAATGGTTGTAAGGTGGGCCAACAATGTAAGGGGCAACAATGCCAGATGTAAAGTGGCAACAATACTTGCGCGTGCCATAGAAGGATAGTAACGATCTCTGAGTCGAGGGTCTTGATTTCGGGTCGTTTGTAATGGAAAACTGTTAATGCTTTTAAATCCCCGACATTCGTTTCACTAGGTTTGTGACCAAACTTCCTTCTTTCGACATCGTGTAGCCACACATGATATCTACGATATATTTGGTATAGTGGTCTTAACGTAATTTGTTGCGCTCTTTCGAATGGTATATCTGGTGTTTCTCTTCGGGTAAAACTGTGTGAGATATGAGCTGAAGAAACATAGGGGTGCCATTTCTTATGAAACACCCTGTATGTATGAATGCGTGTTTATTGCTAACGAGTGTGATTGTTACTGCGATTTCTGCGACGCAAATACTGCGATTTTCGACGCCGAACGAAATGTTAGACCTATGTTACGAAACGGAAATGAATGTAGTGGTATGCGTCTGTGCGTGGCTTATGCTTACGCTTCTCTGTGATTGTTAAAATTTAAAGAAGAGGTATGTTGGCTGAATAAACCTTTTTTGGGTTCGTTAATATTTGGTATTTGTACAATACAAATATTTTCCATATTGATATTTTTTAGTTATCATAAGTGAAGGGTTTTCACAATCTGCTTTGTAGAGGATCTAGAAGTAATTCTCCAATTGTGCTTTATGTGTTTATAATTTCAAATATTGTTTTGGAAGTGTTTTCAAAATGTGACCGCCAACCAGGCTGACAAAGAGCACAGCAGTGTTCGAAAGCTACCTCTAAAAACTTGCAACAAACTGGTGGCAACAATATATATTTACAAAGTTAAAACAGTCCCAGTTCAACAATTCAATCTTTATTTTAATCAACCATCGATTCTAAAAGCTTTCGATTAACAAATAGTGTTTTAAGCATAGGTATGGAATATTTTTGTCAGTTTTAAAGTCAGACCAACGTCATGCAAGCAATAGGCCTGCTTATATACCAATAAATGTGTTTCTTGATTTTTTCTACGGAATGCATTTCTCCTTTACCGGCCATAATTACCCTAGATTTGTGGTAGCCTTATTCCAGTTATTCAGATCTACTTCCTTACGCATCTGCTTCCTTATCTACTTCCTGTGCTGCGTCGATGTGACGAAACAATCCCAGGTGCGGCGATTTGCGTAGGAACGAGGGGGCCGAGGAGCCATTGTCCCCTCACATTTTGTTCATTTTTCGGGCTAAAATCAACAACTTAACTTCGTTAGAACAGTTCAAAGGTGCGACAAATTCGCGAAAACGAAAGAAGCTAAAATCTGCATAGAAATCCAGTGTAGGGAGATTGAGTTCTGCTCAAGACAAGATCGAAGTTTCGCTGGTCCCCTCACTTTTCGTCGCGTTCCTCTTCCTACGCTCCTGGGGGCAACGCAGCTGATAGGTGTGAGGGGGGAAGCTGGCCCCACTCTAGAAGTTCGGGAAAAATATATGATTTTGCCCCTCCCGCCCATCAAATTGTTAGAGGGGCCCTCCAAGAAGTTAGTTCGATTTTCTCTTTTTGGCTGAAAAAATGACCGAGGGCTCCAGGGGTGCCACAGCCAGCCTATAGGGCCTATGAGACCAACAGAAGGCGTTCAGTCGGCCTGAGGGGGCCCTCAGAAGACCCGAGACTTCCAATTGGGCTTGCTCGACGTTTTTTGCGACTACTTAGAGGACCCTGCAAAAATAAAGTAGGCCTAAATCCGAAGGAGATGCCATTTCACGCCATTGTTCTTGGAAGGGGCCCCTTTGGCCGAGGGGGCCCCTAGGGTTTTCCTCCCCCACTTCCATCCGAAAACTTTATTCACGCCGCCACTGAATAATCCCGATTCCGTGTGTATTTTTTGTCCATGTGATACCGTGATACAGATTCGAAAATCAGTTGTATGCGCACCTGGCTGTTGTAGTTGTATGTTGTATGCACTTTTCCATAGCTTTCGGTTCTGTTTGGTCTTCTGTTTCGCCAACGGGAAAACAGCTTTAATTGATGTGAGCCTTGTTATTGAGCTTTGTTGACAAATTGCAGAGGTGCGGCGCAATGAGTCGTTGGTGTAGGTGGTTTTGCGTCTGGCCACCACTCCTTGGCATAAAGATGGCGCTCCCATCCTCAGGGGTGACGGTTTCCGCAGCATGCTTCTTCTGCCAAAAAAGGCAGACAAGAGTGAGGAGTCAGGAGTCAGGAGTCAGGAGTCAGGAGTCAGGAGTCAGGAGTCAGGAGTCAGGAGTCAGGAGTCAGGAGACATGAGAGACGAGACATAGACACGAGACACGAGACACGAGACACGAGACACGAGACACGAGACACGAGACACGAGACACGAGACACGAGACACGAGACACGAGACACGAGACAAGAGACACCAATTAAAATGAGCTATTCCCTTAAATTACATGTTTTGACTGTCAACAACATAGGTATTCTAACCTACCTCAGTGAGTCTTGAATTGATGCTGAATCTAGGCATTTTTAAGGAAAAAATATACTTGTTTTATCTGGCTTAGATTAAGAAAAGCCACTGGCTTGCATACAATACATTTAAGTTGGTTTTTCCCAACCCTGGGATATTTAACCCTATTCCTCGCGGGCGGCTAGAATTACGTTGACGTGTGGACTGTGGAGGGGCAGATTCTGCCCCTCCCCCCCCCCAGAGATCTCGAGAACCACTCAGTCGATTTCGATGGGACAAACACCATTCGATGCATCATCAAAAGGTTTTTCTTTTTGAGGACTCAAAAATTTCCTTTTTGTTAAAAAATGGTGGACCAGAGGGCAAAAAAAGAAAATTTGTGTGTTTTTTTAAAGGTCGTTGCAGCCATGTAGTTCGACCGATTTTCATGCCCAGAACGGTTTTGAGGTTCCTATGTACTGGTCTTTGACATCGAAATGACATGTACCAAAATGAAAAATAATAGACGTATTCAAGGGATGTAAAACGGGGGGGAGGGGATTTTATGATAACAAATATGTGTTCGTATTCGTGATTGTGTGTGTGTGTGTTTTAATAACTTTAGTCCGAATGTTTTACATGGATGGATTTCCGAAGCCAGGATCCACGCTAAGCAGAGCTTGTTGCCTTACCAACCGATCACACAATTCCTGCTGGTCGGCAGAATTTAGAGACGAAAGTTGTACGTGCCCGATCCATACCTGGACACGGTCTGCCCCGCTTTCTGACGTCACCTGACCTTGAGTGCGACCACTGCCACCGGCCGCAGGCCATCCCAGTCAGAAGCAAATTGCGAGCGCCGAAACGACTCGAACCAGGGCTACCACTACCGGGATAGGTCAGAACTCCAGCGCTCTCCTTCTGAGCTACAGGGGCGGTATGAACGTCACCTGCTTTTGTTTGCTGTTATTTTATAAATGTAATATATTGCACATAGGCAGATCCAGGTAAATATCGGGGGCACCATGTGCGTAGCGCCTTTCATCATCTTACTCATTGGAAGTTGTACCTAATTTGACGGTGGGTATCCCGTATCGCCTCTCATTTTAAGAACCTGAGTGCGCCTCTGCCCAAAAATATTTACAATCCAAATATTTGTGATATATATATTCCAGTGACATCGCTTCTGACCCATGTATTGCACCGCAAACTGCGAAGGAAGCATGCGCCGCACAACCACATTCGTAACACCCTCCCAAAAACATGAGCCTGGCACCGCCTCTGCTGGGCCGATTTGGAAAACATTTTGACCCAACACGCGTAATTTCATTATAGGAAAAGTCACGAGGCTTCAGAACGCTAAGCCTAACGGTTTAGGACCAGAAATCGAGAAGCTACCGGGGGCAGAATCTGCCCCGCAAGAAAAGGGCTAATAGCTCATTGTGTCCACAAGATAGCTGGTAGAGTGTTAGGTACCCCGCAGAAGTCATTGGTCTTGGTGGATTATAGCGCGTAGAGCTAGGCAGTAGGCGCAGACTATTATAGAGTTCAGTGGCACAGACACATCAGAATACTTACCTTTTCATGCCATTAGGGTTAGAGTTAAAGGGAATGTTCACTTCCTCTGAAAAGTTGTCCAATGACGCCGCTTGTGGTGCCAAAATATGAAGTAATTGTTGCCGAACACGATTCTGACATTTGTTTCTCACAAACAGTGCTCAAAATTTCCATTTGAAAAAACTAAGTATTTAGTACTAAGATTAACTAGGCGATGACGTCATATGAAGAATTTTTGAAAATAGAAAAAAAAAAAATCACGTCTGCAATATGTATTCACTAGTGTATGGCTAATGTATAGCCAGAAATGTAAACAAGTCTACTTTCATCAAACATTTAATAAAAGGGACGACGACATCGGCGCTTTAAGCGCTACCCTAATACACATATATGGGGCCTATATTATTTTGCACGCAATGTCAAAAGAACCAAAACTCAAATTTACTTTCGATTTAGACCTCTGTGGGTTTTTAACTTCTTACAATACTTAATTTCAATGGAATTCAACAACTTTGCCATCTTTCACTCAATCTTATGTTAATGTGAAAACATTCCCTTTAATCAAGATGTTGCACATTTTTAGGAAAGGTCCCCACCCTGTGATACAGATCACAATCATACCACAAGTCACTTTTTAGTTAAATGCCCTTATATCTTCTATTACTTTAAAATTATATTCAAACTAAAATATGATGTGCAGCCTAACACGCGCTTCCGAAAAAATCAAACTTGTTCCGGACAAACACCTTACTAACTCCATTTTGTATTTTATATACATTGGACCAGATGCCGAATTCCTGTCCTCGACGTCCCTCTAGCTATGCTACTGCCAGAGCAGACTCCGCAGCTAAACTAAAGGTCTGACCGTCTTAAACGACGACCAAGCAAAAATATATGGCGAGACATTTCCACGCATACTCTGAAAGATCGGTGAGATCTTAACCAAGTCCGAGATTTAGGTCATTCATCGGCTCCTGACCGAATTTGTATAGTTACCATAATTCCTGAGATATTTTCAGTGCTATTCTGTGAAAAAATTGTAAACATGACAATCCATTAAACACCCAGTGAACATATATTTCCCCAAAGTCCATTGACCTAGCACATTTTCACTACATGCTAATTACTTAGCAACGACATCTAAAAATATTAAAAACACCATCCTAAGGAGCTTAATCTCTGTATTATACTTGGGTCCCGTAATACCAATAGCTTTTTAGAAGACCTCATACGCTACTCTTGGAGGACTCAGGGATATTGTTAATAGCAAAAAGATATAATAGGTCTTCTTATTTTACGAAGGAATAAAAATTCCATACGGAATCTTTGATAATTTGATACCCATGCTCAATTGTAAACCAGGTCAATGGACGGCATATAAATTTAACACCACCACCCTGTCTATGACGTCATCAATAGTTTGCACACGAAAGTTGCACTGCGCACCGCGGTCTTACAATCACCAGTGCACTAATTGGCCGCTTATTATATATGGGCAGCCTATTTCATATTGGCGCATACTGTGACCGCGCATGTCTAAAGCGACATCTTTCCAGCGTCATACGTTCATAATTGCCGTGATCTGTTACATTCGCAGCCAGTATTAGCAATCAGCGGCTCGTTTCACGGCTAGTTGTTGGCAGTCATTAAACGCGGTTATGTAACAGGGTGCGTGCGCTTTAACCAGCTTCAGCCCCGCCAAACGCCTCTGGCGATAGCAGCGCCAGATGTACCGATAGCAGGTGATGACCCTATTTTCATGGGCAGTTTAAAATGGTTTAAAATGGATAGGTTAAAACTGATAAGTTGGTTTCCGGCCATGTAAGTGGGCATATTTCACCAGCCTGCATCCTTTCTTACGCCTCCTTTCGTACTCGATGATTGCTGGCGAGATATGCATGGCCGGAATATGTATTAATAAATGTCCAGATGTGTAGCCAAGTATATCATGCTCCACTTTCCATGAAACAAGGTCTTTTAAATAGTTACCGGCGCTAGCAACTGGCTATTTACCATTTGATCGCTTATTTAAGAAGACTATTCCCACATATTTTGTCGCAATAGAAATCAATAGCGTCACGATTTGCCCCATTGCATCAATGCACCCTTGTCATGGGTCATCAATTGACAGTTGAACATGCATGCCAAACTACCCGATATACCTACAGGTTACGCCATCAAGCCTTTCATTCGTTTAACCCCGTGGCACTGGCAGGGGGGGGTTGATTTCGCCCCACTCCCTCGAGGTTTTTTCAAGGAGTAGCTGGAAAAAGGCGGCGCAGCCAGCAACGCACCAATTTCGTACACCGTTTCTGTGGCATCAAATTACCCACCTTTGTAACAAGTTTGACTTGAGGTATCTCAGGTCAGGTCACAAGTATAAACTGTCAAGTGACCTCATCCTTACAAAAAGTGTTTGCGTGTCGTGGCCAAAGCCACAGTCCTTTTTTCGAAGTTTTGAAGCTTGGCAGGATTTCATATAGAATAACGTCAGTACCATACAATTCGTTTATCCTCGGATTTTTTCGTATCGGTGACCAAAGGGTCGAGGGTCAAATCTTCCTGACCCTCCCCATTAATATTAGTGAATGGGCAATTATAAAACAATGTTTCTTTCTAAATATGCATTGGATCAGGGCTAAATTCTTCAGAATAAATGCTATTTTAGCTCATTCCTTAAATGATCAAGCGGTGCAATTTGTTGGTCAGGATCTCTACACAGGTCATGCTGAGGTCAATCTGAGGTCAATCCACAATGATTTGCTAATAATTTGATAGAAAAGAGAATAGAGACGATTTAGTTGAACACCAATGTGTTCGTCTGTCTGGTTCGCGTTGCCCCATGATGCAACATGACCTACCCTGGGTCACACCAATGACCTTGACCTTAAGGTCAAATTTTTGAAGTGTGACCTTACCAGGTCATCGTTATAAATGTTTTTCAAAGAGCATCAAGAGAAACAAACACTATAGCGTCAAAAATGTTTATCCCTATCTTTCTTATGGTGACATGCTATTCACAAAAAACTGTTTTGCTAAAAACCAGTATGTTTGACCTTTAATTGACCTCTGTGAGCCTACTATTGGATCTGAGATCAAATTTTTGAGGACATACATGATGCGATTGCAAATTTCAAAATGGCTTAATGGATTGTCCTCTCTAATTGTTTGCTTACTAGTATCAAGTTTCCGGATCTAATTGGGGGTTTTCCTGGAAAAGAGTCCTAAAAGAGTCCTAAAAACCCGGTTAAAATGCTGACCTTTAATAGACCAACTGGTGACCTCAATTGTGACCTGATCCAAGAAACAACTGAAATACTGTTCGCTAGAGATTGCCCTAGAGGCTATCTATATGCCTGTTTTCCCGCTTGTACGCTACGTTGGCGTAGTTTTGGTAGATTCACGGGGGGGGCGCGGAATCCAACCCCCTGCAAGTTCGCTGTTCGGCCGCGAACCCCCTAGCAGTCCGCGGGTTAAATATAACAAAGCACCACCGTCTGCCCACCTCCCCTGCCACATGAAGTACGGTGCCTGTCCCCAGCTCAGCAGCGCTCGAAGCGATGGTAATGTGCTGGCCGTGATCTCCGAGGGAGAAGTCGCTGGCACGGTGCGTCGGGCGGCGGACCCGTCTGTTTTCCGCAGTGCCAGCGATACTGCCGCGCTGACGCATTGGATTGAACATAAAACAGCTCTAACGTAAATTTACACGCGTCGTTCCTTGTGGCGAAGTGGCGTGAAGCGCGCCTCAGAAATCCCCGGAAGGTGCTGGAAATAGCTGTTGTACTACCGATGCCTCGTGAGCGCTGCTGGCAATGCTTCTGAAAATAAACAGCTGAACGTCAACTGGCAGATCAGTGCACGTAATTCGTCATCTGCGTGACATAGATGCGATTATTCGTGAAGTATTAAAAACAGGCATCTGCATGTAGTCCAAGGAAGGGAGTGGGTAATGATGCATATTGATCTGAACAAGAGTGATTCAGCAGCGAGGCTCAGAAGAACTCCCAGACTGAACGCAAACTGGACACGCTATCCAGTGATAGCTGCTATTTCTGCTTTGTTTCTGCCGAATGTGTATGAGTCTGTATGTGATGGACGAAGATAAGGCCGGGTGATGAGGTCAGGACCTGTGCAACAAGCTCTGCTTAGCGCGAGTCCTGACCTCGGAAAGCCATCCATACAAAACATGCGGACTAAATTTATAAAACAAAATCAGGACTTGTCTAACTAAAGCCTTTTATAGATGCACTATATACATTAATCCTGCAAACCTGCCGCCAAAATGCGCACAACAGTGAATACCGATTACAAATGTATTGGGAGTTTGGCGCCTTTCAAAGCTAATAATAAAGACACCAAATGTCAAGCCCAAGTGACAGGCCCAGTACATCATCTTGTAATTTACGGCTGCTCTTTCCTCTGTCGGTTAGGTGTTGCAGAACTGTCTTTGTCTAGCTTTTGGACAGCGCTGTATGGCGTATTACTTTACTCCACACGATCAGAGGGCTGGTCACGGTCAGCCTAGTACTCGTTACAGTCACAGTGCTAATCAGGCTTCAGAGCTAGGGCATAACATTAAAAATACGTCCTGTTTTGGAGATAACTGCACGTCAAAAGGCGCTGTTTAATGCAGGAAAGCGTATCGCAGGTCACATCAATTTCAACTTTATAACTTAACTTCACGTTTGTCATTCCTAACTTCTGTTGTTTCTGGCTCATTACAAAACTTCGAAAACTTTTTAATTAATTTTACATCGCCAAGCACTGCAGCAACAAAACCGCTGCATGTCTGACATTTTCTCTCTGCACACCACCAGAAGAAAGTCGTAACAGCCCCAGCTGACACTGAACCGAAAAAGAAATGTCGGCAACGGAGCGACCCCATAAAAGCTTTACGATCTCGTATTTAACCAGCCTGGAGCGGCGCCATTACATTGATTCGCCGTATCTGAGGCCAGGTTTGTTTGAACTGACTGGAAAACACGCGCCTGACGGCGGCTCCGGTATCACAGGCATATAACAGGCCAGTCAGCCTGTGATAGCCGATTGGTGTCGGGACTAGTGAGAGCGGGGCGACCGATTGGTGTCGGGACTAGTGAGAGCGGGGCGACCGATTGGTGTCGGGACTAGTGAGAGCGGGCGACCGATTGGTGTCGGGACTAGTGAGAGCGGGGCGACTGATTGGTGTCGGGACTAGTGAGAGCGGGGCGACCGATTGGTGTCGGGACTAGTGAGGGCGGGGCGACCGATTGGTGTCGGGACTAGTGAGAGCGGGGCGACCGATTGGTGTCGGGACTAGTGAGAGCGGGGCGACCGATTGGTGTCAGGACTAGTGAGAGCGGGGCGACCGATTGTGTTCGGGACTAGTGAGGGCGGGGCGACGAGATTGGTGTCGGGACTAGTGAGAGCGGGCGACCTTGGTGTGGGACTAAGTGAGAGCGGGGCGACGATCTGCAGTGTCGGGACTAGTGAAGGGGCGACGATTGGTGTCGGACTAGTGAGAGCGGGGCGACCGATTGGTGTCGGGGACTAGTGAAGAGCGGGGCGACCGATTTGGTGTGGGACTAGTGAGAGCGGGCGACCGATTGGTTCGGGACTAGTGAGAGCGGGGCGACCGATTGGTGTCTGGATAGTGAGAGCGGGGCGCCTATAAAAGATTAATATATATAATTAAAAAAATTAAAATTTGGTGTCGGGACTAGTGAGGGCGGGGCGACCGATTGGTGTCGGACTAGTGAAGCGGGCGACGATTGGTGTCGGGGACTAGTGAGGGCGGGGGACCGATTGGGGTCGGACTAGTGAGAGGGGGCGACCGATTGGGTGTCGGGACTAGTGAGAGCGGGGCGACTGTTGGTGTCGGGACTAGTGAGAGCGGGCGACTGATTGATGCTCAGGACTAGTGAGAGCGGGGGCGACCGATTGTGTCGGGACTAGTGAGGGCGGGGCGACCGATTGGTGTCGGGACTAGTGAGAGCGGGGCGATTGATTGGTGTCAGGACTAGTGAGAGCGGGGAGACCGAGTGGTGTCACCGCTAGTGAGCGTGGGGTGGCCTAGTGGTGCAAGATTGGTGATAAACTGGTAACCGATTGAGATACTGTTCATAACATTCATCCAATCGCACTCAGAATAAGCCAATGTAGAGCGGTCTGGTAAAAACAAACATTACTCTTTGCATCTGAATACTATGACTATACTATGAATACCATGACGCTGGGTGTGCCGCAGATAGACTCCACAGCGCTGGTTGTGCAATAGATAGACTCCACAGCGCTGGGTGTGTCATAGATAGACTCCACAACGCTGGGTGTGCCGCAGATGAACTCCAAAGCGCTGGGTGTGCCGCAGATAGACTCCACAGCGCTGGGTGTGTCATAGATAGACTCCACAGCGCTGGGTGTGCCGCAGATGAACTCCAAAGCGCTGGGTGTGCCGCAGATAGACTCCACAACGCTGGTTGGGCCATAGATAGACTCCACAGCGCTGGGTGTGCCGCAGATGAACTCCACAGCGCTGGTTGTGCCGCAGATAGACTCCACAGCGCTGGGTGTGTATAGATAGACTCCACACGCGCTGGGTGTGTCATAGATAGACTCCACAGCGCCTGGGTGTGCGCGATAGACTCACGGGCCTGGGTGTGCCGCAGATAGACTCCAACAGCGCTGGGTGTGCCGCAGATAGACTCCACGGGCGCTGGGTGTGCGCAGATTAGACTCCACAGCGCTGGATGTGCCGCAGATAGACTCCACAGCGCTGGGTGTGCCGCAGATAGAATCCACAGCGCTGGGTGTGCCGCAGATAGACTCCACAGCGCTGG
>VOPJ01011112.1:0-89072 GCA_014673585.1 Semibalanus balanoides
AGACCAAAAAGCTAAAATATCTGCATTGTGACCTTCTACCTGAACGTGACCTGACATTTTACCTTTTTTAGACAAATTTGTGTATACTTTGGATGCGTTTCATTGAGAGCTTTCTATTACCGCCTAGCGCGTCCCGCTGCGGTTATTGGTTTGGAAGATAACGAGGGGCGAAGCTGCTCCCCAGCGGGGCGCGTTCGGCTGGAGACCCCAGCGGGCGCGGGTTAATGCAGAGTGTTTTAAGTCCCAGGGTAGATTCTGCCAAAAAATTCGGTATATATCCAGAAAAGGTAATGGTGAGTGGTATAACAACTCAGAAGTTACAGCGCCCTTAAACCGAACCCCGAATCACCATCACCACTACACCCGGAATAAGTAGTTGAAATGGTGATACCGAAGCTAAAATTTGTAGGGGGCCCTGTGTCCATGAGGGGCCATGTATGCGCCAGGGGACCCAAATCACTGACCGCGGGTGGTACCTTGGCGAAATCCTGGATACGCCCTTGTCAGTTGTACAGTGAAATTGCCGCTGCTGTCATTTCTTCCACGATTGATGTTCGACGCTGTGATGTGAGTCATAGGGATTTTATTGTGACGTCTCATAAGAGCCGGTCATTTGGCAGCAATCCCAATGAATCCCTTTCGACCACCCCAGAAATTAGGAATGTTCAGCGAGGCAGTCTAAAATGGACGGTCACAAGTTTTCCTGACAGACCATCAGTAACATATGGGCCATTTCAGTTTGTAAATCAAAGGCCAGCAAATAACGTGACAGGAATAGAGAGACATGGGGCCCACTTAACGGCAATTCATTTATTCCCGAAAGCCTGGCTTAACGTTGTATTTCGTTTAACAGTTTCAGCAGATGCAGCCAGTTTCATTTCGTTTTGCCTTCAGCTGAGGACGAATCCTAATGCCACTTAGAGTCTAATTTAGTTCAGATTAGTATGATACTTGGACCAGGAAGACCAAATATAATCCATTGTGTATTTCTGAAATAATGTACTATCACAGGGCATACATGACAGTCGTAAGCGTCGGAAGCGGGGGAGGGGGACGGGGGAGACGTGCCCCCTCCTTTGCAATCATCTTTCAATCATCTTTTCATTTGCAAGTTTTCAGAAAACGCGCCCTGGAGGAGGGGATTTCGACCCCCCCCCCAATGATCTTGAAAACCACGCAACTATCCGGACTTGGGCCTTGTGGACTAACAAGCAAAACTACTTAGGGATTATCGATAACCCGTTAGCTACCATTCCACTGCTAACAGACTGGAAGCTAACAAACTGGTAGCATACATAAGATTGATTGCAAAGGAGCGTATCTAATGCAGCTGATTCTGCTTCCATTTCAGTCGCGGATATTCGCATTTACTCAATCTGACACAATACAATAAACGACATGAATTTCAGAAGTACCATCAACTGTGTCCTAATACGACCTCCGCTGGAGAGGCCTCTGGTTTTCCTAATTGCACAGTGCATACTACATATGTATCAAACTATCTCTCGCAAGCCGTCCTGCTCCACCTGCCCTCACCTTCAGCGCGTTTCTGTCCATGCAGTCCGAGTTGTTGAAGCGCTGCATATCACTGGGCTGGCCGCAGAGGCCAGGCTTGGACGCTAGCCTGCCGTAGTGGACCAGCTTGATGACCACCACGGTGTTGGACGGGCAGCTGAGCCTCAGTTGATCGCCGTCGCACGACGCTACTTGAAACGTACGTAGCGTGCCTGACAACAGGGCTAGAATGAGAAAGACGTAGAGAGCAGTGCGTCAGGGCCCCGGCACCGAAGCGAAGCATGCGAAGCGAGTGAAGCGAAGCGAGGACCGTGTGTTAGACCGCGGTTACACGCTGGTAGTGACAAACCACGTGCGGAGAACATGCTGACGCCAGGGTCATGCCCTGTGCGTGAAGAACATGCAGTGGACAGAGGCATCCTGTGTGCTATTTGTGGGGGGTTGGGTCGGCTGAGGTCGTCGCAGGACAGGAGACGTGCTGTGTCTCCATCTGATGGGAGGTGGGAGGAGGGGGAGGGGAGACGGAGATCGGCGGCGTGCCAGGAGCGGCAGAAGTACTGCCGTGCCTGACGGATGTCACGGTGGTGGACAGGAACAGTCAGGCCGGGCAGCAGCGGGCGGGCCGCTGACGAGACAGCCAGCGCTGAGCTGAGCTGAGCTGGGCTGCGCTGAGCTGGCTGCGCTGAGAGCTGGGCAGCTAGCGCTGAACGCTGACAGCTCAGCTCAGCTCAGCTCAGCAGTCTGGGCGGCTATGTCAGGCAGAGGTGGGGAAAGGGGTGAGTTAAAGACGGGGATAAAAAACGAGAGGCATCGGGTGAGCCTACAATCTCTATGAGCACATGGTGCTCATATGGACAGGAAAGGTCATGTAACTGATCAATTAGAATGGACTAGTTTTAGTTACCTAACCAACTGTCTGCATGTATTTGATGGAACGCAAATTAACTCGAAATAAATATTAGCCGTTTTTAAGATGGATTATTTTGCGCGAAATGTTTTAAAATGTTTTAAAATGTTTTAGTAGTAGCCGCTTTCACGATGGACTAATTTGCGAGAAAAAAAAATGTTTTAACCCTCGCCCTACGGGACCGTAGGGCGAGGGTTAAAACATTTCTCGCAATTTAGTCCATCGTGAAAACGGCTACTACTAAAACATTTTTTTAAACATTTCGTGCCAAATAATCCATCGTGAAAACGGCTATTGTATAGATTGTCAATATAATATAAAGTTCGCTGAATAATCAGGATTTTAAATAATTAAGTATATTTACGTAATTTAAATTTTTGCTCTCTGATTGGTCGTGACGTCAGTTACCAATAGTCCAGGCGATCAAAGTTACATGAGGTAGTTTTGAGCAGTTCGGTTGACACATTGATTTTAATATGGAGGTTCAACGGAAAATAAACACATTTATCGCACGGAAAACAAAGCACGTAATATGGAGGATTTAAGCAGATGTCATTTCGTTTAAGCTCTGGACCCGACAGAAGCTATTTCAAAACAACATTGAGGGCACGGTCGCATTTTGCAAGTGGTTTCTGGGGCAGTGTTTCAGTGAGGACAGTATCCGGCTTTGAGCCCACTTAACAACTTACTGTGAAGGTAACTAAAAGAGTTATAGGCATTTAAATGGGAATTAGCACCCTTGAGGGACAAGTATGTAGAATGATTGGAGAAGAATGCCCTGATTTTAACGGTCCTGGCATTTCACATTATTTGCGAAAAAAGTTTCAGAATTTGTTGTAATTTTGAAAAGATGTGAGTCATATCGTTTACATGTGACTGTTTCACAATTTCATCATTGCGTCACCAAAGCGAGTTGTGACGTTCACAAAGGAGGCATCGAACGGCAAAAATCGTTACCTTTGAAATCAAGATGCGATAAAAAACCGTAAAAACAATTATGCGTTCGCTGGTTCCTTACTCGCGCAACCATAAGTATTGATCCTTATCTTACAAATGTGTTAATGTATTGCACTAGGGTCTATTCTAAGCATCTTTTATAATGTTTTAATAGGAAATCAACTGGTACCAATTGACAATGATACGGTGTACTTAAAACTATATCCACACCAAGTGAGATTGTCCAATGGTGTGATTATTAGCCTCACTATGAATGAAAGTTTCATTAGTTAGCCACTGCATATGGCTCTATTTGCGGAGATGATATTTAAGCTAACGTAGGAACAACCCATCAACAGTTGTGCCCTTTTGAAGAACCTTTGTTCTGTATTTATATTTGCAGAAATGAACATCCAATGAAAATTCTCAAAAGTTATGTTCGCCCATCCACTCTCTTTTTTGGGAAAAGACCGAACTTCTCGTAAACAAGACAACTGTCTTATTATTTGTTGATGTATTGCATGACATTTGACCAGCACCCATCAACACAATTTGTTTCAACTCACATAGTATCTCATGGGTAATTTTTAATTAGGAAATCGTTTCACAATTGACAGGGTATGAGATTATTTATGGTATACACATCCACCAATAGTGCAGATTTGCCCCATTAGGGGCATTTAAGACCGGAAACTCTGAGTGTAAATACATTTTAAAAAGGTAGGTACTGAATATGCTTCTTAATTGTCGGGATAATATTGCAGCTACCGGTTTTCGAGCTGACCCATCCAACAGATTAGGGCCTTTCAAAAGACGATTGTCTGCATTATTTTTTCAAATTGAAGAATCAATGTAAAACTGACAAAGAAAAATAATGAGGCAATTCATATTTTACAATTGTTCAAGCTCATATTACCTTTCGGTAGGCGTGACGGTAACTTGAAATAACTGGGCGGACGGTTCAAAAAGCAATGCGTGGAAAATCACAGGTAAGGGAGCTAACTACTGATGACGTACTGCATTTTACGTCACGGGGTATTTGTGCCGTTGAAAATATGGGACTCACATTTATGTACCCAACCAGGTGTCTCTTTTGCGTTTCAATAACCTCAGTAACATAGGTCGTTTTTTGGGGAAGGAAAAATATTCTCTAAGATTTATAGAGTTATATTCTCAGTAACACGCCCGGAACAAATCTGGTCTTTATATCTAGTTACGAAACTAATGAGTTAAAGGTTTGCTATATTCCCTTTAAAGAGAATCTCCAGACCAGAAAGCAGCTGAAGACAGCCGCGCGGAGCTACAGTGCGGATTGCCGAACCATACCTGCCAATGTGCCGTAAAGCAACTTGGTGATATACGTAAGATAGAGGGCAGAGCATGTGCGTTCTCAGCCGAACCTGGGAAGCCTTCGGTCGGAACATGATGTCAATTTGATAGAGAATAATTGAGAGTACGCGGGTTTGTGTTTTGAAATATACTCAGCATAAATCTCCATGAATTTCTGAGCAGTTTGGTGTGAACAATGAATCAGAGGAAAGCGTCTAACAATGTATATGCCACGGTAAATTTGCCACGGTAAATGCCCGAAACACCATGCTTTTCCAATGGCCGGTGCAATGTTATTGCTAATTGACGTCACTACATCAAGTGGTTTATAAATAATAAACGTTTACATTCAAGGAACTCGCGAAATATTTATTTGCATGCAAAATGGTGTGTATCACGTTGATCAACAAAATTTATCTTATTAGTTTGCAAATATTCACCAAACAACATACAACTAATCCATTGGCTGCCTCAGATGGAAGGCAGGTCAGTAGGTAAGCAATACCCAGAGTCTATGCAGGTAGCGGAACCCACAGATGAGCACGCAGAGTTATCGGTTTCGGAAATAAGCGGGAACCCCAGTTTCGAGCCTTAGTGTAGCTCATTGTCTCAGATTTTAGCGAATCCCACATGCTCGGTAGAATCAAGAAGCGGGGTTGCATCCCTGGACATATTCCGTGGCGGCCAACATTCCAAGTGCTGAGCAATAGCGCGCGTGGCCGGCAGCAGAGCTGCGTGGTACAGATCGGCTGGAGTTGCTGCAGTTGGTGAGGCTGTCCTCCAGCGAATATTAGGCTGCGCCCCGGCATGACCACCATCCGTTGTCAGACGGTGTGTCAGCCTATAGCCCCTGAGCGTGAGGCCGAGGCCGGCTGCGATGTGTGTAGCAGACGAAGGTTTGGACGCATTCAAAGCGCCAAAACCCGCAGGGAAGCAGAAGAAGGGACCGGTAGGTTGACGGTTCCGGTGAGGTCAACCGGTGGTAGAGAAAACAAGGTAAAGCCAGAGCCCCAGGGAATCAGGGAACATGTATGATGTCAGTAGTCACGGTTCATGATGCAGTGGTGAAACACGATATTGACAAGTGTTTAGCACAGGGTTAAGGAACAGCACACCAAATCACAACAGCTCATTACACAGGCCAATTGTACAGATATGAAAGGCGATATTACATTAGGTTAGTATCATCACACATATCAAAACAGGCTTCGCAATATTTACAGCAGTGTCGGTCAATGTTTATTCCAGTTTTATCCTACGTGGTTTGGATCGTTACCTGGTCACCAGAGCTATTTGCTGGGTATGGCGCTTATTGAGTGGACCATCATCTCCACCATCTACATATAAAGCGGGTTATTTCAGTCAGATGGCATAATTGGGAGGGGATAATTTTATGTGTCGTTAAATGGCGATTCGGTACTCCTCCCCGCGCTCTGATCTTATCTGACTTCAGGCCACCACCACAATCACCGAGCACTGCAGCTCATGGCATGTGCATATCGATCGGAGCTGTTTGAGCTTAGCATGTCGCCTTTAAAGAACAGTTTGGAAAAGGTGATTATGTCACTAAGCTACGATAGGTCAAATTTGCATACGACAATTTTCTTTGTTTGAAAAACGATGGTAACTTCTTTGAGTGCAGATACATTGACAATGCAATGCGATAAAACAAAGCTCATTATTAACGAAACACACGACACTCTGAAATTGTATAAGCACTTGCAATAATGCAAGCACACAGACAGTTTCACGTTCTATTGATTCGCCTGTATAAATATCGAAACATTAGCCAACGTCTGGTGGAAGATAATAATGACTTCCTGGCGGGTGCCGAAAATCCGAGAGAGAAAATCATCCTTCACTAGAAAGATAACTTACAGCCACGTTAGGCCCATCAATCACGGCCTATCTCACAAAGTGCCTGTTGAAGGGAACATTTTATAACAGAGCAAAGTGCGTATCTTTCAGTAAAAATGGAGCAGTATGCGTTTCTGAAACGCAAAGTAAAATATACTTCTACCTGACTGCAGCATCTTTTGTTATGTAGTTGGAGGTATTTTGCCTAATCATTCCAACTGCGTGCCACATCTGCATGAAATCAGAACTTGTAAAATGTCATGAGCCTTCTATTACCAGTTCATCGTTTCTCAGTTCTGATATGTGCCTGCACATATCACGATGGCAGTGGGATTGAGGCCTAAAGCCAGACCGAGCCGCAGTGCGATGCCCGTTTGTGCCTTGTGGCAATGCTCTGAGGAAGGCAAATACGCTGCAGTTTAGGCTGCAGAACACGGATCTAAACATTGCAAATGGTACGCATCAATCAGCGATATGATTCAGATGTTACCAGCATTCACGGCATGCTACGTAGCTTCTTCATTTCCGTCTGTAGCAGGCGTCGGCGTTAGTATCAACACACACAATCATATCCACGCGCGTCAGTACAAGCACATAATAGAGCTACAGCATCCTCAACCAAAACCCAGTGGCGTTCGATAACAATATAAATGTTACAATGACAATGCAAAATTGCACGACACAAAATCAGATCAAAGCCAACATTTGAATTTTTCAGTAATTCTTGAGAGATTCCGTGATTGATGTAATTATTAAAAAAGAACGTCCTCACATTATCTTTTTACTCATGCTCTCGCAGAGACGTTATAGCTACCAGTATTAAAATACATTAACCAATATAAATGATTATAATACAAAATATAATAACTATCAATTATCCAAAATAAATGGTACTTTGATCTTGCTTTAATACCATGTAATTGGTTGAAAATGTTGCAACTCACTAGTTTACACAAAAGGTACACAAAAAAGTAAACTAACCAAGGTTAGCTTTTACTGTTTTAATTTTAAATCCTTGTTATCATTTGGGTAATATTCTGACAACACAAGGATATACAAGTGAACACTTTGTGTTGTGTATATCTTAGTGTATAAGTGTAATGTGTATTTATACAAGAAGGAAATTAGCAGTGACTAATTCATATTTTCGACAGAAGTGAATCCGGATACCTCCAAAACATGCCATAAACAGCTTAAGTTAACTGGAAAAAGTTGCAGTTGATTCACCTACCGTCAAGACGACCGCAGAAGTAGCGAGCACCGTGTGAGAAGCTCTTATACGAATCTGACTTACCATGAGACAGACGGAGACCGATCACTGACTGGCAGAGGGTATACTTACATCACACGACCGATTTTGCAGAAATATGTGTTGACAGACCATGAACCTAACATAATACCGGTTTGAGGTGTCATAGTCTTGATTCATAGTGTTATAGTAATCGGGCGAATACGATATTCAGTTAGGGTCAGAGTCAAAGGATATTTGGGGCGTGTTTCTGACCGTCGACTCCCGCAGGGATTCCAAGGCAAATCGGTAGAAAAAGTATTTTCTACCGATCCCGAAGCAGGTTAACGGGAATATCAACGTATAAGGGGTACATTGCCGAACTGTGCTTAAAGGGAATAGTTCACCTTTAACATTTAGGTTTTTGAGTTGAGATAGCCAAGTTTGGTGCGCATGCTCGAAAATGATTGTGACGCTTTCACATTTTCCAAGAAACCTCTTAATTATTTCATTTCAGTCCTAAAAGTCGGACCGGGTATACCCGATAACTCAATTGCTGATTGGCTGATTATGGGCTGAGTTGACGTATGATTATGACGCCACAGATGACGTAAGATCTTTGGGGAAAGTGTAAGTGGCTGGAAAAACCATACTGGTTTCAGTACCTCATTCTTTTCATTGCAAGAAATAAGAATGAAACTTTGTCAGGTAATGCTATGCATAGTGATTTGGGGAAAAAAATTTGGTTTTTTAAAAAAAAATAATTCCCCTTTTTTTAATAAAAAAAACCCAATTTTTTTTATAAAACGGGTTTTGTTTTAAAGCGTATGCGTAGCGTTCAGCGCTTGGCCTGAACGTTCCAGGCTCGCGTACAAATTGTTGATCTGTCCCCCCCGCTCACCGAACCCCACCTCGTACCAGTACCGCGCGATGCCGCTTGTTTGATTAGAAGACGCTGCGGCGCAGCGCCGCTGAGTGAATAGGAGCCGACCGGCGAGACGGTACGGCCAGTGACGTGTAGACGTGCATGACCTTGTAACATAATCAGACGGAACGCCCCAGAGCACGGATAGTGAGCAAACCGATGGCGGACACTACACTTTCATAGTGAAATATAATAGTGAACGAATCTACTTAAAGCAAGTTACTGTGATGGTTTTCAAAACGTTGTAATTTTCCAGCATCTTCCAACAAGTACCTTTGTAAGTAAACGACCAATGTATACGACACGATCCTCACTAAATCGATGACGGTTGGTGCTTTCTCAGCCAGCTATTTTCGGCATTACTTTGAGGAAAAAAATATGAAATTATCAACCCGAATAATTTGGACATTTTAATTTGCTTTTTCCGTCGTAAATTATAGGTTTTATTTGACTTATAAGTAATATGATACTTATTTCCTTGCTCTCTTCATCATTTCTGAGCTTTTTCTCGTTTTTAAAGGTGAACTACTTTCCCTTTAAAGTTTTGGGGGGGGGGGGGGTTTGCCGCCCCCCCCCCCACCTGCCGGGAATTCCAGGGATTCCCGCAGGGAATGTCACGCACGGTCAGAACACGACCTCAGTAAGCTTAGAGCTGTATGATATCAGTGATACCAGGACCATGTGACACTCGGTGACCTAGAAGCCGTGTGATATTCAGAGGTAACCGTCACAAGCATCAGAGCCGCATGCCCCACCGTATCACCACATCTCGGCGGTACCCTCGCCTCCCAGCACAGCAGGCAGTTGGCAGCGGCAAAACCTAGCCCGGAAGCGTGCTTTTTGCCAGCGCCGTCCTCACGCTCCCTCCCCTCGTGCTGATCGGACACGAGGGGAGGGACACTGAGTCGCGGAGGAAATGGCTCGGGCGAGGACACGACCGATGTCAGCGGCCACCCCCTGCCGCGCCGCGGAGCTGAGGGCGCCGGGAGGTGGTGTCTGCCAGCTCGCCTACCGGCGCTGAGCGTGCCAGGCCACGCGGTGGCCGCGGTGGCCGCGCCGGGGCAGTAATGGCTGGGACGTGTCGTCACCATGGACGCCGTGAGACGCAGGCGCTGGGTGGAGTACCACACTGTGACACGGCCGCCAGTTGGGATAGTCGCGCTGTGGCACAGGCGCCAGCAGGCTGAAGCTCCCCGCACTGTGTCAGTCAGTTCAGGACGCCTCCCCTCCTCGCGTGGTGGGTGGCCCGGCCGTAGCTTCGCGTAATGGAACACGACGCGAAGGCCACCTGAACGTGCACGCGCGATAGTTGCTCAGCCCCAGGCTAACAGAGTGTGATGAATGAACCGACGCTGGGGGCGGTGAAGACACCATTTGCAGGAGCATTGGATGTGTTTCAACGATACATCATACGTATGACCTAATCTCCGGCTGTCGCTACTCGTGTAACTTTAACCAGTGACCCGTGACCGATGTGACTGATAGTGACCCGTGACGATGACCGATGTGACTGATAATGACCCGTGACGATGACCGATGTGACTGATAGTGACCCGTGACCGATGTGACTGATAGTGACCCGTGACGGTGACCGATGTGACTGATAGTGACCCGTGACCGGTGTGACTGATAGTGACCCGTGACGGTGACCGATGTGACTGATAGTGACCCGTGACCAATGTGACTGACAGTGACCCGTGACCAATGTGACTGATAGTGACCCGTGACCGATGTGACTGATAGTGACCCGTGACGGTGACCGATGTGACTGATAGTGACCCGTGACCAATGTGACTGATAGTGACCCGTGACCAATGTGACTGATAGTGTCCCGTGACGATAATGACGATAGTGACCCGTGACCGATGTGACTGATAGTGACCCGTGACCGCCACCTCTCTGCCTCACAACTCGGCTCACTACAGGCCACCAGCAGCACCAACAGAAGCCACACGGCTCTGCCGCAGTCGGGTGAATGTGATCACATGGGATCACATGTGATCACATGTGAACACAGCGCATGACCTCCTTGCGTGCTGACCACTGCGATTGCACGGTAGATATGTCTCTAAATATGGTAGCGCTGCACAGGTGTGATGGGTGTTATGTCGGTGTTGCGGCGTGCAGCTAGTGACATGACAGCCTATTGTGTAGTATGGCTGCTCCCTGTCCCTCTCTGTCACCTACTGAGTAAAGTGACAGACCTACTGAGTACCTACTGACCCTCAATGACAGCTATATCCTTCCTCAGCTGATAAATTGGTCTCACCTCACCTGATTGACACGCCGGGTTATCAGAGCATCACCTAGTCTCCGTGTGAACCGCTTGACCCTGTTCACCTTACCTAGTCCCGCAGAACTGACCCGACTCTGACTCGCGACCCTGACATATGAGTCCTGACAGCATCTTCAGATCATCTTACCTGAAACAAAGACAAGACCGTTACTTACATATGCAGTGTAAACAACCGAATGCTAACAAAAGCTCTATCACATCACCATTCATAAGTCTCGCAGTAGACCATTAAGTACATTCGCCAACACATGCAGACCCATTGGGAGACGCTGGGACGTAGCGTGAGGCACAGATAAACTCCAGGAGAGACAGAGACGCACAGAGAGACGCAGTAGCCCGCTGTAAACTCCAGGAGAGACAGAGACGCACAGAGAGACGCAGTAGCCCGCTGGGAGACGCACACACGCCCTGCGAGACAGAGACACACTAGGAGACGCACACACGCCTTGCGAGACAGAGACACACTGGGAGACGCAAAGACACACTGGGAGACGCAGAGACACACTGGGAGACGCAGATACACACTGAAAGACGCAGAGACACACTGGGAGACGCAGAGACACACTGGGAGACGCAGAGACACACTGGGAGACGCAGAGACACACTGGGAGACGCAGAGACACACTGGGAGACGCAGATACACACTGGGAGACGCATATACACTGGAAGACGCAGAGACACACTGGGAGACGCAGAGACACGCTGGGAGACTCTGTGCACAGTCTGCCCCGAGACATATGCGTGCTACCCAGCTGTCCAGGGATGACAGACGGAGGCGGCATCTCTCCCACGAAGCCGTGAGAAGCTGTGGGAACATCCGAGGCGCGGGACAATCTTCAACGTGGGCAATGTTGTGTAAAAATGTGCTCACTCTCCCGACTGACGATACGTTTGGGAACAAGCTGGCTGGCAAGAGGAAGTGAGATAAACAGCACTGCTTCAACTGCGAGTTTCAAGGTAAGCGAATCCTAGGTCCGCCGCGTGTAGACATAGCTGTAGGTGAGGCTCAAAACTGAAGCGTAGAAGCACGTTGCCCTTTAAACGTAATTAGCCTTACGTGACGAAAATAGAGACAATATCTGCGGCCTTAACGTCAACTACCATTACATTTTTGACAAGTGTTTCCCAAGCGGCTATGTCTATCACCAGCCGACGGAGCGCCGAGTCACGCTGGCGAACATCTGAGGAACGCATCTGGAATCCGGGGGTCGGCCTGGCTGGCGGCCAAAGGCAGCCCGCGGCTGAGCACTGAGTAGTGGGCCACGAGGGCGCAGATCGAGACAGACAGCCGAGGGCAGCTCGCTGGGGCCACCACATGGGTGCACGCCACAGGCCATCCGCCTGCAGCGGGCTCCACCGAGCCAGTCTCGCATGAGCTTCGTATCGTAACGGTCAAGGCAGAGCGTTGTCGTAACCGAGACAACGACTCGTAAGTGACAGCCGCGCGGCCGGGACAGCAATTCGATTGTGGCGATACGGCCGGCTGACGAGTCGGGATGCGCTCAACGAGGCACAGAACTCATTTCTCCGGCGCCGCTGAGACGCAGACGCGGCGTGATGGCACGACCCGATGGCAGGGCCCGATGGCACGACCCGATGGCACGACCCGATGGCACGGCCCGATGGCACGACCTGATGGCACGACACAATGGCACGACCCGATGGCATGACCCGATGGCACGACCCGATGGCACGACCCGATGGCACGACCTGATGGCACGACGCCTTCGTGCTGGGTCGATCACGCTCGTTCTGCGGGCTGCTGCAGTTGGCTCGTCGTGCCACATATAAGATATCGTGTGACGTTTGGTGCGCGACGCAGAGGCATTCCACGGCCGACAACGGGACGGCGAGATAAAGAATTGGTCGCGTGTTTTTCTGCTTGGAAATACAGAGATGGGCTCTGTCGCAGTTCAGAAAATAGTTTGCGAAAGTTTCACTGGCTCGGTGCAAAACACAAGAAGAACAGTTGGGCGATTCAGCTGCGGTGGGAGAAGTTGTTGATGCTACCATGCGTCGCTCTTACTCGAACGATTGATCTTCGGCAGGGCTCTTAGCTTAGTTGGCGGTCAGCATGATGGAAATGAAATCAATGCCTGGCTTTTAAATTTGTCATTATACAACTGGCTCGTTATTAGCATACATATCATCGTTGAGCGACTTTGCATTATACAATGGAAGTGTTGTATAAAGCTGGCCGCAACTCCAAACACTTTCGCCCAAATCGTAGTTCCGAGGTTCAAAACATGATACTATGCGACACATATAAAACATCAATTTCATTACGGACGTCCGATTCAGTCCGTGACGGACCATTCCCAAAGACATAAAATAAGCTAAACGAAGTGTTAAGGTAGGCTGGTATGCTTATGCTGCCAAACGCAACTCAGGCAGCGCGTACTGTGCAGGTGCAGCGTGTACTACCACCTGCAGACCATGTTCGGCACACCCACCTAGCTTGTTCTGCCTGTAGATGAGCTGCGCACCACCGCTGCCGATCAGCGTCACCCAGAGCAGCAGCAGCCCCACCGGCACTCCCATCACCCTGCACACCGGCTCGGCAACCGCGCCTCCCACCACGGCGACCTTGAGGTCACCGGAGCACCCGGCGTGTCTCACGAGGTCACTGGACTGCGCCTGGCAGTCTCCACTCTGCCGTCCGCACCGTGGCGGCTTCGACGTCGACGACACACCAGAAGCTACTGCCGCCACCACCGCTGCCACTGTCACTAACCCCGTCCCCGCAGACGCAGTCGTCACCGTACTGCAGCTCGTGGAACAACCGAGGCTCCGCGCGCGACAGCCCTGCCACCTGTCGTCGGACAGTCGAACTACTGGCAGCCTTGCAGCTCGACGGTCGGCCGGTTCGGCCTCGGGGCCCAAAATACTCCCGCGCGCACTGCCCACAGCCCAGGAGCGGTCGGCACCGCAGTTTGGCCGCGGTTACAGGTGACTAAATCGGCGCAGGAGACCACGCTCAGCGGACATGAGGCGATGTGGTGTGGCCGAAGTGTCTGGCATGTCCAACGGGAGCCTCCAGGACTGACAGCACAAAACATCTAAAGCGGCCGCCTGTGCAGGGTAGCTGGACTTGAATCTTGTTGTTGTCCGACCGCAGACGAGCGGATAAAAACGAGGCTGCAGAGGCCGACCAACAATGCTATGCGATGCTTATGTTCAGCTAAAGCCGGGGTCGTGCAACCGTTCATGATGACGTAAAGATTATTAGGCGGTCTGATTGAAGTGTGGATAGAACGTGTGGAACTGACGGTTAGAAAGGTGCCTCTAATGGGATGGTTAGGTTGGTAGGTTTGTCACCAGCAATTGTTGGCAGGGTAAGGCCATGGTTGATTTTACCGTTTCTTAGCTTGCATTTTCCCCTGCCCGTTATTAAGCAGCCAGAAGTTATAAGTGTGTTATAACTCACAAGTTAGGCAGAAACATTCATCCTTTTCCGTGTAACCTATTTTAAACTAAGAACTTGAACAAATGTATTGCAAGAAACAGCAAACACGTTGGGTCACTAAGCGCAGTGCTATTGTACGTATTTTATCAGCAACCCACCATTATGTATCAGTATATGTTAGTCGGCTGCCTTCTCAGACTAATAAAGGCTGGCATCGTTGTTGTTCTTCCCGTTGTCACCGCTTTTTATGCTCATTTTCTGTTCAAACCATGTCGATGCATATCGATAAAGAAGATATAAAAAAATGACAATCGAATATTTGATTATTAGACACAATGTCCTAGGGCACTGGGAAAGTAGTATAACCTTTAAGTAAAGCAATAACAAAATGGTGATATAAATGTAAATGGAGACACTAAAACCATAGAGATCTTATTACATCTCTTATGTATATAAGATCTCTATGACTAAAACCGCATTAAAATCACTTCATGTGAGACGAATAAGGAGGAAGTGAAAAGTGTGTGCTATGCAAAACAGGTATACTGAGAACTTAAGTCTCGACACTGCCTCTATCCTACGCCAAATTATATCTGCAGTCACCATTGTGATGCCTTGATAAGGAAGATTTTAGTGTCCATGACTTGCTAGCGCCAGTAATTAGATTAGCAGTATGTTAGGATTATATAAATTTATGATAATTACATGTTTCGGGAAAGCACCGCGTGCGTAATGTTGGAGCTGAAACAATGTATGTGTTTATGGGACGTTGTCGGGTACGGTTATGCACATTTTAAAAGGCAGGTTGAGCTAGATACTTAGTTTTGACGTTGAAACGGGAAAAATATTCCATTCCCAGCTCTGTTGCTTACGGCAAAATGTAAAGTGTCTCTAAGTGTCTTTTTTAGAATCATAGACCTTCAAAGCACCTATAACACGCGCGGAGGGACTCTGATAATTATATACCCTGGAGGTTTGGGCGGATTTCGCCCCCCCCCCTTAGATCTAGAAAACACACAACGTAGCAACAAACGGTAAACGGCGTAAGTCAGGGGTGGGTGTCTCTGCACGTGCGTACCCTTTTTATATCCCAGAAACTACTTGCCCGATTGAGTTGAAACTCACCATACATTTCCTTCGCGCTCGCTCGTTCATCGCCAACTACGGCGCTATACTGGTAATACAACAGTGAAGCTTAATACAAATTTATTTATCAGATATGCAGTGAAATGGGTTATTCAATCGAAATATGGCCGTGGGGCCGAGGGCACCTTTGGGGGTGGATGGGGGGTGAGGTCCACCACAGAAAAGACAAACAGTTAAAACTTCACAAAGGAGAGCAACATTGCTTCCCCGATATTACCCCGGTTTCGTCGTGTGATGTGATGAAGGAGGTTTTGGGCTTTGGTATATGTGTCAGATCAGATGCCTGATCTACGGCCAGAAACAAGGGAAAATCAAGAACTGCAAGCAAACAATTGCGGCGTAATCCCCAAAAACTATCAAACGATAAGCAAAACTTATCGGGTTTGGTTTCTTTATGGATAAATAAGTGAAAAAAATATTTCGTTAATGTGTTTTGGTCTTTATCTAACTTTTTAAGAATTTACGTCAATTTCTTGCTGATTTCAGGCGGTTTGGGGGCTTCGCCCTTCTGGGGCCCCTTGGATCAGTCATTGGTCGGAAAACATTGAGGGAGCCGAAAGCATCTCTCGGAGACCAAACTCAACATATAGAGGCGCCAAGGGCCACCCCATACGTATATAATCAACACCTGTGCTCCACGCCAATTCCGAACCGACGCGAAAATGAGAGAGTATCCGTCCTCAAGATCTCAAAGCTGCGCTAGGCTGCTGTAAACGGCGTAAGTTAAGAGCGGTTGTAAGTTAAGAGCATGCTTCAGTGACGCTTTTATATTCGTTACAAACCATACAATCGTATCTCCCCTACGAGTTTGCAGCCCACTAGGGGGACAATATTTGGGCACTGTGGAGGGAGTCACTGTGTCACTGTGGGGGCATTTGCTTCCCCCAATTAACTTGCTATCCGCGGCTATGCAGCACAGTAAAAAGGCGTCGGGTGACTGAAGGAATTTGGTAAAGACTAGTAATACATCATACATACTATTGCCTATTATTGTGCCAGCTCTTGTTGAATTAATTAAGTTTCACTGCGGGGGCGAATCAGTTCCACTGGGGGGGGGGGCGGAAACAGATTCTTCTCCACTGGGGCAATATGCCCCCCCAGTTAACATGTCTATCCGAGGCCCTGCGCACAACGCCGGCCGATTTTCCCGGCTATCCTCGAAACAGTCTTAACCCTATTACTGTCGGGGGGCGAATCGGCCCCCCTCTGAGGTTTCTGTCGCGTTACAGTTCATCCATAACTCAACCAGAACTTTCAAACTGCTGAATTTTCCTAACATTTCATTGCGATCGAATCGGTTGTACTTTTTTTCTCAATTTAAACCATTAGGAGGGAGGTCAAGACCGGTTTTTAGGGGCGTGTTCGGCCGTTTTGACATAAAATCTTTATGGTTAGGCACCTCGTGAGAGAGGTGTATTGATGTATCGAGACTTGTTAGCAAAAGAGAGACACACAGTCGATAGGAGAATTGTGCATTTTATGCTTTCAAGATGGGCTTAGTCTCGAATATTCAAAACTTATGGGGGATTTTAAAATCGCAAGAGAAATTTTAAAACAAAATATGTGTTGTTAGTACAAATAGATTTACAAGTTTTGTTTCATGAGGTTATGAAAAAACCGACATAGTGTATATTATAAAATGCCAAAGTAATACGTTTTGAAAGTTACGATATTCCTTAATATTTAGATGACCTGATGTCAGTCAAATGGCAACCTTTCGAACATAAATAGATATAGGTGAAAGTGAAAACAATGGTTTAACGCAATACATCAAATACAATTATTTCAGTATCATGGTCATCTCAGGCCCTTCTTGTGATAAAGGAGGATCAATTTTTAGTGAGTGACCTTGAAAGGTCATTCAAGGTCACAAACACCTTTTATTCCAATAACTACGTGGACACGAACAATATAGAAGAAACGTAATTCGGTCTCAAAAACGTTGTTTTGTCATACGCTCTTATTGATATGCAGTTTACCTACTTAATCACCTTGACTTGACCGTTTGACCTTGACCCGGGGTCAAATTTTCGATTTTGACAAATTTGGTATGATTCTGACCGCAATCGAGAGAAAACACGAAGGTATCAAAATAAAAAGGTGCTCTATATGTCTGTAGATTAAAAAGTTATTTAACGAAACAAACTTTTGCTAAAAAAAACTGTTTTTAACATTATGACCTCTACAGCTAAACCGTTGACCTGAGTCATTTCTGATGCATATATGCGACGACAATTAAAATGCCTCTAAGTCCTTTTTCGGATTCCTCCTAACTGCATAGTTTCCGAATAATGGAATGTTCCTGAAGAATTACTGTTTAACAAATGTGTATTTTCGATGACGTCATTTGACCTTGAAGATAGTAACCCAAGTCACCAAAGTTTCACAAAAATAGAGTTCATGTTGACCCTAACTACTACTAAGTTTCATGTTCGTAGCTCTTATGGCAGCCGAGATCTGAAGGGGGGGCCGAATGACCCCCCCCCCGACAGATTCGTATACTTTTCATCCCTCCAGGAATAGGGTTAAGGGTGGGCGGATTTCAAACCCCCTCCCGGGCGCGTGTTAAGAAGACCCCCCAGACTCGAATGCATTTAGCGTAGACAGGGGTCCAAAGAAGAGGTTCCGTTTGGCCGATAATGATCACCGGAGAGAGGGAGTGACGGGAGGGGAGAGGGGGGGAGTGACGGGAGGGTGCCACGTGTCACTGCTCGCTACTCATCAGTCCCGTCTTCCGGCCCCTTCTGCTGCCTTCTGCAACCCCCCCCCCGTTTCCTCGGCAGCTACACCTGGTTAATCGACCGTGAGATGGTGAGAAGGGTGAGAGGGGTGCGAGGGGTGAGAGGGCGGGCGAGGGAAGGCCGCCCACTGAGACGGAGCGTTGAAACACGAGCCCAGGGCGATATATAACACGAGCCGACATCAGCAGCAGCTACTGGTAACATGACACCGACCGGCCGTCGGCGTTAATCCCCTCCTTGATCTCCGCCTAGTAAGGGACGGGTGGGGTGAGGCGTGGGGGTGGGGGGAGGGGGTAGCAAAACGTGGACCGGCTGACCGGGAGCGAAAGGTGGAGAATGCATTTTACACGAGGCGTTTGGGATTGTGATTCTTGCAAGCCGTGGTTCTGTATTTTTTACCTTATAGGTGAATTCAGCCCGTGTGCTAGAAACTTGCAAGTGCTGATCATCAATTGCTTATAAAGGGTCATATATCTGTTGCCTAATGTTGTTTTACTGAAGAAAAAAACGCTTGGTTAAGGAAATGTTGACCATGCAAGGCTGCTCTATCCTACATATAATGCCCGAATGCAGTTACTAAGATTTCATGACTGATTCCTTTTAATTCCCTTGCTAGCAAACGTCAGCAAACGATGAATTTCTCGCTACCCGGTGTTCAATATGTTCAAGATAGCTTCTTAAGCCTCACGTCGAGTTCAGAACGACCTACTTTTTACCAGGAATATTCTCAACTCAAAAACTAGATTATCATATCCTTTTATGCAGCATTTCACTTAATGCACCTACTCGATCGATCCACAGTATTTGTATGTGTCCCGTCCACGAGTCAACACCGTGAAACGTGGTTTATTCTGCAGGGTACCACATCTAGTCAACTCCTTTTTAAGCAGCGTTCCAGAGGCAGACGTTTTTGTAGACGCTTCTGGTACTTTTAAACCTCATGTACCTACTAACTTACGTTGCATCTCTTTAGCACTCTTAGCACTACGGTGCTTTTACGAGCGCTGCTTTTAACCTATACACTGTACTGTATCATTTTTATATATATATTTGTTATATTCTTAGTTTTTGTTTAATTGGTATTACTCTTATTTTGATTGTGTTTTTATAGCGTGTTTTACTGATATTCCTAAGTAGATCTTATATTTTTTTATATTTTAGCTCTACTGTCTGATGTCCGTGTTTTCTTGATTTCAACTGTTAGTGGAGACAGCCCTATTGGTGATCACTTGAATTAAAAAGAGACTACAGCACAACAGCTATCCGATAGTTGCAACAAGTCCTTGAACTGGACAGAATACAACTTTGTCTGATGCCCAGGTATTTCAAACCAAATTCAAACAACTTCCTAGACAAGGTATATTATACATTTTTTTCGACAGCTGCTTTTAACATCAGCCTATCGAACGAATGGTTGTATTTACTCACCATTTATTGGCAAGTTCAAGGAGTGATCGTTCAAGCTATTACATAACTTAACAAGAAGATTTAACAATAGGATAGCATTACATAAAATTACATACTTATAGACCATAGTCGTGTCTGCCGTTGTAACATTTCATCCGCCAAATGAATGTTACAGCCTGCACTGCACTAACCATAAAATATGCCGAGGAATAAGCAAGGGTTTTCGGTTAGCTATTTTTCACAATTTGGATATCCAGTTTGATATTATTTTCTTACGGGCTGGTTCACTCATCACATTAGACAGAGTCTCTTGGGTGCAATCCAATTGATAAATGACGTGTTTTTCAGTATATTGTAATTGAAGAGGCGATGCCTCCGTCTCCGTCTCCGTCTCCGTCTCCGTCTCCGTCTCCGTCTCCGTCTCCGTCTCCGTCTCCGCTCTCCGTCTCCGGTCTACCGTCTCCGCTCCGTCTTCCGTTCTCCTGTCTCGTTTCTCCGCCCCGTCCCCGTCTCTCCCGTCTCCGTCTCCAGTTCTCCGTCTCCGTCTCCGTTCCCGTCTTTCCGTCTCTCCGGGTCACCGGTCTCCGTCTCCGTCTCCGTCTCCGTCTCCGTCTCCGTCTCCGTCTCCGTCTCCGTCTCCGTCTCCGTCTCCGTCTCCGTCACGTACGGTTCCCGTCACCCCGTAACCCGGTAACAACAGATCCTGTTCTGGCCAGCTCACCTCTCTCCGTCATGGTCGTCCTCTCATGGAGCCTCGGTCACGGCCACAGTTCCGGCCCGGACGAACTCCCCCCTCCCCTCCCCCGCTGCTCGACAGATCCGGGCTGCCCAGTGGGGATGGTGGCCGTGACCTGGTGAGTGGTGAAGGCACAATACCCCGCCGCGCCGTGCGGCAGTGGGGCCCGCAGCCGGATAATACTAAATAATGGGACGGTTCACATATACTAAATAATGGGACGGTTCACATAGCTCACACCATTCACAAAGCTCGCGAACAAGCAATATACAACGAGCGTTATAAATTAACTTGTTTACAGGAGCAGCCTAAATTCGCTCAGGTCGCTGGGTCCCGTGTAAGCAAGTGAAACGCGGCGAATGAGTGTCACAGTGAATGGTGAATTACAGAAATCCGTTCATAGACGAACTGCTCATGTAAACATAGCGATTGATGCAAATCGACGCAAGCATGCCAATGATGCATCGAACACATATCACCAACCATTTAGTCCAGAGACGGACAGAAACAACGATGGAACTGTTAGAATGTTTGCGAATGAAGGTCCTTAAGCACCCTATGCATACACACAAACTCATTATGCATGAATGAAAGGCTGCGACTGCCGGCGTCTGCACGGAGGCGTGTTTCTTCTCCGCTGAAGGCGCCGCCTGGCACTTTGTTGCGCTGTTGCAGCCGAGTTGCAGCGACGATGATTTGATTCCAGTCGGACGGCTGATTATGCCTCCGGCAATCAGCGGTCCCGGACCCAACTGTCAACACACACGGCCTGCTTATACATCAGCCGCTCGGTACGCACTCAGGTGTGTGTGTGTGTGTGTGTGTGTGTGTGTGTGTGTGTGTGTGTGTGCGTGCGTGTGCGGTGTGCTGTGCGTGGTGCTGTAGTTGCGTGAGAGTTGCGTGTGCGTGTGCGTGTGCGTGTGCGTGTGCGTGTGCGTGTGCGTGTGCGTGTGCGTGTGCGTGTGCGGCAGACAACAGGTGACGACAAAGCTTCCGGCAGACGAAAACAAACATCGTCCAAGAAAAATGGAGGGTGTATTCGAATAGCGTTTTGAAAAGGCCGCTAATAGCCGTAGCCGTTATCACGAAGGATTTATTCGCCGGGCGCATCGTCATCGGGTGGTGTCGATGAAGTGGACAAAACATATGGTCCACAGTCCATACTGTACATCCTACACGTGGCAATAAGTGATGTTTGTTCTTGCTTTCATGTCAAGAATATACATCACATTATTTATGTTTCAAATATGATTATTGCAAATTTTGTGAAAATAATAGCATGTTTAATCTGAATGGGCCTGACCGGGCATGCGCCTCAATATTATGGATTTAACTGGCCTGGTCTGGGCCTGGGCCTAGTGTTCATGACCTGGGCTGGGCTGGGCTGGGCTGGGGGTTGGTGGGCCCATGAATGACAAACTATGCTGCAGAGGCCCTCCTGCAGCACACGCAGCCGGCGCCAGTGCTGTGGGAAAGCGGCTGCGGTGAGGGTCTGTGTTTGTCGGGGGCAGTGGTAGTGTACCAGCGAGAGAGTTGTGCACTCTGCCGGCAGAATGGCCAAACAGGCGGTGCTTGACCACGAACGTGTCGCAGTCACACAAACGGACATGTTTTCAAACTCCAGACTAGATGTTTGTCGGCATTATTGCACAGCTGGCGCCACCTACCGGAGACCTCACCTCAGACTCCGGCTGTTAATTAAATGGGATGCCAGCCGCGCTATCGCCGCGTCCGAGAGCCGGGCACAGAGATGAGGGCACAGAGACGAGGGCGGCTGCTTCTCTGCTCAGGCGTGTGTGTGTGTGTGTGTGTGCGAGACAGACGCTGCACAGCGCGTCACATAAACTGACAGCTCACAGACAAAGCCCTCAAGTGATTAGGGCGGAGACAAACGGCCTCGTTAAGGCCAGGTGCGGATCAAGACAGCGGCAGCGCCGACGCCCGCTCTTGACGCCTGGCGCAGAGAAGGGAGTGAGAGGCGGTATATCCTTCCACTGATCTGCTTCTACGGGGAGGAGATGGCGCAGTACGTCTGGCAGTTGTACATACCATTCCATTCCATTGCAGAGGACAGAGAGCCGGCTACAGGCGCGTCGAGCCCCCGGTGCCGCTCTGAATCGGCCGCTAAATTGGCGAGCTAAACGTATGTGAGCTGCGCTTAATCCGCTTGGAGCTCGGTAATTCGCACATCGAGCTGCTCCTCGGACGCGGCGGCCGTTACGAGCGCCGATGGCGGAATATCGCGCAGTGTTGTACGGTCCCAGCGCGGGTTTGTCTGCTCTCGTCCTCGAACTGTTGTTACCTGAGTCTGCTCTCATCCTGAGCCAGTTGCTTTCCCATATCAAAAGTTTGGTATCGATATAGGCTAAGTGACGTACAGTAAGAGACGGGGACAATCAAAAACTTTGCAGCAATATTAGGTAAAGCTCATAACTGTACACGTCCTGTGCACATTATTGCAGTGCATTGCAACTGGATTGTTGAGCCGTAGTTATTCGACGATTGCGACGACGACGAACTGGATTGTTGAGCCGTAGTTAACGGTTGAACTGTCTGTTATAGGCAGTGTTTTCTCAGCAAAGCTTCGTTGATTACCGAGACATTGTTTAATTTGTTTTACTATATACCGCCGGAATTTCGGGGATGTAATCCCGTCTACGTAATTACACTGAAAGTTTAATAACAACTGCATTCTTTTCAGCATCGCCGTTTTTGCATTGTGCGAGCTTCTAACAACCAACTAAAATGTATGCTTCCTTGGAGAGGTTTCTCATGCTTGTGCCTTTTTGCTACATCTTTGCGTTATTTTGCTTCGTAATAAATGATAACCTAGCCAAAAATACAATAAAGCTCCACGATTTACCAATGTTATCACTAAGGTGAAAAGCCAGCTGCAGTAGGAACAAGTCAAGATATATGATAGGTGTTTTTATCGAAATGGCGAAACTTAATCAAGCCACCGACAAGCATTCATCCGATATATTATCCAACGCAAACGAAAATATTATTACGATCATATAGTGTACCACTGTAAGCGGCATGACGAGAATGGGAAACATCCAAGCCGCAAACAAAGGCTATACGTGCTATGTACCAACACGGAGCGGGCACTGTTCAGACTGGTATGACCCTAGTAGCACACATTACTTTCACGACGTCGTGACAACGTTTTCACGACGTAACTACGTCGTATGAACGTTGTCAACGTTGCCATGATGTGACAACGTTATGTGCTACTAGGGGACGAGCCTGTCATTGCGGGCCCCGTGCCGCGTCCGCTGGGCCTGAGTTTAGACCAGGCACAGGCTTCTACGATTTTCATTATAATGGTGCAGCAAAAACTAAGCTTTCACAGAAAAGGTCTGCTTTCCTATGAATCGTGTATCTTCTCGCCAGCATTAATTATTACATCGGTATCTTGCAAAATTCGAGAGCGAGAGAGAGAGAGAGAGAGAGAGAGAGAGAGAGAGAGAGAGAGAGAGAGAGAGAGAGAGAGAAGATGAGAGAGAGAGAGAGAGGAGGAGAGAGAGAGAGAGATAGAGAGAGAGAGAGAGAAAGAGAGAGCGACGAGAGCATGAGAGCGAGAGAGCAAGAGAGGCGAGAGAGCGAGAGAAGCGAAGAGAGCGAGAGAGCGAGAGAGCGAGAGAGCGAAGTGAGAGCGATGAGAGCGAGAGAGCGAGAGAGCGAGAGAGTCGAGGAGAGCGAGAGACGAGCGAGAGAGCGAGAGAGCTTGGAGCGAGGAAGAGCGAGAGGCGAAAGCGGAAAGCTAAAGCGAAACGAAATGCGAAAGCAAAGCGAAGACGAAAGCGAAAGCGAAAGCGAAAGCGAAAGCGAAAGCGAGAGCGAGAGCGAGAGCGAGAGCGAGAGCGAGAAAGAAACAGCACACATTAAAGTTGCTCCGTGTATACTTCAATCTGAGGTAGCTCACAAAGAGGATTAGTTTATCCCTTGACAATACATAACTGCACCCAGAGAGTGTATTTTTCGTAAAATGTGACGTGTTTTATAGCGGCCATACAGCCGCTAAACGACATAACTCGTTAAACTAATTACGTCGTCTTCAGACGAAGCATTATCAAAAGAGATAAATGGGCAGATACACACAATAGAATGTAAAATAGCTCCGCCAGGTGCTTGCAAGGCACTGACCAGCAATTTTAGCGTGTTTTTCAAGCAGTATCTCGACACCATCTTCCCATAAAATACCGCACCTGTTCAGCTTAACGCACGGCTTAACACGCACACGAATGGGACATCAAATGATATGTCAAATCGCAGCAACATCCTTCGACATCCACCGGGAGGCCTCAGAAGCCTCAAATCCTTCTGATCCTATCGTGAAGAGGATTCCGATGGCAGTAAGTGGGGATATCCCGGCGCATTGAAGATCGCGTTCCGTGCCAGAAGAGAAGCAGCACAGCCTTCGGTGTGAGCGAGAATAGCAGACAGACAGACAGACAGACAGACAGACAGACATACAGACTGCCAGGCAAAGTTATATAACTTTGCCTGGCAGGCCCAGACCAACTTCGCACGGTTCGATAGTAACAGTTTAAATTGACCCGACCTTTAGAAATTATCGCAAAATGCTACAACATCTAATGTGGCCTCAGCTCACAGTTGAAGCAACTTTGAGATTGTGAGACAGCCAAGGCAGCGCTAAGTGTCCACGTGGCTGCAGGTGGTCTGCCTTGTCACCCTCCCCCCACCACTGCAGCAGTCTTGCCCGGCCTTGCCGACAGGGAGGGAAGTGACACTGGGATCGCGAGGCGACGCCGACTGGTATAGGACTGAGGTCAGCCGCCTCATGACTGATGTGCTGCGCTGAGACGCACGCTCTCCTCGTCCCTCACACTGCCATCACCGTCACCGTCACCGTCACCGTCACCGTCACCGTCACCGTCACCGGTCACCGTCACCGGCACTGCCCGAGATCAGAACATTGTTGATCTCCTGATCGAGCATCGCGTCAATTTATCCCGTGACTCTTGCATAAATGAATTTCTGGGATTAGAGAACTTCGCGAAACAGAGCATGTTGCGTGGGCAATAACTCCTCAACCCTTTCGATTAAATACTTCATGTCAGCCAGTGGAGGCGGCTTAAACTCACCGTGCCCTAAATATTGGACACATTTCACCTAGTTCCGAAATCCTGACACCTTCTGATCTGAATTCCATCACTGCGTGGCGGCATTCAGAACAAAATTACAGATTCTTCCGAACAAATTCCGGTTCAGAACAATTTACCTTTTGCGCCATTCCGCTGTCGAAAACTGTAAATTGTGCTGAACCGGAACAGGCGGCAAAGTAGTTATTGATTTTAGGGAAATTACCCACGATTGGCTAGAGACAAATATTTGCAAATGACCTCCACTGCAGTAGGGATTTGCTTCCTTCTTGGAGGAGAAAGGTAATACTATGTAATTAATTACAGATTACAAGCTTGCTATGTTGTTATTTGCCGAACTCCACCGGTGGCATATTCAATACAAATGCGAACAATAAAGAACATTAATCAACATCAGGAACATTTAATGAAAAGACCTAGTAAAACATACATGAGCTGTGAGCATTGATGATATTCAAAGCCGTAACACAGAAACGCAATAACGAGGCAGGCAGTGTTTATTCATGTGTCTATTTATGTGTTTATATTTCGTGGACTTAAACTTCGGTAATATATCTCTGTGGGTTGGTGCGAGCTTTCAAATAGGGCTTTGATGGTACTTTGGCTTAAAAACAATGAAACAGCTGCAGCCTTACTGTGCAACCATGCTACACCGAAACTTGATTTGTCTCCCAATTCGCGACGAATGTTACTGTACAACTTCTCTGACAGTCGCCACATTTGCCTCCCGTCCTTATAACACATCACCAGTCTGATTATGCTCTGATGTTGACTACCACTCCTTTCTATCCGCCATCCATTCTGTATCTACTGCAAGCCACGAATAATGGCAGTATGTAGTCTGCCGATGCCGGCAGATCTGTGCTCGAAAAAGAGGACAATATGTTAGCTCGAGCCGTTGTATATTGGCCACCATCAGTTTGGCGCCGATGCGCCGGAGAAGCTGTCGGGGCAGGTGGCAGTGAAGTTTATCAAGCCCACGTCCGACCACCGCACCGCTTCTCCGGCTGCCCACCGGCGCGCTAGAACAGGCGAGTTCCCATAGCACCGATCACAGCTATAACAGGCGAGTTCCCATAGCACCGATTCCAGCTATAACAGGCGAGTTCCCATAGCACCGATTCACAGCTAATAACAGGCGAGTTCCCATAGCACCGATCACAGCTATAACAGGCGAGTTCCCATAGCACCGATCACAGCTAGAACAGGCGAGTTCCCATAGCACCGATCACAGCTATAACAGGCGAGTTCCCATAGCACGATCACAGCTAATAACAGGCGGAGTTCCGCATAGCACCGATCACAGCTAGAACAGGCGAGTTCCATAGCACTCGATCACAGCTAAACAGGCGAGTTCCCATAGCACCGATCACACTATAACAGGCGAAGCTTCCCATAGCACCGCATCACAGCTATAAAGGCGAAGTTCCCATAGCATCCGATGCACCAGCTCCTATAACAGGCGAGTTCCCATAGCACCGATCACAGCTATAACAGGCGAGTTCCCATAGCACCGATCACAGCTCAAGAACAGGCGAGTTCCCATAGCACCGATCACAGCTATAACAGGCGAGTTCCCATAGCACCGATCACAACCTCGGCTGCAGTCGGCTGACAAGACAGGACACCGCTGTGTGGTGGGCGCACCGTCACCGGACCGTCACCGAACTGTCACCGGACCGTCAGCGGACCACCGCCAGACGGTCACCGGACCGTCACCAGACCATCTCCCTGGCTGCCGAGAGCCCGTCTCTCCACAGTCCACAGTCGGCTTCCTGTGCAGTTGATGATCTGCGGTGCAGCTAATTAAGCGGGTCCGGCCCAGGGGCGGCGGTAACACCAGCAGCGGCCGGCACTGCCGACCGTTTCTGGGCCGTCCGGGCCGCCCCTGTCCTGTCGGGCGTGGCCGAGCCGAGCCGAACAGTCATGACCTCTGGCGTGAGGGGCCGACACGCGCTGTCTGCGGCCGCGGGGCGACGGATTTAGCAGGGGCGGGGCGGCGGCCATCAGGCAAATGGAGCTAACGACGCAGCCGTGACAGCGCCGTCGATAGCGGACTGCAGCTGCAGGATCACTGGAGTCGGCACCGGACAGGGGATCACTGGAGTCTGCGCCGGACAGGGGATCACTGGAGTCGGCACCGGACAGGGGATCACTGGAGTCGGCACTGGACAGGGGATACTGGAGTCAGCAACCGACAGGGATCACCTGGAGTCGCACCGGGCAGGGGATCATTGGAGTCGGCACCGGACAGGGGATCACTGGAGTCAGCACCGGACAGGGGATCACTGGAGTCGGCACAGGACAGGGGATCACTGGAGTCAGCACGGGACAGGGGATCACTGGAATCAGCACCGGACAGAGGAGCAGGAATTCGTGTGCTCACTGAACTCACCGACAGAGGAGCGAGGTCTCTTCAGTGTGAAGTTAGTGTCGCCTGAGCTCGCTGGACAGAGGAGCAGGGATTCGTGTGCAGCGACGCGCGGCTCGACAGCTCATGTGCTATGAATGACTGGTATGCTGTGTAGGTATTCCATGACAAATATGGAGACGCAACTGGAAGTAGCCAAGACACATTCTCTTGCACATGTATGGCGTAGTAGATCATAATCAGTTTGGGGAATTCGTTGCGCTGTCAAGGTTTTCGACCTGCCAGTGCTGGTTTACACATGAGGCTCTCTCTCAGAAGCAGCCAGCAGAATCTGTTTGGTGTCCGACATCCGACGATGCGTCGCAGTTCTGTGCCTATCCCGCATGTGGCTAATCTGAACCCCTGTCGCAGTTCTGTGCCTATACCGCATGTGGCTAATCTGAACCCCTGTATCAGGTCGCAGTTCTGTGCCTATACCGCATGTGGCTAATCTGAACCCCTGTTCAGGACACAGATTCTGACACCGGAAATGGACATTCCAACGTCTCATGCCAACCCTGAGCCGCCACCCAGTTTGCAATGTTGTTTCGCCATCTACATATATGTATGCAGAGGAGACGCCGCTGGTGCGAGCCGGCCTTCCAGCGCTACTCACCGTTATAAATGCATCCAATAAATACGCTAATGCGACGATTCTTATTCTCTACTAACTGGGCGCCGGCCATTTATAAAACGGCTGCGTTGAAATGCCGGCAGGACGAGAATTCCGCCTCTGCCCGCTGGATCAGTAGCTCTCTAGATATCGCTTTATGTAGAACGGTGCGTTCTAAATGACTGCAACTGGATACATAAGATGCTCCTAACAATGCCTACTCTGTAAACTATAAATCACGAGTGATATATGTGCCGATTGAAGAAAAGGGTAAGCGTTCAACACCACACTTTTAATATTTGTTATATTGAAGCTAGGATGAAACGGTAAATTAGAACGTTAACAAGACCGGGATAGTTAATAAAAAGAAGAGGAAATATGCGATATTGTTTAATTAGCATTAACTCGGCATTTACAGGGGTCTGATCTGAATCTGAACACCATTGACTGGGGAGGGGGCGTTAAACTCTCCCTGGTTATCTTCCGAGCCAAAGCACTATGGGCCACAAGCCCGATCTAGCCCGCCATAATCGATCGGAGTGATTTCTTCCATTTCGATATGGAAAATACATGAAAATGTTGCAAATTGACCATGAATAAGANTCAGTGAGCGGGGCGGACCGTGTCCAGGTATGTCGGGCACGTACAACTTTCGTCTCTAAGTTCTGCCGGCCAACAGGAATTGTGCGATCGGGCGGTGAGGTCGAGACCAGCGCAACAAGCTCTGCTTAGCGCGGGTCCTGACCTCGGAAAGCCATCCATACAAAACATTCGGACTAAAAAAAAGGAGGGCCTCTGACAATTACCAGCCCTGGAGGGGGTGGATTTCGCCCCCCCCCCTATGATCTCGAAAATCACTCAGCGTAGCGACAAGCGAAAATGGAGTTAGATAGATCGAGACAAGCTCTATCGACAGAACTTGGTCTTTGTTAAGTCAGGTCAGCATTAAGGTCACCAGAGGTCGTCAAAGATGAGATTTTCCAGATTTAGGACTTCGCTCCAGAAGTACCCGTAATTAGCTCGGAAACTATGATAGCTAGGAAAAAATGTTAACGGGCCTTCGGTAATTCTTGCCATTTGCAATCGAGAACAAATCCTAAAATTTGAGCTCAGGTCAACAGTTCAGGCTTCAGAGGTCATCGAAGGTGAAACATGATTTTCTCTTGCAATTAAGTGTTTTGCAAATTACTTTTAACCGATACAAATAAAGCCGTACGTTTAAAGCTATCATGTTGGTCTCGTCCAGGTACTTCGAATCATAGCTATTTTACAGGTGAGGTCAACTGGGAAATTTTACCTCAGTTCAAGGTCAAGTGGTATCCCAAGTAGGTCATGCTGCACATTTTTAGGCGTGTTTCGACGAGTAAAACACATTGGTATCCTTTTCACGTCTTTATCTTCATTCTGACGAGAGTTATTGATAAACAAGTGTTGGTGGTCACACAATTGACCATGACCTTAGGTCACCGATATCAGGAATCCCAGATATGCAAATGGTAGGTATCTATGATCTTATGACATCATGCAAGTTTGAAACTGATCGTTCAAAACTGTGTCTGCATACGACCAAAAACGTTTTGGAGGTGAGATCATCATGTGATCTGGTCTGGTGACCTAAGCTGAGATGACCCCAGGTCAAAAATTTAACATAATGTGGGTAGCTCATTTTCAAACAGGTATGCAAAACCGTTGGAGCTGCGCTTCGCCGTTTTTCCGCTATCGTCATAACACCGGAGGGGTGGGCAGATTTTGGCCCCCGCCAGGGAGCGGGTTAAATGGAGTGTGCCTACTCACATTGGTCATGTGGAGTTGTTGACACTAGTCTGTAGAACATATTTTTCTGAATTAAGACATGTTACTCATTTCCCCAGATTCACGTAAGTTACTGAGATATTTCAAAGTCGCCAATCACATCCGACGGAAATTAATTGATCGATATTCGCAGAGAGCTTTCGCGCCAGAAGCATTGCCTCTTAAATTTAATAACGCTAGATAATTGTTAGCTCTTTGCCAATAGAAAACAACTGTGAGCACTGATAGCAGCTGCCGAACAGAGCCTCGATAACTTATAAACAAACACATACATGCTCGTATAGTTTGTTTATTCGTCTTCGGTGCGCCATTATAGGTAACACTTTTCGTACTCTGTTATAGTGGACGATCGCTTATGAGGTTTTGAAACAAAAACAAATGCCAAAACAGAATATAAGTAAAAAATCAGCTTAAGGGCTCCAGACGTGAATTTTATCTTACCAATGATCCAAACCAATAGCTTCTTACCGTAATACAAATATATTTGACATTTCAAAAGAGGAGCCACACTCCCTTTAAGAGACTCTTGGTCGGCTTGAAGAGCCCTTAGTTAGCTTGAGGTTTCCTTGGATGGCTTGAGAGACCCGAATCCTCAGCTGTTTGAGAAAATGTTTTAGGCCTAACATGGCCCTTGCCTGGCCTCTGAGGCCCTACGTCGGTCTGATTGTCCTTGCTAGGTCTCAGAGGGTCCTATGCCCGTTGGAGAGGGCCTTTGCTAGTTATGAGGGGGCCCATGGGGTGATTTGCGAGGGATCCCTCTGGCCGTGGGACAGAATCCTCAGATCCCTCTCCGACAAGGCTGACAGAGGGCCCCTCGGGCAATCCAAGGCCCAGACGAGCCCTTTCCCACCAGGTTTATCTGGGGCCCATGTGACTTTGAGGGGGTGCTAAAGTCGTGGATCTTTTTGGAGGCATGACCCGGATCCCCTTCCTGCGACCGCCTCTGCGTGTGGGCCAGCGCGGCGTTATATTCGCACACAGTGCGTTCTGAGGTCTGACATAACAAAAACAGGGCTGTAGGGGGAAAAATAGGTACATAGTGTGACACCCTGGTTTGTAGATTATACATGTATAAATAGGATGTATGTCTGAGGTAATTATTTTAATTAGATGCATTGAAAACAACTGAACGCTTTCTTTGGCATGTAATGTAAAAAAAACGGAAAAGGGAACACAAACCTCTCAATGCTTCATTTCGTCAATTTGTCAGGTTACAATCGTTAGTCGGAGAACTGGGAATAGATATCCTAATATGTGACGCTTGCCATCGAAATGAGACCCTAAGAAGAGAGACGCCCTGATCAGTGTCGTATTATGGGCCGGGCGGCGGCGGCTCGGCAATCATATGTCTGTGGTGACCACTGACCACTGCACTGGCCGCAGTCCGGGCACACACTGCGAATAGCGAGCCAATTACTGACGACCGAGCGAGCGACGGAGAGGGAGAGAGCGCGCGCCACTCTCCGGCCCGCTGCCCAGATCGTCGGCGCCGACGGCGGTGGTGTCGACGCCGACACGGCTGCAGTCGACAGTGGAGCGCGGCGACGGAGCGGTCGCGCCGCGTCGACGGCGACGCAGCCGCTCGGAGAGTGCCTAACGTGGTGGCAGTGGACAGGGTGGGAAGGAGGCGAGGGCACCGACCACCCAGTGGAGATACCCAGCTGGTACCCAGCAGCGAGGGACCGCAGGGTTAGAAGACATCGGCCCGTTAACCGAGGCTACTGAACGGGAAGCTTTACTCATCGGTTATCGGTAGGTGGCGACTTGTGATGTGGGGATTTATCTCCCGTGTTATCTCAGAGCCCTTGGAAGCATTGCTGTTGGGTTTCTTTCCACAGTACGGTAAGGTATGGTAAGGTAAATCACGGCCATGTCATAACTAACTTTGTTACAGGTAGATGATCTGACGCTGGCAGTATGGTATCAGGAGCGCTTCAGTGAAGAGTGTTGAGGACATGATGGTCGAAGGGAAACTCCTCGTAAATTATAAGATAATGAGTTTAATGTAAGCATGAAACATTGTATTTTTATTATATATTTACCCCATTATTGTCCACACGTAAGGCTTCTTTCCGCGTTACAAAATATGTAGTTTCATATTATGTCTGGCAAGCCACCTATGATTACGGAGCTAATAGTTTACTGTTTCTCTGAACATTGCTTTATCGGCTTTGCATCATATTAATATATTTATTTAACAGTGCAAATGCCCTTTAAGTACGTTCGGCTTAGCTGTCTAGATATTGACGGTTGTCCTTTTGGGTTATCAATGGAATGCAGCGACGTAGCCAAGGGGGCATGGGGCCATGCCTCCCCCTGAGGAAAATAAATTCATACTAGATAGAATGGGATTCTCTGAAAACCCGACTCCCCCTGGTCAGCTTCATATGCTTTGAGAAGCACAATTTGATTTTTTTCCGACGTGCTTTTTTCCCTGAGAAAAATCCTGCCTACGTGCCTGATGGAATGTGAACGTATCTTTACAAATGCATCGCTATCCCATTCACCTAACATTGAACTCAACTGAAAACAACACAAAGACAGACAAACAATGCGATTTGTTATTACAACCAANTAATGTGCCCCGTGACAGAACGTGCCCCGTTCTCCCCTACTGCTTATGAGTATGTGAATAAGTAATCCTCTGCTTATGCTATTTCTCAATCAAACTTGAAATCGGTGTCAAAAATTACTTTCATTATTAATATATTTAGTGATATTTCGTTGGAAATTTATTTGAATAAAAAATATACAGATCTCAAGCTCAACTCAGAAAGAACTGAACGGGTTATTAATAAATGCACTGAAACTTGCACAAATAAATGTACTGAAACATAAATGCACTGAAACTTGAATATTATTTTTGTAAGGTCATATACAAAATAATGTTCACTATTACTTATCTAATGCCTTATATTTAACGAGCACTTCATCAGTTATATTACATACAATTGTTAGTATTTTTATAAATACCTTTAGCTTTATTTGCTTCACATTATTACCTCGACTGGCTTAATCATTCTACAACTACGAGTCTGCCCAAAAACCCAAGTAGAACAATGAGTGTTTTGGGTTCCGAATTTATCACGCGCCGACAGTTACTAAGACTACGCCCCTCCCCCCTGGGCAAACTTACTTAAACTATAGATAAAACTCAACTGTGCGAAACAGCTGGCCCTACCCAGCAGTGTTCCTGCTCAGGTTTCACCGTAACCTGCCGACTGAGAGCTCGTAGAGCACACTCGCACCAAAACAGCCTAATTTGAGCTGCACTGAAGGTTCAGCTATGATCATTGTTCAGCTATGTTCAGCTATGTGCACGAACCCAGCTATGACTGCCGACACGGCTGGGAGATCAGCACCCTGTGCCGTGCTCTGCCACCTCTGATCACCGCCTGGCTCCTGCTGGCGACCGCCGCCGTGGGGCGTGGGTGTACCCGCCGGCGGCCGGTCGGGACGCGTATTTAGCCGCGGCGCACGGCCAGTACGGCCAGTGGTTCACCATGCTTCGCCTCGTGCTGTTGGTGTGTCTCGTCGCCTCCGCGGCCGCGGTGCCAGGTCAGTGTCACGGCAGGTCATATCTGGCTAGTGGTGGTGTCTGGGTGCTGTACGGACATCGTGAATAAGTTGGATATTGTTTTGCGTAAATTTAGGAAAACAAAGGGAGTATTTATAGCAGCTTAGACAGGACAATATGCACTTTCGGTATAGAGTCACGTTCCGTGGCCTTTTCAAGCAAGATTGGCTCCGTCGTTTGCTAATCGCTACTACAAACTTTTGGAAGGATAGCGTTTCTTTATATCTCGGCAATTCAGACTTGAGCTTAGATCCCGAAGCTGGATTTCGGATTGCATTGGATCCCTTGATATAAAATGAATGCAGATCTTGGATCCTTATGGATCTCTCTGCGTAAAATGTTTCAAGATCTGGGATCTCAGTGGCTCTCTAATTCAAAATCAGCCTTAGATCTTGAAACACAAGATGCAGGGACTGACGTCAAAATTTGTGGTCTATTTTGCTCATGTAGTATGTAGTATGTATCTGTAGTATGTATCTGGATAGTTGGTATCTGCAAATTACCTTGTTAGTTGTACCTATTAGCTGTTTCTACGAAGGATTTATTTTTACCCGGTAGTATCCGGTAGTACCCGGTAATATTTCATACGTTTTGGGTAATTGAGTCTGGGAACACGACTTGTCCCATATATTTTTGGTATCTATTGAAACTTTATGAATTCATGTACAATTATCTGCTCTTACAATGCAAAATTTCCGTTAGTTTTCTTTGTATAATAAAATTCATGAACAAATATTACCGGGTACTACCGGGTGATACCAGGTAAAAATAAATATTTCGTGAAAACGGCTATTGGCAAACATAGATAGTAATTAATTTGCCATTATCATAAAATAAGCAATAAGTAGGCACCTATCAGAGTGCCTGGATCCCGAATGTGGATCTGGGATACCAGTGAATCCCTCGACATAAAATACATCGAGATCTGGGATCTGGGTGGATCCCTCAGCTTATTGTGTACCTGGATCTGGTGTCCCTTTTGGATCCCGGGTTAAGGACACAGAGATCCAGATCTCGATCCAGGCACATGTCGAGTCGACCTTTAACATTTGCTATCATACTGCTATAATATTTAGTTAGGGTTAAACAACCTCACTCTACGAACACGTCCTAACGCCGGTCTTTCATGCTATTGGCGATGTAGACCATACTGATTACTGACGCATTTGTGGTGTTCCTTGGGCCATATGTATGGTGTGATCAAGTAAGATCGTGACGTTAACATCGCCTACATAATTCTGGGAGTTCACAATGCCAAAACACACCACCCATGATTTATTTTGCATTGATTGTTTGGGTAATTTTACACCACAGAGATGTTGCACCTTTGTCATCTATTGAGTGCGACTTTCCGTTTTGACATCGCAGTAGTTTTTACCATCACAGCTTCAATAAGATACCTGCTTCTGATTGGCGGCAGTTGTTGAAGTTTCGCAAATAGAATAAACAAAAAATACATAACCTGACAATGCAGCTTAGAAAAACATATGAATATAGATAATTTGGATGCAATGAAACACATGCCATATGTCTCTATTTGTATTTTCGTCCACAATTTGGTGTCAAAGATCAAACAAGTGTACATTTGTGCCACGGCTACCTTCTATATTGTTATCAATGTAAAGCATAATATGTACTGACGTGGCATAACGATGTCTCATCAGGAGCAATCTAAAGGATGACGCTCAACCGGAAATATGTTTGATTAGGGGTGATGCAATGTTCTGGAACTATTTGAATTTATAAAAAATAATCCAAGTTTGATTTCCTAGTACAAATTAGATAGATTACGGTCACAGAAGTCATTGGTAATCAGCCCTCTACGGTGGGATGTCATAAATCCCATTGTTTATCACCATCACCATCGGCCAGATTCGATTTCACCATCGGCCAGATTCGATTTCACCATCGGCCAGATTTGATTTCACCATCGGCCTGATTCGATTTCACCATCGGCCAGATTCGATTTCACCATCGGCCAGATTCGAATTTCACCATTCGGCCTGATTCGATTTCCACCATCGGCCTATTCGATTCAACCATCGGCGCTGATGTCGAATTTCACCATCGGCCTGATTCGATTTTCACCATCGGCTGAATTTCGATTTCACCATCGGCCAGATTCGATTTCACCATCGGCCAGATTCGATTCCACATTCGGCCTGATCGATTTCACCATCGCCAGATTCGATTTCACCATCGCCAGATTCGATTTCCAAAACCAACAAAATCCGGGGGGGGGGGTGCCAGGGGGATTTTTTGGATATCACCATCGGCCTGATTCGATTTCACCATCGGCCAGATTCGATTTCACCATCGGCGATTCGATTTCACCATCGCCAGATTTCGATTCACCATCTGCCAGATTTCGATTTCACCATCGGCCAGATTCGTGCCCGTGCTAACTGCGTGGCACTGACGATATATTTCTCTCGAAGAGTTAGTATATAATATGTATTGCCTAATGTACTGACTCCTGCCCTTTCAAGGTCCGCTTTCCTAAACCACAGTATATTTTTATATCCTTTCACAGCATGAATTAGCATTAAGTATACCTACGTTATCCCCCGTCTTGTGCGTGACATATTTTGCGTGCGTAACTTAACACGCGCCCTGAAGGGGGGAGCAAAATCTGCCCGCCCCTCTGGTTTTTCAACCATAGAAAAAAACGGTGGCGAGTGGCGCCGCCGTTTTTTGCATACCTGTTTGAAAATGAACTAACCACATTATATGAAATGCTTGTTCTCGGGTCATCTCAGGTCAGGTCACCAGACCAGATCACGTGATGACCTCACCTTCATAGCGTGTTTGTTCGTATGCAGCCACAGTTTTTGAACGATCGATTTTACACTTGCAGAATGTCATAAGGTCATGAATATCTACCATTTGTTCATCTCGGATTTCTGATATCAGTGACCTAAGGTCATTGTCAACTTTGTGACCACCAATACTTATTTGTTAATAATTATCGACACAAGGAAGATAGAGACGTGCAAATATTACCAATGTGTTTGTCTCGTCGAGACACGTCTTTCAATATGCATCATGACCTACTTGGGTCACTACTTGTCCTTGACCTGAGGTCAAATTTCCGAATTTCCAAATATGACATGATTCGAAGAACCTTGACGAGACAAACATGATGGCGTAAAAAACTACGTTATTGATTTCAGTTAACAAGTTATTAGCAAAACACTTTGCAAACAATATATTTTGACCTTCATTGACCTCTGGAGCCTAAAATATTTACCTGAGCTCAAATTTGAGAACTATGAAGTCGATTAAAAATGTCCATCCTATTGCATTTTCCATTTGCTCCTATCTATCATAGTTTCCGAGATGATTGAGGGTATCTGGAGCAAAGTCCTAAATCTGGAAAATATGACCTTTGATGACCTCTGGTGACCTTGATATTGAACTGACCTAAAACAAAAACAAGATACTTTCGATAGAGCTTGTCTCGAGCTATCTTAATCCGTTTTCCGATTGTCGCTACGTTACGTGGTTTTCAAGATCATAGGGGGCGTTATCCGCCCCCCCTGTAGCCTTTTCCACAAATATATACACATCGGTTGAATGTGTAGCTTGTAGGTTTGTAGTAGGCGCATATATGTTATATGTAGTTATATTAACGTATTATAATATTAATGAAGCATATTATATGCAAGCACATTTACAATTCTACTTACGCGGCGGCGTGTGTAATTTTTGATGAAACGTATTGAACGTGTAAGTTCTACAATCGGAATCTACAACCTACACAATACACATGCAACCGGTGTGTAAATATCTTTATGAAAAAGCCTACTGGACGTGTTATTGTCAGAGGCCCTGCAGCGCGCGTGTTAAATTGGTTTGTTTTTCATGACAATTACATCCGCAGCGGTAACGCTGCCAGGCTCGGTGTATCCTGTTTTGATGCCGTGTGCACGTTTGGTCGATAGCACGAAACAATGGGTCGCTTCTGTTACCATAGCAATGCTAGCAACAGAACCCAACCTTCAGTGCCTCACTGTGCTAGTCGGCCACGGTTCACTCAATAAAGCTAGACCGGTATTATTTGGTGATATGGTCCGGTGCAAAATTTAAGCGAAACTAAAACCCCATTCTCTGGCATACTTGTGTTTGCTTTGTTTCTTGTCGACAACACTTCATGCACATAAAGGTCACCGCAGGCTTTCATTTCTGGTAGCTGCACTAACGACGCTGGAACTGCGCCACAACAGATGGGTGGGCGCCCGGGACCCGCCCCTGGCTGCCCACAATGCCAGCGAAAAACAGTCACCGGTTGACGTGCTGGGCACGTCATGCAAGTCAGTGTGTCCTCCACTGAGGCCGGAAGTCAGAGAGAGCGGGCGCTATATTTACCCTTCCATGGCCAATGGCCAGCACTATGCGGGTAGCGGATGTACCCAGCTTGGCACGGAATCGCCGGCAGTGGAAATTAATTGTTCTGACTTAAATCACATTTGTTGAAAACGATAATATTCAGATGAGATTGATTGGCGTGTTGTCTTTTGGACACATAGGAAACCCTGGTAAATATTCATGTTCTGCACATTTACCAGGGTCTGGTATAATAGTCTGGGCAAATCGACCTCGAACTACACTGGATTCATTCATCAGGGCAATCGATAATGTTAGAAAGTGTCTCTTATTTAGTGGTTTGTAGTGGATGCCACCTTTTCATTACAGAGACATCGGCTGCAGTAACTTCGATTTACAAAATTATATATTAGCAGATTAAAATGGGGCAACCCTAAGCCTGAAGACCGAAAGAGCTTATGACGTGACACTTTCGGTGTGGCTGGATCTAAATGTTCAACAGCGACGAACTGCGCGGCTGATGTAGCGATAGGCATTCGCGGTATTGAAATATAAGAAAGTCCATGGATAAAAATACAACTGTGATAGCTTCCTGGATTCACGGGCATGTTTTGTTAGTTTAACACGAAATCCGACCACCCCTTCTGTTTTTCGACCATAGAGGAAAAACGGCGGCACTGCGCGCCGCCATTTTTTGCACACCTGCTCGAAAACGAATTACCCACATTATTGTAAATGCTTGGTTTTGGTCATCTCAGGTCAGGTCACCAGACCAGGTCACGTGATGACCTCACCTACATACAGAACGTGTTTGGTCGTATGCAGGCACAGTTTTCAAACGATCGATTTCACACTTGCAGGATGTCATAAGGTCATCGATACCTACCATTTGTTAATCTCGGATTTCTGATATCAGTGACCTAAGGTCAGGTCAATTTTGTGACCACCAACACTGACTTGTCAATAACTCACGACATAATAAAGATAGATACGTGAAAATGGTACCAATATGTTTGCCTCGTCGAGACACGTCTTTAAATATGCAGCATGACCTTCTTGGATCACCACTCGACCTTGACCTGAAGTCAAATTTTAAAGTTGACTTCACTGGTAGAAATAAACTTTATTTAAAGCGCCTTGACGTGACAAAAATTATTGCTAAAATAATTGCTTTATTGTCATTAATTAACAAGCAAAACAATTGTCTGCAACAAATATCGTTTTTGACTTTCAATGACCTCTGGAGCCTTAAATGTTCACCTGAGCTCAACTGTGAGAACAACTAAGTCGATTACTGATTGTACGAGCTTTCGAATGCCGTTTTTTGTTTGCTCCTAGGTATCATAGTTTTTTTTAGATAATTGGGGGTATCTGGAGCAAAGTCCTAAATCTGAAATATATGACCTTTGATGACCTCTGGTGACCTTGATACTTACCTGACCTAAAAAACAACATGAACACTTTCGAAAGAGCTTGTCTCAAGCTATATAAATCCGCTTTCCGCTTGTCGCTACGTTGCGTGGTTTTCAAGATCATGGGGGGGGGGCGAAATCGCTGGGATGATGAGAAAACTGGGATGAGTACTTTGCATTGTCCGGTACGCTGACATGGTTCCAGATCAATCTCCAAAGTTATGTGCATGATCCATCTGATTCGCCATCAGAAGATGGGCAAATCACAATAGGATAAAACTTGACACATTTTTTATTAAACAAAAAAAATCCAAGCAGCTTTTACAAAGGTAAGTTCTAAGCGTCAAATGCATTGTACTACCGATGTTTCAATTTTGTTATGGAACTTGCAGGAACGTATATTCATTGATCACACATTTTGTAGACAAATATATCAATATAGGTATTTAAGCACTCGATGCTACAATAAAGTGTTTTCAACCATCATAAAGTATAAAAAATGCAAAAAGTGACGAAAATCATCTGCGCAAAATCAGGCTCTGGAACGCTGTTTAACAACGGTTCACTAGACACGCAAAAGGTACCCTTAAACACTGGCGGATCTGGGGGGAAGGGGCCCCACAAATCGCCAGCAAATCGGAGCAAAATTGACAACTTTTATGAAGAAGAAAATCTAAGCAGCTTTTACAAAGGCAAGTTTGTTTTAAGCCAGCTATCATTGCATATGCAGGGTAAATCCGATGAGTTTTCAGAATTGTGTGATACTTTTTGGGATCTTCCCCCCCCCCACACAGCCCTGCCCCCAACCACCGTTCTAGATCCACCAGTGCCCTTAACCCGCGCCGGGCCGGGGGGGTGTTTAGACACCCCCCTCAGGTTTTTCCTGGATATCGGGAAAACGGCGGCGCTAGCCCGCCAAAATTTTGCGTAACTGTTCATCATCTTTTGTACAGCTTTTCAAATAGTTTGACAATAGGTCACGTCGGTCAGGTCACCAGGCTAGGTTCAAGTGACCCCACCTCCAAAAAGTTTGCGGTTCCACCAAAGCCACAGTTTGAGCGGATGGTTTCGTACTTACGTGTGTCATAAGAGCATGACGTATCGAAGTGTGTTTATCTCGGATTTTCGATATCGGTGTCCTAAGGTCAGGCAATTTCCTAGACCTCCCGCATATATAAGTGAATTGGGAAATAAACAGATGCTTCTTATTTTGAAAGTATATGCATCGGATCAGTGGTTGATTATTTAGAATCATGTTTTTTTAAGCTCATTCTGAATGACCTAGGTGCATTGTTTCTAAAAGATCTCTAAAAAGCGTCATCTAGGGTCATCTGAGGATCATCAGCAATTATTTTGCTAATAACTTTGATAACTAATGAAGATAGAGACGAGCAAGTGATACCACTGTTATTGTATCGTCTTGTCGCGTCGCCCCATATGCAACATACTAATCTGGTCATCCAAATGACCTGACCTGAGTGCAAATTTTGAATTGACCTTACAAGGTCATCATTGTATATGTTTCAAAAACGTCTTTGACTAGAGGAACCACGATAGTGTTAAATCATTTATGTTGTCATTTTTAAGTAAAATGCTATTCATGAAAACATATTTACCAAAACTGCATTTTTTGACTTTGATGACCTCTGGGAGCCTTAACTATTATTGAGCTCAAATTTGAGGACAAAGGTGCGATTGCAAATACAAATATCTATCTTAATGCTTCTTAACTTGTTTACTCCTAAGCTTCATAGTTTCGAGATATTTGATTCTGGGAGCTATGTCCTAAGATCTTGGAAAATTTGATAAAAATTTGACCTTTGATGACTTTGGTGACTCTAGATATTGACCGTGAGCAAAATTTTTACCGAAATAGTTTCAAATCCCTTTTGACGAGCTCTCAAACGTTTTTTTTGGTTTATGTCTGGTCCCATAGGAGCCGAGTTAGATAGGGGGGGGGGTGTCGAAACACCCCCCGGCCCGAGGAAGGTGGCGCCGAGCACCGGCCCGGCGCGGGTTAAAAGGGACGCCTTTTTTGTGTTAATGCGAGAACTGAGAGTATGCGAAAATACTTCGTATCTGGGTTTACTCGATCGGTAGTGTGAAATCGATAAAGTAAATTTAGCTAAATGTTGTATATAATAAGTTTTAAGAGCACAATTTCGAGTTGAGAATGTTTCCGTAAAAATAGTATTGCTTGACCCTTCAAGGAAGCAGTTCAGCTTTAAATAAGAACAAAAACAATGAAAATGACTTAGAGATGCTAGCAATTAATTATGATGTTACTATTAAGCCATATACAAATATATATTTACAAGGAAAAAACAATTTATAATGTCAGTTATTTGGTTCCAATTCAGATATTTTTCCTCAGAATAATGTAAAATCAGAGTACTAAGAAGCACGCTATGTCATCAAAACGTCATTAATTTTGCGAGGGATCGTGTTGCATGCAAGACAGTACCTGCCCTGTATGAATCATTCTTTTACTTAAATTTTTACGTTTATTTTTTTTTTCAACTTTAATTTTTCTGGGTTTCTTTTTACCCTTTTTATGGGTGAACAGATTAGATGTAAAGATATGATAGATCTTCTACTATGTCAATACTCACTAATCTACTTGTTTTTGAAGCATTGCGTAGGACGGGAGAGTACAACGCTTTGATTTGAGAACCACCACAGTACTTGCTCTAATTATTCGTTACCATTAGAAAAACAACTTGCACCTTTCTGTGGCTCTCAAATATTAGTGTTTTTGTTTCTCACAGGATCTTTGCGGCGATGAATTCGACGTAATCTCACGTGCCTATCCTGCAGTCGTTATTTATTTTTGTTTATCTATGGATGGTGAACGTTTCTTTAGTTGTGTTCAATATTTTCACGTAGCCTTTACCATGTATTAACTTACGACAAATTATCGGTGTATACTTTTCCATAATCAGCGCAGTGAAACGGAAGTTATCACTGAATCCCATGCACGCAAGCAAGTAAGCGGATTAAAGCGGATGAAGACGGATTTCGGCCCACCTGTAAGACTACACGTTCGTCCGAACGCTTCGCGTTTTCACTCACTCCGTCTGAACAATTTCGCTAAGAATGTTTCTAAGAATAACGTTGTATAGACGATTTAAGGATCACAATCACGATACGAAAACTACCTCACAAAGCTTATTCTTGCAGTGTGAATGAGGTACTGAAAGATTGAAGCAGTATGTTTTTGTCCAGCACTTTCTGTTTTATTGTTTATCAAGCACTTTCCCCAAAGTCTTACGTTATCTTTGCATCATAATCATACGTCAAATCAGCCAATAATCGACAGGATTATCTAGTGTTCCAGTTCCCGACTTGCAGGACTCAATATGAATAAATTAAGTGATTAATGGATTAATATGACCACCTTTTTTGATTTCTGAGCACGCCTTTGTAAAAAAATGACCTCATACCTTCCCCTTGCCCCATATGTGCATGTATCGTTGTAAGCCATGCCTTTCTATTCCGTCGTAATCGCTGGCATATCGTCATCATTATGTTCAAGGCAATATAAATAAGGTGAGGGCGTCTGAGTTCGGTCACATGACCGATTCGGCGCACGAGCGCTTGTGGCGAACGGCACTTTACCAGATTGGTTTGGGTCCATCGCGTTTAGCCGCAATGTAATAACCAAATGAGTTAATCTTGAACATTTTTTACGAAATGTCTTTTTTATTTTCTCTTATCTGGCCACTTTTTCCGAAGAGACACGCAAAATTCTATGAACCATAACCTAGTTTTGGTACTTTTTATTTGGTGTCTAAATAATTTAATTGATTATCATATGTAACATTGTTAATTAACAACAGTTTCAATGCAAGCGAAATCCTGGGTCCAAAGTCACGTGACTGACGCCCAACACCTGTTAATCACCCCTTTTGCCTGTGCTTGAGCCCTGCAAGTCTTTATGAAATCGATCATGCAAATAATGAAAGGAGATGCTATTGTTTGCATCTTCATAGTTATAAATATCCCATACATCGCTCTTATGACTGCCAGCCAAACGTTTCTTCCTCCTGGAATCCTCCCCTTTTCAAGTCCCTGAAACCACCTTTGCCGTGCAATAGTTATGGTATTTCATAAACAACAACTAATTTGAACTCGTTTCAATCACACTACACATTTGTAACCCTTTCATACTTGATGCAGTTAGAAATAATCCATGAAGAATCCAAGATCCAAGAATCCAACACATCTCCGTATTATCGCCAAATGTCGCCGAAAGGCCTACCAAAATTGGGTCCTCGAACCGTCTCCTTTAAGAATAAGAACACAATTTGTACACCATATGCGGAAATCAATTTGAGAAAAAGTCCGAAAATGTCATGGGACTATCTCCCAATGACATAAAGACATAAAGACATAAAAAAGAGTGCAACAAAGAGCCTCCAGGGCCCATACGAGGTTGCACATCATCCCCCCCCCCAATCCCACCAGTCTCACCCTCCAGTCCACCCGCACCTACCTTAAACAAGTCTAATCCCACGAGTACTTATGAACTAATCCCTTCTCAGTATAGTATTTATCTAATCTAATCAGTTAGGGTCCAAAACGGACATAACGTAAGTGGCGCCACCGCCGCAACTACCGGTAGGAATCTGAACTAGACGTAGTATTATCCAGTTGCGCGGTGGCGCCGACAGAGAGGTGGCTGTACCGCCAGCTCTGGCGGATCCCGTTCGCACTTAGAACATTGGACTTCTAGCGACATATTTGATAGTGTTGTACATCTTTAAATGTGAGAATTTGCTAGGGTAACAGAACAGCTCTATGCATGTAATTAATTGTCTGACACAAGACCACAAGTCATATTCCAATCGCTGTAGCAGGTACGTCGCGCTCGGCGAAATTTAGTGAATAAACCTACCACGAATTTCGCCTTTAAGCGCATATAACCCATTTAGTAGAGCGCCATCCATGCTCTTCGTGAACTCGACTAGCCAATCCAAGGATCCGCACAATTGTAAGGCAAGGATACAATCTAGTATGTGGGTATACACCAATTGTTTTCTAATAATAAGTGTATGGGCTATTTAAATATGGTACCTAGTATTATTATTCATGGAATTTCGAAATGTCGCCATCACCGTTTAATAAAAAAAGGTGACGACGTAACAAATTGCATGAAGAAATGAATGGTACCATCAAATAGGCCGTACAATTATTTATTTAAAAAAACATTGTAGCGACTTATTATTGTTGTATCCTTGCCTTGCAATTAGTTTGGATTTGGCTAAGTGTACGTCTTTAACGAAGACATGATAAGGCCTCTATTCTAAATTTGGGGTTTAATGCTTAAACGAAACATTTGGTTCCTTGGAGTATGGTTTATATTCCACTCAAGATTTCCCCTGACGGGACCTTGCTACATCATATTGGAATCATTGACTTGTTAGTCATTGTGTGTTTAGACCAATTAAATACCATGCGTAAACGTTTACGTAGCAAAATCAACATTTAAAGATGGTCACACATACGTTATAAAATATGCAGTGCTATAAAGTGTCGAGACATTCTGTGCGAAAATCGCCTTTTCGGTCCCACTTCGGCGCGCCCGCTTAAACTGCCGCAATGGAGAATTCAAATTCGTGCTAGTGTAGTGCCATATTATCTATCCCTACGGAATTAGTTGCGGCTTTTTCGATGGCGGTCTCTCACCTTACGATTATGTCAGGGTATTCTTAGGCACGCCAAAAAATTTGATTATTTGTTACGTTGGTCTCCCGATCACCTCCCCATGCACACTAAAATATGCAGCCTACAGTAAACACGGTCTGGCTTTCCACCAGAGACTGAGCAAAAACACAGTGCACGGTGCAGCGTGTGATGCGACTTCTGTCGGCGAGCTGTGAACCAATCACGGCAGAAAATGTCGCGTCTTCTGCGTTGGTCTTTGTCGTTACCTCACGCATACAAATGCGAGTCAATGTTTACCAGTAACGCCTCGGGTGTTTCTAAAATGTGGACGGAAGCGAAGTTGTTTTCTGAAATGGGATCTCTAGAATTTTGCGTTATCTCACACCAGTGACTTAATGCTCAAGAGACGTTGGAAAACCTGTAGGGAAACTCTTCAATCGTTTGGTGAAGACTTTTGATGTCTCAGAAATAGCTTGTATGGGTTATGCATTATCGACGTCACTTTGTTAATCACTAGAACGGCAAGAACGAATTGACAATTTAAACATGATAAACATTTTTTCCCTTCCTTGCAATATTGCGTATATTTTTATCTGGATCTAAAATTCTCCTCAAAGACTTAAACATAAAAAGAAGAGTCGCCAAAACAATAGATCCTTCCGACTCCATACGAGGTTGCACATATGCCACCCCCCCCAACCCCACCAGTCTCACCTCCTAGATCGCACCCCGCACCTACCTAAACAAGTCTAATCCCCAAACGAGTACTTTATGAACTAATCCTTCTCTGATATAGTATTTATCTGATCTAGTTTTTGAAGGACGGCAAGTGACCAACTGCAGTGCGACATCCCCCGGTAGCTATATTCCCAATGTGCCTACCACCCTTCTGCTTGAAGAAATGGTCAACTCGTTCGTGTAACGCCTTAGTTCTACTTTTTGTTGCATTACCACGAGTTTTTGCTTTGATGACCTCTACTACGATTTTCTGGCCTACTGAATTCAAACCATATTCCTTTGTTACAATATCCAGATGCCTGTAGCATTCAACAAATTTGAATAATTGCAAGTTAAGGATCTTCTTCTTAGCTCTTCTTTATCTACTAAGTGAGAAGCTTATTCCCCATTGTCTCTCTCACTCTTTCTTCATTACGGATTACTTATAGAAACAATTTACCATTTTGTTGCCCTTTTCTGAACTCTTTCTAACAACCAGCAATCTTTCTCATATGTTGGAGACCAGGCTTGTACGCAATACTCTAGATATGGTCTAACATTTGCACAATACAGTTTAGTTATTACCTCTTCACTGGTTCCGGATATATTCACGAAAAACCTGATGGATGGCCGAAAAAGACTCCCTCCCACTAATAGGGTTAATGGTGAAAAAGAAGAGACTCAGAGGTTATTAAAACGACCTGAGAAGTTGCGTGCCCGGATGAAGTGCTTGATATGAGCCAAAATAATGCATATTCGTTGAATACCATTATTCCGCATTGCGGAATTGTACAAGCCTCTTCATCTCTTCGTCTTTCCAAAATATTACATATGATATATATTTCGGTCCTCCTGAAATGGAACGATGAGCAGCTCGTTCAGCTGCTCAAGCTTGGCACACATAAGGAGGGCCCAGATGAAAAGCCTCTTCAGTAATTCCGTATTTTGCTCAAATTAATAATTTGTTTCGTGGTGACAAACGTTTATTCACATGAGTAAAATGCTGAACTAGCTTTTTGTGCAAGGAAGCAATTTGTGCAAGTGAACTTTGTACCTAAATCAGCCAAATGGCAAGCTGTCAGAAGGACCGCCGGGTAAACATTTACGCTCAGTCGGCAGCCTCTGTCATGCCGACCGGGCCTTGTGTGTTCGCCGGGGCCCGGAGCGTACTGTTCTGTTTGCGCTGCGTTCTGTTTCGGCCTCCGCGTGAGTGGCGATCGTTCGTCTCGGAGCTACCAATAGGCAGCCGCGGTGTCTCGAGTCGTTGTTCCAGCGGCCTTGACGTGTCCGCTCTTAGTGTCCGCTCTCTGGAGACGTCCGCGTCTGGTCTCCCGGTCCGACCTCTGTTGCCGGGCTGATCTGAACGGACCAGACAGAGACGCCGCCTGGATAGCCGCTGGGCATGTCAGCCGAGTGGAGGCCCCTTTGCACGGGCTGATGCCGATCGTGGCGCAAATGCGACGCACGTTTTGCGCCAAGGTCTCGCCGTCGCGAATGGTGGATGAAGGCACTCACTCGTTCTGCATTGGCGTCCCCAAGGTTTTCGTTGAAGGTTTTTGCTCGTGTTCCGAGACAATAACAAGTTGTAAAACTGTCTGGCCTGTTGTGAGAAATCCGTCAGAGGCCTCCTTTGTTGGCTGGCGCTGGTATACATTGTGCACCCTTTCGGGCGCCTTTTAAGGGCAACGGAGGGGAACCATGACAATGCCGGGTCAGAATGCTTCAATTATACGCCCATGAACAGGGAGTTGCAATTAATGTCATTCATGTACCAATCTAAGAAGCCGTCCTTACACTCTTATTCGTGGCATACATTCGCCTGATTCCTTTTACAATGGAGTGTTTCAGAGGTTATTATAGAACTTGGACACTTGAAGAACTGTCATGGAAGTTGGGATGGAGCTGAAATTAGTCATTAAAAGCCAGCGTAGTTCAAGCATCATTACCTACTTCGCAGTGACACATCGAAACCTATGATGTGGTAATCTCATTAAGGGGAAATAATCACCTTTTCCCACATCAATGAAGTTATTACTTGAGATCGATAGACGGCACCAAAATTAGTTTGAAATTCATCACATTTTGCAAAAACACATTTTTAAAAGATATTCCATGTTAAGGTTGATAAGCGTTCCACGCTTTAAGCGACCGGTACTTGCAAGCTGCTTGCAAGTACTTTTGGTCTTCTTCATCAAACTGCGGACTTTTCCCGTATTTTGTGTTCGTAATGGAATATAAAATATAGTTTGAGTTCCAGCTTGTTGTGCCCACAACATGCCCGTAGATCATCTATATATAACAGCTATTCAATAAACACGGAACCAAATTAGCAGTTATATGTGCGTTTAATATGGCGGCCTTTTAGCGATAATGACCCTCAATTTCTAAAAATTACTTCATTTGTTTTCTATATTTTTTATAGTTTCGTTACTGGTTGATTATAACACTATGCTTCATGAAGTCATGGACATGTGTCATTTATTCCAACCAAAAATAACAAATAATACAAAAGGAAATTACATCAAAAGCTCATTGTACGTTTTCACAACGACATATCTGTGCTTGATTTAGTGCCGGCGATTTGTTTCAGGGACATTTTCCAGAGTTTAACAAATTTGAAACACTAGCATATATGGTGCGCTTCAAATAGTGATGGGAAAACACTGCTCATGAGTTTCGAAAGAAGTATATGTACTTGCCTTTAAGTTAAAAAAAAATACATTAGGTAAGATAATAATTTTATTTAATTATTAAACTTAAATTAAATCATTCTAGTACCATAACGGAAGCCTAAAAATTTGTTGCTAACAAAAATAAAGGGTGATGATTTCCCTTCAAAGTGATGTGAACTATGCACTAATGGGTGGAAAGGAAGCGTCGGGACAAATTCGCAGTGACAGATCGGGGCTCACATGCTCTGGCAACTTATCATCAAGGCCATTTATGATCAATATGACAACATGTAAGCGTGAAATGATTTAATCAGAAAATGTGTGGAAACGATGGATCCTTTAGTTCAAAATTTGATACACTTGGTGCGACTATAGAAACGGAAAGAGACGAAATGTTTGATAAAAAATATACCAAATAGCTATGTTAGCCAGGCCACAGGCAATCCTGAATGCTAACATACACTAACGCTTTAGACGGAAGAATCTTGGCCGTTACTTAGCCGTAAGCTGCTGAGTTGTCGAAAACACACCCAAAACTTGCATCGATCAACGCAGTTAAAAATGATTCTGAATTAACCGTGACTCGTGGTTACAAAACGAGCATACGTGTGTTATGTGGGCCCCACATAACATTGTGGGGTTCCCGTGTTGACCGAAAGTGACACGTATTGCTGTAGCGTGCGTTTGTCTGTCTCTATGTTTTCATTGGAGGACGACGAGAAGTTATGTATAGTTTGTGTTCGTGTGCGTGAGTGTGTACGTGTGTATGTGTGCGGGTGCGTGTGTACTGTGCGTGAGCGTGTCTCTGTGTTCATCTGTGCATTCGTCTGTATGTTCGTATGAGTGTTAGTCTATGTGTTCGTCTGTGTGTGCGAGTAGTTCTCAATGGCAGAGAGACACCGAGCTCTGTACCGTCTGTGTGTGTCTGTTTGTGTCTGCTTGTCTGTTTGTGTGTGTGTCTGTTTCCAATGGAGACTGGAGCGATATATAACCCTGTACCTTGTTGTATGTCTGTGTGTTTGCAGTGGAGAGCGACACTGAGTTCTGTAACGGCCAGACCGAGTGTCCGCAGGACTGTGGCTACGTCAGCCGCAACGACAAGTGCATCTACTGCAAGTGCGGCGGAGGCCCGCTGGTGCAGCCGGAGCCGGTGCCGCTGCCGGAGCCAGGTGAGAAGCCGACAAACGTCTGCAGTGAACACTGTACAGGCGCAGTGCAGTATACATTATACAGCACTGGTAGCGGTATACGCACAGATGAAAAGATTGACAGTGTCTGCTAGCTGGCTGAGATTGTGTTTGACATATTGCAGAAGTGACGTGCTGTGTTTTTTCTTTTAGCGGCAGAAAGAATGTTCCATTTTAAATGATCGATCAAAGCTTCTTGAGCTGTGCTCTGCTTATATTCCCGTGGAATCCACGTCTATATGTCGCTTGTTTTAGCAGAAATCAGTGCATTGAGCCCCGTTTACACTGTATTGCAGTACCTGAATGCCAGCACGGCCCTGCCTTCATCGACGAGTGCGACAACGACTGCAAATGTGTGAGGCCAGGAGTCTATGGCTGCACTAGGAAGCTGTGTATGCCTGGTCAAACGACGCAGAAGCCCAAGTCTTGCAGTGGTGGTTCTGGTCTGCCAAAGAGATCTGGCCAGCGTGTCTCCTGCCATGCCGGCATAGTCAAAGTTCAAAGTGAAAGAAGTGCAGGCTGTTTTGATTGAGTGTGAAAGCCAAAGATAGTGTTGCACACTACACGTCAACATTATTAATATATATACATTAGCAAGCCATGGAAACCCATTCAGAGAAGACTCCCATCAGGCAGTATTTAGAAATCACAAATGCAATCACACGTTGGCAGACTTTAACGCTGAGGCCCGGTTGATGGGAAAGAGTCATCGCATTATACCGTGACCCGATGAAAATCTGTCTTTTGTTGGCACGCACATATCTTATACGGATTAACTCTGAAAGAATGGACGATTTGATTTCCTCGTATTTTACAGTCCGTGATGTTAGAATGAATCTGTGAAAAAACAAATCTTGAATTTATTGGCATACCAATGTGTCTTTCTGCAATTTGAAGGAATGCAGTGTGTACTGGCTCTGAAGAAGATATGCAATACCGAACTGGGGCTAAGCCTAAAATCTTCTCACATTCAGCGAAAGCAGCCTGTGGCTGTGAGCACTGTTATCTGGAGATCGTATGTGCAGCTCGCTCACATTTAGTTCCAAAGCGGATGCTAAAGAAAGTAAACCTATAAGATCACGTATATTACTACCGGATTTAAGATATAAGTTATCCCATATAGTCGTATGCGTTTTAAGATGCATCGACATTCAACATATATCAAATGATACAATAACCTCTTTCAATTCGGGTATTCTTTATTTGAACTGATAAAGTATTTGTCTGCAATCATTAATACACTCCATAATTATTGTCCTCTCAGCGTGTCAATAAAGTTGCTTACAGCCTTTTGAAGAGCAATAGTTCCTGAATCGCTTCGTTACAGCAAGCCATTTTCTTCATCGCAATCAATTTATTTTTTTCAGAAGAAAAATGTCTGCCGGGCGCCACGTTCATGGACGCAGAAGACTGTAATTCTTGTATGTGCTCGAATAAAGGAATAGCTGGATGTACTCTGATGTTATGCACAGGGGTGGTTAAGTGTTCTGTCCTTATGGACAAGGTCGGGGAAAAAAATGTTCATTCTGATGTGGTACCCGGGAGCAAAATGACAGTAAAAATAATTACTATGCCATTCCTGTGAAACTCTAGTGATAATCCTTAGTAATACAATACTGTCGTCAAAATCACATTAGATGATATTTTCATCCACGATATCATAATCACGTCAGTCGGTATGTATGATCACTTATATTTTTGTTTTAATTAGCAGTTGCGCTTCAGCTCTTGATTTCCAAATATTTAGGTTTCACCCATATTTCCGACAAAAAAAATGTAAGGTATTACCAGTTATCTAGTTTACACCTTTTTGCGATGGCGCTTATTTTAGACCAATGGTGCAAAACCTGTTTTTAAGCATCTGCAAGATATAGAGGGCAGCACCACTTCTTGCCGTTTCCCATAAACATTCACTATTCACCAATAAACTATTTAGCCGACATTCCATAACAACTCGTCATGTAGAGACAAAACTTTCAATAATCTGCAGGAAACAGTTCGGCAATGGGTGAAATGAATCGCAGTGATAGTTATGCAGACGGACGAGCAGATATTTTGATCGCCTATCGATTTCCGTCAACGCACAAAAGCTACACTCGTAAAATAGCGAAGTGACGATTTTTTACCATAATCAAAATCCATGTCTTGAATTATCACAAAGCACGTTTTCGCAGAATGAATAATCTAGTGATTAGTGTTCAAATAGTTTTTTTCTATCTGTTAAATTCCGGCGCCAGCGCCATCTGTTTTGTCGATGATGATTGTTGAAATTCCACGTTCAAACAGTATGCTTGAATGGTCAACTCGAGTGCAAAAAGGGTGTAGTGTAAGTAGCTTTTTGTCCCCGGAACCAGACTGCGACCAGCCCTTGTGTATTTTTCATCATAGGATTCTACTGACCGGTCAGGAGGATTTTGACTGTGATTTTACCAGCGGACTTTGAAGAATCTATTAACTATAAATAGTAGAAATCGGGGCATTCAGTATAACTTTCCAGTGGTATTTGGCAATTGCTGTATTTATGGCGCATGTAGTATTAGTTAATTTGTGTGTATTAACAACAAAGTGAAATATAAATTAAATCCCTTATTCACCAGAAAAGACTAACTTTTATTCACCAAAAATGATTACAAACACCGAAATTAGCAACATATTGAGGATTATGAACGATAGAATGTTTTAAATATTTGAAATGGCTCCAAGGTTAAGACCTTTGGTTAGGGTGTATTTACGTGATATTAATTTAGGTGTGTGGCTTTAGGTGCTGTAAATTCTTAGGTTTGTTTGGTATTTAGGTTTGTAGGCCTTATGCAATGTGAATTGGGTTAATAAATGACGCCATCAACAGCTGGTGTTGTGCGACACCTATATTGCTACTACAGAGTCGTTTTCCTTTAACAGGGTTGGCGCTGGCCAACAGGCGCCGATCGGAATGCTATATTTAATTAGATAGCCAGCTGGGATACATTACAAAAATTAACCAGCTGGGCCGGGGTCATTTTGTATGTGCCACGCATGGTCATAATTAAATTCTGTAATATGGCCTTCGTTACAGCAAACATTTTCTTCATTCGCAATCCATTTATTTTTCAGACTGAAAAATGCCCTTGGCCGGGCGCAAGATTCCATGGACGCAGAAGACCTGCAACTCGTGTAATGGGCTCAGAGATTCAGAAGTTGCTGGATGTACTAATTCTAAGCTCTTGCATTCCGTGAAAATTTCAACGCTTACGGGTAAGAGACTCCGATCGAAGCTTGCTTGCTTGATGCTTGAACAGGACTTGCTGGATACACTCTGTTGTTATCTCCTGAGTTTTGCTCATTGCTGAGTTTTACTCATTCCTGAGTTTTACTCATTGCTTTGGGTGGCCCTGGTCGGGGCCACCCAAAGCAATTTGACCACCCCTGGTTATGCATCCGTCCACCTCGAACGACCACGGGTAAGATACTCCGAACGAGACTTGCTTGTAGCTTGAACAGGACTTGCTGGATGTACTCTGCAGCTATGTCCTGAGTTTCATCCCTTCAAAAGTAAGAGACGCTATTGCAACGAGCGCTATTGCTCCTTGCATATTTTGACGCAAAGGTGTGTGTCTATTGCTTTGGAATGTCAAAAATATGTGCATTACGGTAAGTAGCTATTGGTTTGATTTTTGGATACGATACAATTCACTTTTGGAGCCCTTTAGTTTAATTTGTACTTTTTTTTGCTTATTTTGTTTTAGTATCGATTATCAATACAATGATCACTACTAACAGTGAAGAAAATCAGAGCAGAGGAAAGGCAATGTTATGTAAGGCGGCTCACCTGTCTGTTTGTCTGTCTAGTGTCTCTGCGACTGCGTGTTTCCAATGGAGACCGCCACCGGAGTGACACATAACCCCGTACCTTGTTTGTCTGCCTGTGTGTTTGCAGAGGAGAGCGACACGGAGTTCTGTAACGGCGAGACCGAGTGTCCGCAGGACTGCGGCCTCGTCTACAAAGATGACAAGTGCGTCTACTGCAAGTGCGGCGGAGGCCCGCTGGTTGCACCGGAGCCGAAGGATGCCGGTTCTAGCAGGTTGAGGTAGCTGACAGATCGTCTGCAGTGAAACACTGTACAGGGCGCACAGTGCAGTATACATTATACAGGCACTGGTAGCGTATACGCACAGAATGAAGATTGAACAGTTGTCTGCTTGCTGGTCTGAGATTGTTGTTTGACATATGAGACTCGACGTGCTGTGGTTTTTTTCTTTTAGCGGCAGAAAGAATTTCCATTTTAAATTGATCCGAGCAAAAGCTTCTCGAGCTGTGTTTATATTCCAGTGGAATCCACGTCTATGTCGCTTGTTTTTGGCAAAAGTCAGTACAATGAGCCCCGTTAACACTGTATTGCAGTACCTGATTGCCAGCACGGCCCTGCCTTTATCGACGAGTGCGACAACGACTGCAAATGTGTGAAGCCAGGAGTCTATGGCTGCACTAGGAAGCTGTGTATGCCTGGTCAAACACCTCAGAAGCCCAAGACTTGCAGTGGTGGTTTTGATCTGCCCAAGAGATCTGGCCAGTTTGTCTCATGCCATGACGGCATAGTCAAAGTTCAAAGTGAAAGTAAGTGGGGCTGTTTTGACTTGAGTGAAAGCAAGATAGTGCACTTAGGTCAACACTAATGCTCCACATTAACAAACATCTTCAGGAGAACGCATTCGGGCAATTTGATGAAATCACAATGCAATCACACGTTGGCAGACTTTAACGCTGAGGCCCTGTTGATGGGAAAGAGTCATCGCGTTATAATAGCCGTTTTCACGATGGATTATTTTGCGCGAAATGTTTTAAAACATCTTAAGATGTTTTGCAATGTTTTGGTATGAAAGTTTTAGTATACTTATTCTTTCTTTAACTAAGCAACTTTTGCAAACGATTTTTGTCTTGAAATGTCTCTCATAATTTTGTAATATGTTGGTGAGAATATAGTACTGGCTCTGAAGAAGATATGCAATACCAAACTGGTGTTAAGCCTTTAATCTTCTCACATTCAGCGAAAGCAGCCTGTGAGTGTGAGCACTGCTATCTGGAGATCGTAATGCTGGCTAACATTCAGTTTCATAGCGGATGCTAATGAAAGTAAACCTTTAAGCAGACTCGCGTATAATGAATAATCCTACCTGATTAAATATATAAAAAATATCCGATATAGTCGCATTCGTTTTCAGATGCATCGACAATCAACATACATCAAATGATACAATTATCACCTCTTTCAATTCGGGTATTCTCAATTCAAACTGACAAAGTAACCTATTATTAGTATGCAATCATTAGTATACTACATAGTATTTGTCCTCTCAGCATGTCCATAACATTGTTCACAGCCTTTTGAAGAGCAATAGTTCCTGAATCGCTTCGTTACAGCAAACATTTTCTTCATCGCAATCCATTTATTTTTCAGACGAAAAATGCCTGCCGGGCGCAAGATTCATGGACGCAGAAGACTGCAACTCGTGTATGTGCTCAGATTCAGGGTTGCTGGATGTACTCTTAAGCTCTGGGCATCCGTTGAAATTCAACGGCTTACGGGTAAGAGACTCCGATCGAAGCTTGCTTGCTTGATGCTTGAACAGGACTTGCTGGATATACTCTGTTGTTATCTCCTGAGTTTTACTCATCCAAAAGGAAGAGACCCAATGGCAACGATCGCTTTTGCTCTTCGCATATTTTGGCTTAGAGGGAAATAATTACCTTTTCCCACAAAAATGGGGTTATGACTTCAAATCGATAGGCGAGACAAAAATATACTGTAAATTCACCACATTTTGCATAAAATCATTCCTACCGAAATATATTTCAAGTCAAAGTTGATAAGCGTCTCACACTTTCAATGACCGGTACTTGCAGGCAGCTTGCCAGTACTTTTGGATCTCATCAAACTGCGGGCTTTTCCCGTCTTCTCTTACGCAATGGAGTGGAAAATATGTTTTGAATCCTGCTTGTTTCGATGGTATGACCATCGATCCTAACGTTTGAAAGCTATTGAATAAACAAGGAAACCAAATTAGTAGTTTACTTTGGCCCCCTATGGTGGCCTAGCTGTACTGGTTTTTGAAATTGCTTCACAGATTTTCAGCATTACAAGTTTTGTATAATTTTGTGTCTGGCTGTATACAACATTATGGTTTATATCATCATGGCTAAACAATCGATTTCCCCAAAAACTTGACTAACAAAACAAAACTGGCAATTTAATATGAAAGCCAGTCTGGCCACCAACGACGGCCTATTTAGTGTCGGATAATTTTTGGTTCATTGACCGATCAAGGACGCTGTCACGCGTCTTGGCGCACTTGCTTCATTTTCTAGCCCTGATGACTTGTTTTACATATAGGACGCAGGAAAGGAAACGTTGTCTGTGAAACTTCATGAAGCAACTAACAAGTTAGTGCTTTTTCTCTTCAAACTAACAATTTTTACATGCACTCATGGAAATAATAATTTCTTGGTGGTGCCAATAATACATTATGTTATTCAATCCTAAATTTATATTAAAATAATTGTCCGCGCTCCCTATACATAACGTAAGCCTAACGAAACTGTTGCCATATACATAAAAGGGTGAAATATTTCCCTTTAAGTGTTTTCTGTTTTGGAATGTGAAAAACATTTAGTTCTTTCGGTAAGTAGCTATTGGTATGATTGTCGGATACGATGTACTTCACATCTGGAGTCCCTTTATTTTTTCTGTTGCAAAAACAAGCATATGCAAATATATGTATGCTCAGTAATGGCTTCAGGCACGTAGCCGGGATTTGTCTTAGGGGGGGGGGGGCATGTTGGAAAAATACAAATTTCGCCCCTCAGCCATATGCTGCTGACTGGGGGTCGGGGGTCGGTAGGGTCGGTTCGTCATAGGTGTGAATTTATTTTGCTCAGGGGGCATGGCCCCCGTACCCCATTGGCTACATCCCTGAATGGCTTTACACAAAATCAAAATAGAAAGGACGGCTGTCGTGCAATATGAAATGAGCTACCGAATAGGATTAGCTTTATTGAATGACATAATGTTGTAGATACTGGATGCAAGCACGGTCCTCGCTTCATCGATGAGTGCAACAACAACTGCAACTGCGTGGACGGCCGGTTCTACGGCTGCACTAGGAAACTGTGCATGCCCGGCCAAAAATCTGAGGTGCCCATGAAATGCAGTGGCTCTGGTGGTCTTCCCAAGAGAGGTGGTCAGCGCGTCTTCTGTCATGAAGGCATCGTCAAAGTTCAGAAGCAGGGTAAGCATTGGCGGTTTCAGTTTACGGTTTCGTTATCAGTAGCAGGAAGTACAGTTCAATGCGATGTTAGGCAATAGCGATGTGAATTCCAAAAGTGCGAGCATTAATGTTCTTTATGATCCAGCGTTGCTAATTGACTGCAGTGTCAATTGAGTTCCGTAGGAGCTGGTAGTTGTGTGATGTTGTGTCATATAATCTGACGCAGTTGTAGTTGTTGGGAGACGGTACCTAATCTTGCAGTACCGAGCTTGTCCCATGTGTCAGGCCGCTACTAAGGGTTCCTAGCTATATTTCACGTTTGATGGACTATCTTCTGCTTGTACAGTCGGTCTATTATATATCTTCCCTTTTGTAGTTTCTAAAACTCATCTAATTTCACTTCTGTGTACATAAAGGACTTATACAAGGGAACATGTGGTGCCTGCCTAGGTAGGTACCACATGCTCCCTTAAATCAGTCCTTCATGTACACAGAAGTGAAATTAGATTGAGTTTTAGAAATTAAAAAAGGGGAAACATAATAGACCGACTGTACCTACTCGTTGGTTCTTGCATAACAGCATGGTCGTATTGTCTCGACTAGTGCTAACCCGTCCGCTCCACTGGGCGATCTATATGTATACAAACGTTTTACATTTCCCGTCAAAGGACTCTCTAGCGCTACCTATCATATGTACTGGCTGCGTCACCTACCAGCGCCACATCATCATCGCTTGATGTGTCTCCTGGTTTCCGCTTCCGACATACCTGTAGTTAAAGTACCGCTAACAGATGGTGTATCATACGTACGAAAAACCGTGTTATTTTTCTAAAAATCCCCGTAAGGTGGCAGGCCAAAAACACTAACAACTAACCACAGTCATTATTTTAGCATGTAGGATAGAGTTCTACATGGGGCGGCTATCCCCATGGCTGGCCGAACCTCATGGCTAATGGGGTGGGCCGGACTGTGAAAATCTCTAGATCTGGCTGTGGCGTTACGCGCTGTGGCTTGCATGGTCTACTGCGATTTATATTTTCATCAATCTTTATCCCCAAATTAATTCATGTTTTAAAAGAAGCCCTTGCATCCCTTGCCTATAAACAGTATTCTGTATGAAATCCACTAGACACATAATACATAGATTACCAAAATCCTCACGTCTCGCTCAACTCGGCCAGCCTTCCATGACATTTTGGGTATGGCTGTGCTGGCTGTGGCTGTGATGCCATGGCTGTGGGGCGGCTAGGCCAAGGAAAAGTGCAGCCATGTCGAACTCTAGTGTAGGACAGTTTGATGTTATGAAAAGAGAATGCACATACATAGTACATACACATTACACACGCAGATGTTATCATGCGATCTCCATGTAATGAAGTTGTGTTCGTTTGTCGATTCGATCAGTTCGGTCTTTCGGTCTCGGTCCTGTCCCCAGTTAGAGTATGATTTTCCGTTCACACTATATTGGCCACTCAGTTACTCTCACTCACTACTCTTCAGTCACGCCACACTCTCTCAAAGTTCCTCCATATATGCACACAACCGCGGCCGAGTCACAGAGCCCGCTCGCCTCCAGTGCCTAAGCCGAACTGCCTCCTCCCGGTCCGCCGCGACGCACCGCCGCCGGCCGCCACATGACGTCACATTCTCTCAACCAATCACACTTTGAATTCACGTGACCGAACGCCGCTTGGCAGTTCAATACCAAATAAGGTAAAGTAAATCACGGCCATGTCATAACTAACTTTGTTACACTCCAAGATTAATTTATTTTATAATATTATATGCTTACATGTCAAGACAACTTAACATTTCGAATTAATGCAATGCATAAGGAAAAAATAGGCATGGACGAACAGATGGACAGACGTTCTTTAACCCGCGCTCTGGTGGGCCTCTGACACAACTTCGCCTAGGTGGGGTGGGGGGGGGGGGGAATGACCCCCGTCTAACTAAAAAACTAAAAGGGATAGAAAGACGCAGAAGAAAACGTTCGAAAGCTCTTGACATGGACATTCGAATTCAAAAGAACATTTTTAGCTAAGGTCAGTATTGAGGTCCGAGAACTATGATGTCTAGGAGCAAACGGAAAAAATAAATCAAATACACTTGAAACATGCAATGGCATTAATAATCATCGAAATTGAGCTCAGGTCAATAGCTTAGATTCCAGGGGTCATCAAAGGTCAAAAATGTCATTTTTGGTAAAACTTGTTTTCCTGTTTTGATATTTGCTTCTTCTAAAAGCGATGAACAATTATTTTAACACATACGTGTTTGTGGCTTGTCGGCACTTTGATAACATATTATGGGTGTGACCTAGATTGGTAACTTCAAAATTTGACTCAGAGCAAGCGTTGCATTTGGTTGTTCCCAGGTATGTTAATGCTGCACATAGGGGCGACCGCTGCCAGGACAGAGACAAACATGTGTTATTCGCTTATGTCTCTATATTTATGTCTAATCAAGAGTTATTAGCATTGTTGATCGACCTTGATTGACCTCAGATGGACCTTTTTTGTCTTGAATAGGGAACACATTTGTTATATTTTCCCGTCAATTTTACCTTTAATAAAAAATTCACCGGAATTGTTAATTTTGTTCATTTTTCTGGACGGGAGGGTAAGGACAATTGAGCTGGCTTTTTACATCACGATGTCAGATGGAATTTGAAGAACGCCACAATTGTAGGTAACTTCATCAATTTATTATGAATATCCTTGCAAGTTTCCAAATCCCTTGACAAAAACTGTGTCTTAAGACACCATCACAAACATTTTAGAAGGCAAGATCACTTGACGTGACCTGACTTGAGATGACAAGATGTCAAGTTTTTGAAAAAGTATGGGCAATTGATGCCCAAATAACTGTAGAAAATTTGGCTGCGCTGCGCGCCGCCGTTTTCCCGCTATTTTGAAGAAGAAGAAGAAAAACTCAGGGGTCAAAATGACCCCCCCCCCCCACCAGGGCGAGGGAACTTAATCAAACATCCTCAGGAGAACGCATCCAGGAGAACGCATCCAGGCAAAGTGCCCTCGTCGTTATCTTCGGAACCAATGATCATCGCGAGACGCGCAAGGCAGCGTTCGAAAGCTCTCATCCGAGCGCATCTTAATCATATTATTAAATTTTTGAATGAGGGTCGCCTATATCAGTCAAGGTCGGGTGGTCGAGTGGTTCAAATCGAGACATTTCAGTTGTTATGGACCCTCTTAGAGCCTTTCGAATTGCATCATTGATCACCCAAAACATGCCCTCAAAAAGGTTCTTATCCGACAACACATCCCACATTCTGCAAAAAGGCGATTTTTTTTGCAAAGGTCACAAAAGGTCACTATCCGAAAAACATTTTCGAAAGTCATGCGACACATGTTTTATGGGCTGTTGTATACGTATAAATAATCGATAGTGATAATCAAGGCACCATCTGAGCTGATTTGAGTAAAGTTAGTGTCAAGCTGAGGTCAAATTCCGGTCAAATGAGGTCAATTTTTGAAATTGTTAAATCTTAACAAAACAAAAAAGTATGTTTTGAGACCAAGTTTATCTTAGAAGTACATTGTTGACAAAAACTTGTCTTTATCGTGTCGAAAAACAACAACAAAAAACGCAATTTCAAAATATTTTGTCATCAGTTACCATAATTAGGCCTTCTTAGTAAAAATGGTGCTCTTCATTTGAAACTTGTCTTTTTTATTGTTGTAACACTGTAGGCCATGCTTTCACATAAATCTATAGTTTTTGATATTTTTCGCAAAAAAAGATTAACAGAAAAATGTGTTAAAAAATTAAATGTCAATGTTTTATAATTGTATTTGTCTGTCTGAATTTGTTCCATTCCTGCTTTTCTGTTAATTTCTCCATTTTCACAGCCTTTCAAAGTTTTTGTGATTTATTGCTAAATTCGAGCATAGTTCGTTGTACTTGAAAACCTATTACTAAGTCAAAAATGGTGATATTCTTGTGAAATTTTGTTTGTGGGCTTCTTCAACACCATTCTTTCACATATATTCCGGTTGTTCATATACAAAATGTAAAAATACAATACAATATATTGGGTAAAAATCAAAATTGAGAATTTTGAGAATGCAATTTCATACTACATATAATTTCTTATCTTTAAGTTTTTGGGTTTTGGTTTATCATAAAATGTAACCAATTTAAAGCTGCTTAAAAATTGGGTGATTTTGTCGCTAAATTCAAGAAACGTGACGTCACAAAACGGTGTATATCTATATTCCCAAAATTTGAAACATTTTTAAATTTTCTCAACCGATGTTAAAGCGATGTGCAGGAACGTACTGAAATTTTCAAATTGATATCTTTAATGTCTTTTAAGTTATCGCGAATAAACGATGAGGGGCTTTATTGCCCCCCCCCCCCTGGTCAAGCGTGGGTTAAGTATTTGTCTGCAATCATTAATACACTACATAATGATTGTCCTCTCAGCATGTCCATAACATTGCTCACAGCCTTTGGAAGAGCACTAGCTCCTGAATCGCTTCGTTACAATAAGACAAGCCATTTTCCTCATCGCAATCGGGTTATTTTTTCAGAGGACAAATGCCTGCCGGGCGCCACGTTCATGGACGCAGAAGACTGTAACTCTTGTATGTGCTCGAATACAGGACAAGCTGGATGTACTCTGAAGTTCTGCATCCCTCCACCCCAGTCGGATAAGGGTAAGAGACTCCGATCGAGACATGCTTGATGCTTGAACAGGATTTGGTGGATGTAGGTACTCTGCTGCATTAGCGGGTCCAGGGGGAACCAGGCCATGCCCCTGCCCCGAACAGCCTGGAAGGAGGGTAACATGTCTTTTGCTCTCCCCAGAAGTTAACTGTTTATCGTAAAAACTGTCTTTGCAGCGCAGTCAAAATCCAGCTATTCACAGTGATAACTGGAAAAAATGACGCTTATCGGCATGACACGATTTTTGAAATCGCAGAATACAAATTTGGAAAAATGGGAAAATTAATTAAATTAAGTGTCTGGCAGAGTGTTTGGTAATTATTAAGTGTCTGGCCCCAGAAATCAGCCAAGGAGAGCCAAGGAATGTTGAGACTGAAGTGACACATAACCCTGTACATTGTTTGTCTATGTGTTTGTAGTGGAGACTGGAGTGACACCTAACCAAACGTAAGTGCATTGATTCCTGTCAACACCGAATTGCAGAACCTGAATGCCAGCATGGCCCTGCCATTATCGACGAGTGCGACAACGACTGCAAATGTGTGAAGGGAGGAGTCTATGGCTGCACTAGGAAGCTGTGTATGCCTGGTCAAACACCTCAGAAGCCCAAGACTTGCAGTGATGCTTTTGGTCTGCCCAAGAGATCTGGCCAGCGTGTCTCCTGCCATAACGGCATAGTCAAAGTTCAAAGTGAAAGTAAGTGGGACTGTTTTTACTTAAGTGAAAGCAAGTTATTCCTCTTGGGCCAACATGATTGTTCCTCATTAGCAAACATCTTGAGGAGAGCCCATTCAGGCAATTTTGTGAAACACCATCGTTGGCAGACCCTGACGCTGAGACACTGTTGATGTAAAGAGTCATTGCGTTATACCGTGACCCGAAGGAAATCCCTGTTTTGTGGGCACAGACTTATTTTGTGCAAATTAACTATGCAATCCAATTTTTACTATTTAAAGACGTCTGTCTGTCATTCTGTCTGTTCGTCTTCCAACCTTTTCGTTATACGTATTATAAGTACGAAAGGTGATGTAGTTTCGACACATTAGCCGTTTTCACGATGGATTATTTTGCGCGAAATGTTTTAAAACATCTTAAGATGTTTTGAAATGTTTTTTAGTAATGAAAGTTTTAGTATAACGATATAATCGCAAGAAAAAATAGTTACTGATTTATGCGATATTTATCATTATTCAAGAGTTATGGAAACATCAAATGAGCTCATTACAAGGTTATGATACAAAATTATCCGTTTCTAAAGAACAGTGTCTAGTGTCCATTCGTTCAGTTAACCCTATTCCCTGCGGGGAGGGGCAGATTCTGCCCCCCCCAAAAGATCTCTAGAACCGCTCGGCCGATTCGATGGGACAAACACCATTCGATTCGTCGTGACAAAATCTTTCTTTTTGGATCCCGAAATTGCTTTTTTGTTTAAAAATGGGGAGCCAGGGGGCCAAAAATACGAAAATTTGGGGTGTTTTTTGAAAGGTCATTGTGGCCATGTGATTCGACCGATTTTCATGCAAGAAACGTTTTTGAGCTTAAAATGTCATGCCCTTTGATGTCTGAAAGGGACAAGTACACAAATGAAAAATCGTAGGCGTACTCAGGGATAAAAAATGGGGGGATTTTTGGATACAAAATGTATGTTTTCCTTAGTGTTTGGGACGTGGGAACGTCACATGTGGGCTTTGTTGCTGTAATTTGTTAAATGTAATACATTGTGCATAGGCGGATTCAGGTAAACAACGTGGGGGGCATCATGTGTCTGATAGTCCTATCTATGCTTATTTGAAGTTCGGCCTAAGTGAGGAGAATATCGCCTCCCATTTTATGTACCGAGTTCGCCCTCTGCCCACTAAAATATGTAATAATCCAATTAAATGCATGATGTAAAAACTATCGACTTAGTTTCTGACGCTTTTTATTCCATCCGCAAACTACGAAGGAAGTAATGCGCCGCACCACCCGCATTCCGTAATCGACCTCAAAAACATGGACCCTTGGAGTCGCCTCTGTTGGAACCGATTTTTCAAAAATTCACAGAAACGCGTCATTTATATTTAGGAAAAAGTCCGAAGTTTCAAGACGATAGACGTAACGGGTTCAGAAGCGGCCGAGCGAAAAACTACCGGGAGGGGCAAGAATCTGCCCCCACGCCGGGAATACGGGTTAAGCATACCGCCATATTAGTTACTCAATCTGGCAGCGTCGTGAATCACAGGTCTGCCTTTGGTATGGCGGCATTAATTCGATAGAAACGATTCGCTGGAGGCGAGTCCATATGGAGTCAAGGGGAGTTCGCTTTGTTGAGCGACCAATAGCGTGCCCGAGACCGAGATGTTTCAAGATGTTCTGAAAAATATCAGTAGGTAAAGAACTGGCATCACAGCTAACCTATACATAATTATCTTGCTAATTACCACCCAACCGCAATTATGTAACATACTTTATTCTTACCAACATATTACAAAATTTTGAGAGACATTTCAAGACAAAAATCCCTTTCAAAAGTTGTGTGGTTAAGGAAATAGTAAGTAAACTAAAACTTTCACACTAGCCGTTTTCACGATGGCTTATTTTGCGCGAAATGTTTTAAAACATTTTAAAAAGTTTTAAAATGTTTCAGTGGTAGCCGTCTTCCACGATGGGCTAATTTGCGAGAAATGTTTTAACCCTCGCTGTATGGGACCGTAGGGCGAGGGTTAAAACATTTTTTTTCGCCAATTAGTCCATCGTGAACGCAGCTACTACTAAAATATTTTAAAACATTTTAAAATGTTTTAAAACATTTCGCGCAAAATAACCCATCGTGAAAACGGGTACTAAAATATTTCAAAACATTTTAAGATGTTTTAAAACATTTCGTGTAAAATAATCCATCGTGAAAACGGCTATTAGCATTGAATAGTATCTAAGAAATCATTTTGCAGATCGCATGACAACATGTGTGTATATATTCTCTCCCCACATTTCCCAACATCAAACTGTTCTCCTACAAGTAAAGATAATGTCTGACTGTGTTAGAACAAATAACACGACAACTTCCACCGAAAATACCGCCTACGCCCTCTGATGGGTGGAACTTGAACTATACGCCACCAGCCAGGCACGGGTTGTGCACACCAGCGCCACCTACATAGAATCTCAATGACGCTCAATGCGCACCCCAGCGACACCTATAGCACGGAGAAGGCGCAAAATGACCTTAGCAGTCGACGCGCCCAAAAACCCCAATAAACAAACAATAGCACGGAGAAGGGTTTAGAAGTTAATGTAAGAAATATAGCCGTTCGCACCGAATCGAAAGGTCTTTAAGTCACAAACCACGATCCCTTGAAGGGTGAGTACCTCGGTAATATGACTAATACAAAACTTAAAAATGCAGTCTGTATGCATAGATCGTTCAGCGGAGCGGACGGGTTAGCACTAGTGATGGACTATTTGATTTCCTGGGACTTCACAGTCCGTTGTGTTTGGATGAATCTGCGAAAACATGGATATTTTTTCAAATTTATTTGAACACAAATACGTCTTTCTGCAATTTGAAGGGATGCAGTGTGTCCTGGCTCTGAAGAAGAAATTCAATACCGAACCAGGCTGAGCCTATAATCTGTTCATATTCAGCAAAGCAGCCTGCGAGCACTGCTATCTGGAGATCATATGCGCAGCTCGCTAACATTAAGTTCCAAAGAGAAAGTTAAATAAAGTAAACCTATAAGCTGACTCATGTATTATACAGTATGCCTATACCTGATTAAATATAAAAGTTATCCAATGTAGTCGTATTCGTTTTCAGATACATCGACATAAATCAAATGATACAACAACCTCTTTCAATTCGGGTATTCTCAATTTTAACTGATAAAGTATTTAACTGCAATAATGAATGCACTTCTTAATGATATTCCTCTCAGCATGTCCATAACATTGCTCACAGACTTTGGAACAGCACTAGCTCCTGAATCACTTCGTTACGACTAGACAAACCATTTTCTTCATCGCAATCGGTTTATTTTTTCAGAGGACAAATGCCTGCCGGGCGCCGTGTTCATGGACGCAGAAGACTGCAACTCTTGTATGTGCTCGAATACAGGAAAAGCTGGATGTACTCTGAAGTTATGCATCCCTCCATCCCAGCCGGAAAAGGGTAAGAGACTCCGATCGATGCTTACTTGCTTGCATGCAGCTTGAACAGGACTTGCTGGATGTACTCTGCAGCTATGTCCCGAGTTTCATCCCTTCAAAAGGAAGAGGCGCAATGGCAACGATCGCTATTGCACTTCGCGTATTTTGGCGTCAAGGTGTGTTTCTACGTTTTTGGAATGTCAGAAATATTATGTTACTTACGATAAGTATACATTGGTTTGCTTGTTCGATACGATAAAATTCACATCTGCGAGCGCCTTTAGTTGAGTTTTCACTTAGTTTTGTTTTTGCTTATTTGGTTTCGATATCGATCAAACGAACGCCACAAAAGTGAAGGAAATCAGAGATAAGGAGAAGTTTGGTAAAACAGCGCATCTAAGACAGTAAACAGTCGATACGAACAATGTAAGCAAAGGTCGAAAAACAAAATGGCCGCCATGGTTCTGTCAGCGCTCACGAGCTGTTTGGTCGAATTGCTATTAAGGCAGACGATAACGATACGCTAGTGAATTTGCATCAATATTTCGATATTATCAAGGCTTCTAGGTAATAGTAGTGCTTCTAAAAGTGCTGCTTGTAGTGCTTTTTGTAAGCCCTCCAGGGACTCTGGGGTCTACCCGATAGCTTCTTGCTACCAGCTATGTAGTTCCTGGGGACTGGGTTCTTTGGAATATCTCAGCTGCTAGTGCGAGTCTAGAGAAATGAAAGGCATGATTTGATTTATAAAATTATGTTCTACCAACGAATGTCAAGACAAAAGAAGAAAAAACGTCAGTGGACACACTCTTTAATATGTGCGTTTGATGCAGTTCCGTTGTGTGTTCGCGCTTTGTAAATATGCGAAACTTATAATATGCGAAACTAACCAACGGCATCGTGTTTAACACATATTTATCTAACAGATGTATTCATACATTCAGCCAATCACAGCCATATTCAACACAAGCTACAACAACAGCAGACATATTTTACAGTAACTCCTCGTCGCCATGTGTTGTCGCCGCTTTGCTTTCCTTTGTCATTTATTTCATACGCTGGACCACCAATACCTGTAAATATAGCCTATCCCTACGGTGAGAACCAGAGCGGGCTCCAGACACGTGCTGAGTTCTGTCACAGAGCCGGGATGTCCGTACGGTCCTGGCTTCATCGACCAGTGCAACAACGACTGCCACTGCGTGGACGGCCGGTCCTACGGCTGCACGAAGAAGGCCTGCAAGTCCGGGGAGCAGACGGAGGTGCCCATGAAGTGCAGCAGCTCGGACAACCTGCCGCCAAGGGCTGGTCAGCACGTCTTCTGTGATGACGGCGTCGTCAAGCTGCAGAAGAAAGGTATGCATTGGGGATGTGTCTGGGAACTGGAGATGAGTATAAACGTCGATGCCAGTGATTAATTGTGCAGACATTAATTCGGGAGAGCGGTAACGAGGAGTCAGAGAGCAACAAATGTGGACCGCTGACACACTCGTGAGGATTCCCAGTAACCAGTTAAAGCAGTCGAACAGAGTGATCTTTTTTTATTTACTATTTTTATAAGATTGATTACGCCATGTATAGTATCTATGGTGTTTGTACCAGCTATCGGTTATGAAATATCGACTACAACGGCCATCCGATTCCTTCTGGCCACTCTGGTTCTCTCTCTCTCTCTCTCTCGCGCCTCCTGGCCCTCCGGTGTTTTAGTTTTCGAAGCAAATTTAAACTTGCGGCTGCTTTCGTCACTCAAATCGGGTGCATATTTTCATAGCTGAATTTTTCCACATATAATTTGGAGCTTGGAAACTTACTATTACAATTTGTCATGCCGATGTTCATCATGCTGTTGGGAATATATCCTATTATGATTATTATGATTATTATTATTATTATTAAAACATTGGATAGCCCCGCTTTTATTTTATCAGTGAATGACATATGCGCAGTTGGCACTTCGTAATCCTTTGAGCAATCAACCAGCACTGGAACCACGCCATTTACATTGCAGAGGCTGGCTGCGAACATGGCCCTGGCTTTGTCGACCAGTGCAACAACGACTGCCACTGCGTGGACGGCCGGTCCTACGGCTGCACGAAGAAGGCCTGCAAGTCCGGGGAGCAGGCGGAGGTGCCCCATGAAGTGCAGCAGCTCGGACAACCTGCCGCCAAGGGCTGGTCAGCACGTCTTCTGTGATGACGGCATTGTCAAGGTGCAACAGCCAGGTCAGTAAAGTAACACAAGTCAAAGCGTGGTGAAGGGAAACAAGCCGACATAGCTAGTCATATTTTTAGAACTGGAACTCAATCACAATTATTTAACGTATTTAACTATTTTGAAATACTGATGGTTGCAAGCAGATGCACCGATGCAGAATAAAGTTCAAGTCGGCATATTTACCTGCTTCTCAAATATAATTGTTGCTTGAGGCATAACGTATAATAGTTTAATCCAGCTCCTTTCAGTTTATGCAACGGCTATGACAGTAACAAGTTTTAAACGTTCATGGACAGGGAAACGTTGGACAATGCGTCCCAACTGAACCTATTGAACCGCTATAGTTCTCATCCTCTGAACAAACCAGCGACGGATTTTTGGCGCAATCTCACCTAGATAGCACTGCACTATAGTTATAGTACCATTTTCACACCCGACTTAGTCCCCACCAGCTGCACTTGGCAATACATACCTGAGCCTTGTGGCATAATTTGATTCACGGAGACATTCGGTTTCTAGCTCATCTTGTGACTTCTGACTTGTCCTATCCTCCACGTCCTACTGGAATGACTCGCCGTTTTACCAATGTGCAGTGTGCATACGCGTCCGGTCATAACACATCCTTTTGGCTGGAACTTTTGCTGTGCATCACGATCCTGCTGCAGCTGATTTTACTATACTGTTATCTCAATAGCCGATTGCCACATCATAACAATCATAATTGCACTGGCGATGATCATGACTGAACAAAAGTCACAGCCGCTTAGCTGTGGATTTCGCTTGACTGAATGACACATGCGATAAATGCCTATGAACTGACCAACACCCTTAACTAATGCATGTGTTTGATGGACTGCATGCTGTGTAGGTAACCTACGGTGTCTAGTGGTGATCTTTATCTGGAACTGTGAGTGAATACCCCATTCCCGCTGCTGGAACTGACCTATATGTGAATAATGGCAGCATGTACCTGGTCAACATGGCTATTGTCGAAGGCAGCATGTTCATTGTACAGTGTAGACCATATATTCTGTCCACGTCATCGACACCACCCAATGACGATGCGCCCGGCGAATACATTGTTCGTTTAAACGGCTAGTAGCAGTCATTTCACTGCACTATTCGAATACACCCTCCATTTGTATGGGGCGATGTTTGTTTTCGTCTGCCGGAAGCTAGCGTAGAACAAATTTTTCAGCTTTGGTTGAGCGCACCCGCGTAGTTCAATGTAAGTATTGTCCAATTCCATTGGTGCTGTCTGTCGGTGCTACACGCAGTGCAATATAATGCAACTATTTATGCCCTCGCCCCTGATACCGGGGGAGAGGGCTATAGTAATTGCATTGGATTCCACTGCGTGCAGCACAGACGGACAGAGACAGACAGAGGTGGTGTCATTGAAGTAGACAGAACATATGATCTACACTGTACCTGGTCAACATGGTAGTCGAGAATGCGCCTGGTCGATACGCCAATGCATTCGGGCCTGGTCTAAATGTACCGGCCTGTACACTGCCAACAGAGGAGGGCCCGTGCCGGGCCCTGATGGCAGGGGCCGGGGCCTGGTCCTATGCCGCCACCGGGGCCGGGGCCTGGGCCTGGACCTGGGCCGGGGCCGCGGCTGCTGGGAGTGCTGTCCAGTCCAGATGCACGGTCAGCGCCAGCCAGCCTTGTCCCGCTGGCAGCGTGTTTGTGCGCTTCGTGGGATTCACCAAGGTGTGCGGGACGGCACCTTCAGGTACTAATATCGACTCGCCGTGGGATTCACCAAGGTGTGCGGGACGGCACCTTCAGGTACTAACATCGACTGGCGACCATCTGCTGTCATTTATCCACAGCTCATCCACCCACAGCCATCCGTCCACAGTCTCATCCACCCACAGCCTCATCAACCCACAGCCTCATCCACACACATTATTATCCACCCACAGTGTTATCTACCGTCCCACAGTCTCATCCACCAACAGTCTCATCCACCAACAGTCTCATTCACCCACAGTCTCATTCACCCACAGTCTCATTCACCCACAGTGTCACCAGACGTGATTTTGGCTTTTCAAATGCTTCGCTCGGTGGTGGTTCTTGGTTGGCATGCGCGTTGAGCTAGAAGTGGTTGAGTTGCATGGACAGATCCAGAGGGGGAGGGGGGTACGGAGCTATCCCCCAAAACAACTGAACTCATCACAAATCTGACACATTTCCGGAGATAATATAAAATCGAAGAACTTTTAATACTCAGTAAAATTGCTTACATATTAAAGGAAGTTTGGTTTTAATAAGTTATCGATGCATTAACAAGCAAGCGAAAACCGACGAGTCTTCAGACTTATGCGAGACTTTTGGGGATTCCCCACCCCACAAAAATGGCCCAAACCACCCGTGAATCTGCCCCTGGTGAGTTGGTGGAGGCTGCTGGTGAAGAGATAGATGAAGCTTGGGTTAACCTGCGCTTGGCCGGGGTCTCAGCCGACCATCATTGACTGAATGGCGAATATTGCCCCCTCTCGTTATCTCCGAAATCCATATATCAGCGAGACGCCCAAGGCGGTGTTCGAAAGATCTTATTGAGATGCATCTAAAAGATGCTTTAAATTTGGAATTGATATCATATCAGGTCAAGGTCGGGTCAAAGGTCAAAATCGAGTCATTTGAGCTTCTGGACCATACTTTCCATCCAGAGCCTTAGACTGCGGCCACGATCATTGATCACCCAAACTGCTCTCAGAGGAACAATACACATCCCACATGAGTTCAAATGAGATTTTTGACTAAGGTCAAGGTCACGGTCAGGTTACAAAAGGTCGCTGTCCGCAAAATATTTTCGAAAGTCACGCGGCACATGTTGAGTTGGCTGTTTTATTTGATAATTCGATAGGGATTATCTTTTTATAATCTGAACTCATTTAAGTGAGGTTAGTGTCAAGTTCAGGTCAAGTTTGTGCTTTTGCACGTTTGGTGCTTTTGCACAAATGTACAAGCACATTTGGTGCTTTGTTTGCGCGCTGTATCTGCCATTATCGTTCCTCTAGTGTTCCTTAATGAAGTCTAATAAAACGTGTTGGAATGATTGGATGATGATGATGATGAAGTCAGGTCAGTTCATGCCAACTTAAAGGAAAAAATGGAGATCTTAATACAAGACATGTTTCTAGACAAGTTTTCACTCAAGAAAATATCGTGCGACATTCGTTTGTCTTAATTCTTGTCCAAAACATACCAGCTTAAAACTAGACGCTGTATGACCAACCATACTAAGGGCCATAAAGTAATAAAAAGTGATAATGTCATGAACTCGGTTTTGGTAATTTATATTGGGCTCTTTGACATATATTCCCGGTTATATAAACATTTATTGAAAATTGATTTGTGACCCTTTTCCACCCATTTCTTTTTCAATTTGGAGGTCAAAAACCGAAATGGTAAGAAATCGAGACTGTCATTTTGCAGGCCTTGACATTTGCTATCTTTTGACGTTTTTGGTTTGTATTCTAGTCAACACGTGGTGTGTGTACGGCCTGTTTAGTAATAGCTGATTTTATCGTCAAACTTGTGTGTAGTGACGTCAAATTTTTTATTATATCTAAAAACTTATCTATAAAATGTATGAAATTTCACACAGAAGATGTAAAATTAATGTGGTAGAAGGTAATGAAAGTTCCACGTTGAGAGCACCATTGTGTTTTGAGCTATCGCGAAAGCTATTCGGGATTAATATTTGCCCAACCTTCTGGTCGAGCGCGAGTTAAGCACCGCATAAACCTGATTGTTCTTAAGTCATTTACCCTAAAAGAAGACAAAGCGTAGCAAGGTGAAGTTACTAAAAGCGCCACTTAACCGAAACGGGGAGTAAAAAGTGATATTCGTGGCAAAATCCTACCGAAGCAAGCATAAAATATAAGTCTCGTCATTTTGTACAGTGTGCTGTACAAGGCAACCTTATCACCGAGCGGGCGCGAAGCGCCCGTGAGGTTTCTCGTCAACTTACTATATAAATTGTCATTTCAGCCGGCCAGGCCCGACACCGCCCGGGCGTACATACGCGTTTTGGAAGCTAATAGCTGTACAACCACTGCCCCAAAAACGACTCGAAAAACTATTATTGCCTGAGTGTTTTATGAATTCGCATTTAGAGAAACTTGTGACTGCCACTTGCTGTTTTCAGCAATGGTTACTTTTCCCTGCTCTTATATTATTGCCATCCCACCTAACATCTTTTGATAATTTTGTTTTCGTTTGTTTTATTTTTCGTAGAAGTATTTGCCACGGTTTTGCATTTTGTATTATTTATGTACTCACTTATTTTTTATTATTTATACTAATGTATGACTTTGTGAGTCGTTGGAATATACATACAGACCCATGGGTGTCGCGTAAAAATGATAAAAATAGGAAACGCTTTGCAATGTCAAACCAGACTATTCACTTATAATTATGTATCTGCTTGTGTGAAAATACGTCCGATAATATCTTAGTTGCTACCCTCATGCAGTGGCATTTAACAAATTACGCAAGTTAGGAATGCATCAGGATTCAGGAACATCGCCATGTCGAATTTTCTGCCGAGGGGAACATTTACGCCAAAAAGCGAAAACATTTGCGCCGTCTTGAAAAGTTTGTAATCAGACGCCGCACAGTGCGCCAATATCGGACTCTTAAATTATACGTATTCAACATACTTCACTTAAAACCCAGATACAGACACACTCTAAAAGCACAAACTATGTCTAACGGATGCGTGCGTTTCCCGTGCAGTATGCCCTCACGGTAAGGAATTCATCGACGAATGCGGCAGCGACTGTCGATGCCTGGCGGACGGTTATGCCTGCACCAAGAAGGCCTGTGAGCAGGGACAGACTGCCATGAAGCCGATGACGTGTGACGGAACTAAAGGACTGCCCGAAAGAAAGGGCAGACGCGTCTTCTGCCACGAGAAAGTCGTTAAAGTGCAGGACGAAGGTGAGTTGATGCTAGCGCGGGTCGTCGAAGTAAAGAGGAGTTGCGCCATTTTCATCTCTTGTTTTTTCTACTTTCCTTGGAAATGTTTAAGGTACATTGCCCTCAATAAAACAATTTAGGCACCAGTTAGGTTATTTGCCAGAAAATCAGAGATATATTAATTTGTGATGACAGTATGTGCAGCATATTTCTGCGCTGCTCCTGTGTAGTGGCTACTGAATACCTTTGAAATGTCTCGCTGTTTTGCTCTGTTGACAGCTGCTGCCTGTCTTCCCGGTGCCGTCTTCCTTGACGAGTGTAACGAATGCTTCTGCACTGACGGCGGCATGAGCGGCTGCACACAGAAAGGCTGCCTCGGAACAGGCCCCACCGGTAGGTAACAGTTGGCAGCACTCAGGCGTCTGGGCGCTCAAAAACAACTAGACCTTAGGGTTCCCATGTTAATGCGACGATTTTCAGACGAGGCTGGCTCGTAACCTATGGGACATATTTTGTATTTGACTTCTGGACCATATAGCTATGAGGCTTGGCTACAACGTTTCTATTCACCAGTTTTCGATATTCTGTGCGTTAAGAGGTTAACCCTGCGCTTCTGCAGGGGCTTGATTTCCGCCCCCCTAGGTTTTTCAATCGTAGCGGAAAACGCGGGCGAGCGCCGCCAATTTTGTACACTGTTTGGCATCAATTACGCACACTTAGGAAAAAGTTTTTGACTTAGGTCCTCTCAGTGCAGGTCACAAGTCAATTCAAGTGACTCACTTCAAAAAAATGTTTTGCAGGTTCGTGCAAATCAGTCTTTTTTCGAAAATTTTGAAACTTGCAGGATTTCATAAGAATATCAGTACTACAATTCGTATATCTCGGATTTTTCGTATCGGTGACCAAAGGTCAGGTTAATTTCCTGACCCCCCATTATAAGTGAATGGGAAAATAAACAAATGCTTCCCTTTCAGAAAATATGCATTGGATCAGGCTAATTCTTTCAGAATCATGCTTATTTTAAATGCTCATTCAAATGTAAAGGTGCAATTGCTGCTTAGTGATTTCTACAAGGTCATCTAGGTCATCTAGGTATCAGCATGAATTTGGAATAATAACTCGTTGATAGAAAATAGAGATAAAGATCATTAGTTGACAACCAATGTTTCGTCTCTGTCTGGCGGGCGTTGCCCATATGCAACATGACCTACGTGGGTACAAATGACCTTGACCTGAGTTCAAATTTTTGAAGTTTGACTCTTAGCAGTCACCGTATATGTTTTCAAAAGCGGCTCAATGAGGACAAACACATGGCTCACATGTTTTTCCCTACTTTCTCAGGTGAATGCTAGTTTCACGGAAAACTGTTTGCTAAAAAGCAGTATTTTTGTGACCTTTCATGACTCGGAAAGCGTGGAGCTAAATATCTGATCTGAGATCAATTTTTGCGAAGGACATACATGCGATTGCAAATTTCAATAGCTATCGATCTAGACCTCAATAATCGTTTTGCTCCTAGCTACATAGTTTCCCGAGATAATTGGGGGTTCCTGGATGAAAGAGTCCTAAAGAGTCAAAACGGAAAATTCTGATCCTTTGGTGACCACCGTGGTGACTCAATTGCGACCCTGATTCAAGAAAGACTGAGAAAAAACTTTCCGATAGAGCTTGTTCTAGAGTTCCAATTGCCGTTTTCCGCGTTGTCGCTACGCTTGCGTAAGTCTTTGGAGAATCTCACGGGGGGCGGAAATCAACCCCCCCTGCAGTTCGTGTTCGGCGCGAGCCCCCTGCAGTGCGCGGGTTAAATGGGCTTGGGGGTAGAAAATTATCGGAACGCCCAATGCCGACTAGTGTGGCATGTATGTGGCGACCGTACCGTCATCTATAATGCTAGAATCAGCGCCACCTTTGCGCTTAGTTGTTTTGATTACCGATGCCGTATGCTACTAAAGGTACTGAAATATATTTTTCGACTATGCTTCAGTAGATTAGCTTGAATTAAATTCAATAAATAAATCTATAATCTATGGAAATGCAAGTTAATGATACACAACAATACTGTTAATTTATGATAGACAAAATAGTATTCAAAACAAGTATATGTTGTCTAATTCATTTGGACGCTACATTCCTTACCGTTCTACCCGGTGTCTAGTTACCCTGCCTCGGAGTGGAATCGGGTATGGTGCTGCTATAAGGACACGTGAAGCTGCAACTTTTAAATCCATAGGCCCACAAGATTGTAGTCTTATTGGCTGGGTGCTGGGAAAATGCATCCTGAATTTGTGTTTTTTGGTGGGCTTTACAATATCAACAAATATATGAATAAGATGCACAAAGTGGTATGCTCAAAACAATATTTTTGTTAGAGCGCACACCACCTTGAAGTCTGAACTCATACTTGATGAGCTCAAAATTGTAGTGACGGAGTGACGTATCCGACAATTGTTTCCTGCCTCACGGCGCCATAGTAACTGCAATACACGCACTATCTAACTGGTCCTTTTGCCGCAGAATCCACGCTTACATGCAAGGATGGTTTTCCGACGTGCCCGCAAGACTGCGGCCAGGTTTATAACCCCGCCCGGGACTGTTACGACTGTCCTTGCGGCGTGGGAGGGCCCGGTGACGTCATTGCGGAACATGGCGACCCGTGCCCGCCGGGTACCGTCTTCTCAGACTCGGGCGCATTCTTCAAGTCCTGCAAACCTTCTGACAGTGAGTTCTGGTCGTGTGACAGTGAGTTGTTCAAACTCGCCAGCCTCATCATAGAGTTTGCTGTGAAGTTTGCTTCTGTGACGAACAGATGCATTTTTATCTTGGCATAAGCGCGTTTAATTGGCGAATTTGGTGTTTGTGAGGATACTTATGCACGCCGCCTCGTAGATAATCTGTTTGTCCCTGATCAGGTGCTTTAAGCTACGGAAAAAAATCTAACTTGGAGCATCCATATTGATTTGCACGCGCTGACATTCATATTTCGATTTAATTATAAAAACAACACATGCAAATATGTTGATAACTTGCGATAACTTGCCTAACTGCGCAGATGCCAGCTTCTTAACCCGGCAGTCACAGGGGTATTTCTTGTAACGCGACTTTTTCTGTCAGTAAGTTTCAAGTTAATATCTTCAACGGCCACTTACTTAGGACCTTTCAAAGGTAAAAAATGGTCGGTCCACATAGCACATAGTTTGTGGCTGAGCTTGCCATACATTGATACGATCTTGATTACGTCAATAATACGGCTCACTGAATACGACTTGAATACGACTCACTGGGGGGTGCTTTTTTAGACCTCCTCGTATCTTCGGAACCATTGGGAACTGGGAAGATCGCGCTGACTCAAAAATCAAATGAACACTTCCGATAACGCACGGTTTTGCCGTATCTATGAAATTATAAAAACGCGACAGATATAGGATGCCTTACTACATGTAGCAAACATCAGAAGATACTCATGTCACCATCCATCCCCGTGTATTGTATTAAGTGAGGTCATCTCGGCCAAGAGGTCAAATTGCAGTTTTTTGGTTCAGTATGCTTTGCAATGCATGACTCTAAAATTAATTTTCAACCTGAGCACGACAAAATACCATAAAACTTCGTATATGCAACCCAATGCTCAATAAGGGATCATGGGTCATGGTCAAGGTCATTCATTTTCACAATTGAATGTATGAGTTTATGACACTGAATATTACAACTGAAATGCAAATGTGCAGCCTTACTTAGCACCGTCTCTACCCTTTGTTACTTGTCATGCCCGTTATTGACGTAATCAAGATCGTATAACTGTATGGTAAGCTCTGCTGCACAAACTATGTGCTGTGTGGACCGACCATTTTTGACCTTTGAAAGGTTATAAGTTAGTAGCCGTTAAAGATATTAACTTGGAACTTACTACACATATTCACAACACTTATAGTGTTAACCATATGTATTCCGGCTTACGTAGAATGAGCAAAAACTTTAAAAATATTTAGAAAAAATATTATTTTGACTTTCAAAACTTTTGAAAATCCTGTGATGCCATAAAGGACAAATTCAAGATAGCCGGTGATATTGTTCTGTTCATTTGCCTATATGTGATGTTTAAAGTGTATTATCTTACAAACTGTATTATCTGCAGTTGATTAACATACGGCCAAATTTGACTCGAAATCTATCGGAAGTGACGTCACTAGACTCTCATTTTCTCGTTAAACATTATAACCTGACAATTTGCCTTGCACTGACATGTGTAAAAGTGATGCCCGAAAAAGTAGTGACAGCTTGGCGTCGATAGCTGCATTTGCTCTTGAGATATTTCAAATGTGCCTCACGGGAGGGGGGCTAAAAAACACCCCCAGTGACTCGCGGGTTAACTGATAATGCAGTAGGTGAGCCGAACAATCGACACGTGACGCCCGCCTTCCCCTGCAGAATGTCCCCACGGCCTGGAGTTTATCGACGAATGCGGCAACGACTGCCGGTGCACGGCGGGCGGCTACGGCTGCACACTGAAGGGTTGCCAGCCTGGCCAGACCGGCAACAAGCCGCTGTCGTGCCAGGGAAGTGGCCAACTGCCCGACAGGAAGGGCAAGCGCGTCTTCTGCCACGAGGGCATCGTCAAAACGCAGGCTGCAGGTGAATCTACGCTCGATTCAGGCTATCACTTACAAAGACAGCCTGTAACACAGCTAGTAGCAATGCAAATACGTGATTATACGAATGATATTACGTGCAGCATTCGTGATCATGCAGTCAACATTATGACAATCCCCATTAGTAAAATACTAGTGACCAGTATGTCATTCCCTGAGTATCATTTCATAATAATGGTTAAAAATTATGTCGTTATCGTTGTGGAACCAAACCCCTTAGCAATTCCAAAGCAAAGTTATTTCGATGATTGATAGAAAAGGTAATATGTATTGTCAACATAGGTGCGTCAGCTTAAATACGTTACATTTACTGACAATAGCATATTGTCCAGTTAAAACTTAAGCAAAGGGTAAAAACAAATAGGCAATGACAAGTTAATCACGTTTTGACACATGTGTATTTAATCGACCTTTCAATATTGTAATGTTTGCCTTTGTAACCATGTTTTGCCTTTACAGATGCAGGCTGCGTTCCCGGCTCTGTTTTCAAAGACGACTGCAACAGCTGCTTCTGCGGGGAAAATGGCAGTGCAGGCTGTACTTTCAAAGCCTGCCCCAAACCAGAGCCAGGTGTGGAGAGCGCCTGTCACTTCGAACAGGAAAACAATGATTGTTGGTTGATGTCTGTGTCAGGACTGTTGAATAACTGTTGAATAACTGTTGAATAACTGTTGAATAACTATTGAATAACTGTTGAATAACTATATACTGTATCTGAATAACTGTTGAATAACTATTGAATAACTGCTTGAATAACTATTGATAACCTGCATGAATACCACTGTGAATAACTGTTGAAATAACTGTTGGAATAACATATTGAATAACTGTTGAATAACTGTTGAAATACGCTTGAATAACTGTTGAATAACTGTTGAATAACTATTGAATAACTGATGAATAACTGTTGAATAACTGTTGAATAACTGTTGGATAACTATTGAATAACTGTTGAATAACTATTGAATAACTGTTAAATGCTGCTATATATAGAATAACTGCTTGTGTTATTATTTTGGTTAACGTAACAGATGATATATCATCAGCGATCGACGGTAAAGGCCAATAGCTCAGCAGCGTGACATTTATCTTGCTCTGGGCACATGTATTATTTGTCGCAGGCATTGTTGTGTGATGTGTGAGTGTGTGTTTTGTTATATAGCAGTAGCACGGCTGTTAGGGAAGGTAGTGTGTTTCACCAGTCATAGCATGACTTTCATTAAGGAAGTGGTGTCATATGCATCTCACCCGTCATAGCACAGCTGCTGTTATTGAACAACGTGGAACGTGGTATCATAGTATCCGATCAGTCATAACATTTAACATAGCTATTATCTCCGGCTGACGGCACAATATTTTCGGTGGAGGGTTTTATCATAAATATTATTATGCTGATTGTTTTTAGCAATATGGTGATGTTACTTGTGTATGTATTTCACTCGACAGCTTTTCCTCCTTTTCTTTCCTCGGAATGCCTCTTTCTCTGCATATTTCGCTTGACTTAAAAAAAAATATATTCACATCATGAGTCTCTTTCATTTTTATGTTGTGTGTATCTTATAATCGATTTTCCTGCTTGATGCGACTAACTGAATTGCTTTTGACTAACTGAAACACGACTAACATATTCAATCAAATGTAAATATTAAGTAGCAAAATGTACATATGCGTACAATCAAATGTACATATGCGTACAATCAAATGTACATATGCGTACAATCAAATGTACATATGCGTTCAATTTGCCGTCATGACTGTACCGACACCGTGTTTAATGAGCATCGATTTCATGCAAAAAAGTACAACAGTTTTCCCGTTAGAACTGCATCATGCAAGTGCATTTGGTGTTATACGAATCACCCTAAGTGCTGAATGCAAGTGCATCAAGGGGATAATCTGTGCAAATATTTTGTATAGCTTATTATGCTGTTTGGAAACAGTTCTGGTGCGATTAACTATTAGCAGCTAATTCGAATCTTTGTTTGCCAGAATAAAGTGATTCCGTATATGAATGCCACAATGACTGCCTTGGACGCCAACAAATATTTGTCGAGAGCGTCTACTGTTTGCGGTAGTATGTAGTATGTACATTCATTCAACATTTCCTATTGTTTTACATACTAACGCCCTGTTTTCAGGAGCATGTGAGCACGGTGCCTCCTTCATCGATGAGTGCGACAATGACTGCGAGTGCATGAACAATCAGTTCTACGGCTGCACGAGGAAAGCTTGCAAGCCTGGTGAAACCTCCCAAAAACCGAAGACTTGCGAGGGGGCCGCTGACTTGCCCGAACGCTCTGGCAGGCGCGTCATGTGCCATGAAGGCATCGTTAAGACACAAGCCAAAGGTAAATTTTTTAACATAAATGTAATGAAGTTAAATGCATCATAGAGTTATTGTTTTGGGCTGTCTTAAGTCTTAACACTATTCTTGCTTCTCGTTATTGATGTACTTGCTTGAAATACTTAAATATACATATATATATATATATATATATATATATATATATATAAATATATATATATATATATTATTTATTTTATTTATATTTCTGCTTTCACCTATCTTCGTGTTATTTACAATTATAGTTTTCGTCTCCTATTGTATTCGACGCTCCCGTTATATGATAAGAGCTATTCAGATCTGGTATATTGTTCTCAGATATTTCACTGCTACGCTTATTATGTTGTTCGTGGTTATACTCGTATATCTACTCTAGGCTGACATCGTTAAATGTTTATTATCGAAGAATTCCTGCACCTCCGTGAAGTATTTGGTATCTTAAAGTTACAATGTAGCTTTTTGTTCTTTTACAAAATAGGTAATAGGTATATGTTACCTATTCGTTGTTTGCAGTATATTATTTTCCCGATGTGTCGTGCTGTTTTCTTCCTTTAAATATGCACAAATGCACGCGACTGTTTTAAAATGTTTATCAACTATCAAATGTTTTATAACAACGTCCTTATACGTCCGATTTGTATCATTTATGAGCGAACTTCAGCATAGTGCAATGACAAGGCGGGTTCACAAAGCAACTGATATTGAACTTTGACCACTAACTGTACCTATACCATCTCTTGGCTGTTGCATCCTTGCATACGGTATTGTACGAACCACCCTTATGTTTCAGACGAGCAGTGCCTGCCTGGCTCTGTGTATAAGGACAGTTGCAACACATGCACCTGTGGCGGTGGCTGCACATACAAGGCTTGTCTGACTTGAAGGAGTCTTGTCTGACCAGGTACATATAGAGTCTAATTCCCTTGACGGAGACGGGTTATGCCATGTGTTGCCGAGATACAAGCTATATTGTTAGTTTGATCAAGAACGTCATATTAAGAGAGGCAACTCTGAAGACGATTGTATAATGTACACCCATGTCTACCATGGCGCGCTGGGTCATTCCATTTCCTCTCGTTGAGCCATTCTCTTCACTAACGGTGCTTTTCTCCGCGTATTCCAGTGGCTTTGAGCTCGTTTGGTCGGGCCGCGGGCCATGACAGCGCCCGACAGAAGACGCCACTGAAGCTCGCCGAGCTGACAGAAGACGCCACTGAATCTCGCCGAGCTACCACCGCCGCGGCGCGACACGTACTGAAGCTTCTCACCGCGTCTCACTGAAGCTTCTCACCGCGTCTCACTGAAGCTCTACGGCTCGCTGCGTCTCAACTCTCACCGCTTATAGTGTAGCTTGCTCGGCAATCGCTCCTATGGCAGATGTAGTGCGGCGTCCTGTAACCCTTAACGTGTGCTTCTTCTCCAACTTGCGATTACTTAGGATGGTCTACCGTAAAAGTTATGTGTTTGTCCACCGGTTGCACTTGTTATGATCATATAAAGGTTGCGTCTTCTCATAAGGTGAATATTCCAAGTGAGTCTTCTTTTAGTTGCGTTACATAAGCTGCAATACGTCGAATGTTATATGCATTGCTACTGATTTCGTAAGGCATTTGACTGACGCCACATTTCGACGAACTGTTCTTATGATGGTGTCTGATGTGTGAATGGCATTTATGTTACCCGTATCTCGCAATAAATGATCTTGATCACACCTGTACATTGGAGTGGTCCAAATTAAAAAATGGGGAAGATATTCTGTTCCTCAAGGTTGCCCCTATTCCTTACGCCGATATGTATATCCATGCAAAATTTGGGAATGATCGGACAATATCCTAAGGTCGCAACAAAATGCACGTTTTGTGCACATTGTGTCTGACCGTTATGTATAAGGCAATGGGAGCTGGGGCAGCTGAAAACTGGTAACCAACTGAGAACAAATTAGGTTCAAATATTATTCCTTAGTGGTTCGCTTGGCTATTGAATATACCATCGATTGTTGTAGACCTTATACACCCGCGTAGTATTCATACACTCGCATATTCGCGCGAAAAATCGCTAACGGATGTAGCACAGATGTATTCAAAGGAAATGACATACTCATTAACCCGGCAGTCACTGGGGTATTTTCTATAACACGAGTCACTAGGGGTGGGGGGGCTTTTTTTTAGCCCCCCTTGTATCTTCGGAACCAATTAGACGATCAAGCTGAAACAAACGACAATCGATAGCCCAGGAAAATTCATCGACGAAAAATAATTTTTGATTCCCTAGAGGTCAGTGGTGACGTCACAGGTCAGGTCAAAGGTCAAAATCTAGCCGTTGTAGTTAACATCTAGTTTATAGACCATATTATCCTTCAAAGATTTGATTGCAACATGATCACCCAGAGTGCCTCTCAAAGGTAATGACGCACATCCAGAATTAGCTAATTGGGGGGGATTTTTGGCAAAATGTCGAGTCAAGGTCAGGTCACATAAGGTCATAATGCCGAAAAATTATACGGAAGTAATGGCAACACAATGTACATTCCATTTTACGTGTATACTCGAAATTGATACTCAATTTACCACCTGACCTAATGTAACGTGACGTAAAGGTCAAGTAAAGGTCAAATTCATGTCACAAAAGGTAAAATGTTACATTTGATTAATACATATAAATCAGTACATTTTTTCTAGACGCTTGTCTAAGAATACAATAGTGCTGCTCTTTATTTGGTCTGTATCTGGTCAAAAAGGGACAAAAAATGAAATGTCAAATTTTGACGTCACGAGTAATACAGAATACAGATACAGATAGCTTTAGTCAAAAATACAGGAATATAATTTTTGAAATTTTGGTATGGTGGTTTGATTATGTATAGTTATTTGTTAACAAATTATTCCGTTTTTTTAAATCTTAAAAGTTTTTTTTTCAGTAAAATGTTTGAAAATTTTGGGGTCAAAAACATTTTTTCTTTAAAAAATCCGAGATTGCCATGTTGTGCCCTTGAAATTTGCTATCTTCTCACGTTTCGATTCCATTTGGTCTGCTAAATGGCATTTGTACGGTCTCCTAAACTTAAGCTGATTTTGGTGTCAAAATCGTGTGTAGTGACGTCACTAACTTAGCTTTATCTCAAAAAACATCTGATGAAATTAAGAGAAAAAAAAATGCAAAGGGTGTGAAAAAGATGCCCGGTCAGGTACTATAAATTTGGCGTTGATAACTAAATTATTTCGTGCGATATTCCAGATATTCCTCAGGGGGCGGGGGCTAAAAAAGCACCCCCAAGTGACTTGCGGGTTAAGCATTGAACAACGCTCTTTGGTCACTGACGTCCCTCAAATCTGCTCCCGAAATCGGGGTGGGACAACCGGAAGAGGTTGAAGGAGTACGCTTATGTTGCGGCTGATACAATTGTTATTGTCAACATAAATCCAACCTTCGACGCAATCAGCTGATACCTCCTCTAAACTCCTCCAATCGTTCCCGTGGCGGCTCCCATAACGCTGCTCTGGGCTGCTCCAACTTCTCTGAACTCCTCCGGGAAGAGTTTACTGCTGTTACCGTCCATGTCCATTGTATCAACCGAATTGTTTGGTATCGATTAGCTTAAAACAATAAGCCATGAAAACAATCGAGCCTCTAAACTCAGTGTGCCTCATGGAAGTCGTGCGTAACAGTTGCATCGGACGCTACCTTTTTATTTTTGCTCTCTCGGATATAAATTTAGACGGTATGGTATTATATAATACCGCATGAGGCCGGTGTAAATAAATTGTCGAGACCGAGGTGCTTTCTTGATTTTTGAACGAGGCCGAAGGCCGAGGTCCAAAATCAAGAAAGCACAGAGGTCTTGACAATTTATTCCGGCCGAGTGGGGTATGATTTTTACCATATGCCGCGTAAGTCATTCAATGTGTATTTTTTCATATTTTTAATCATGGTTTAAATTATAACTAGGTCCTTAACCAGAGCAAGAAATTATTTCTTTTTATGTTAAATTTTGACTTCGATAAATTGGAAGAAGCCTTGGAAGCAAAGTCACAAAGCTTTCAGAATTCCAGTCAGAATTTTATACACAAAACTGTTTTCACGCGCGTCTGGTACAACAAATTTACCTAAGGGCTTTTTCGTTGTCCCAATTGTACCACACCTCTCCGGCTAATGTATTTTGATATCCCCGGCATATGGTAAAAATAAGATGCAGTCTTATTGGCAGAGATAACACCGATCCACCACGGACATACTTAGTTAGAAAGAATGCTATAAAGTGAAGAAAAACGGTGAATGGCATTAACTTGTAACTCGTACAGTCTCTCTTGAAAGTATCTGTGCACTGCGGTGGCGGCGCCACCCGGCCAGACCACGGTTGTGTAGAAAAGTTTGAGAGTCACTGAGTGTCTGATCCTACCAGGAATCGTGAAACGCGAGGGGAGCCGAGCGAGCCGTCAAGGAGGTTCCGAGAATCACATGCCCGGGGCTAGCAGCACAATTATCTACTGTGCTCGACAGATCGCCTGGCCCCAACATCGCTATGTGTTTTAATTCGTCAACGTGGCATAACACGACTGTCACGCATATTAATTAATTCACGCAATTTTACGCATAAATTATGGCATTGTGGCTCGCGATTTTTTAGACTCTCCTCGCTCTCTCACTCTCTCGCGCTCACTCACTCGTTTACTCTTTCACTCTCTCACTCTCTCACTCTCCTACTATCTCACTATCTCACTCTCTCACTCTCTCACTCTCTCACTATCTAACTTTATCACTCTCTCACTCACCTTCTCACTATCTCACTCACTCACTTACTCACTCACTCACTCACTCACTCACTCACTCACTTACTCACTCACTCACTCACTTTCGCTCTTACTTACTGCTCTGCAACTCTCACTCAGTTAACATCTCACCTCTCACTCATCTCACTCTCGCTCTGCACCTCACTCATTCACTCACACGCACGTTTTACTCCACTCACTCACTCACTAATCGTATTCACTTGCTCACTCTCCGCTCTCACTCACTCACTCGTCACTCTCGCATGCAACCCACTCTACTCTCACCGTCGCTTACTTCTTGACGATCGGTCACTCGCTCACTCTTGCACCACCCTCACCTTAGCACTCACACTCACACCACTCTCACACTCACTACTCTCGTTCTTCGCACTCTGGCTCGGCTCTTGCACTCTCGCTCTCACTCTTCACTCACTCACTAACTCACTCACTCACTCACTCACGTTCCACTCACTTCTCACTCACCTCCTCCATTCTGCACCCTTGCTCTCATCTCGCCCTCACCCTCACTCTCGACTCCTCGCTAACTCGGCTCACAACGCTCTCACTTCATTCGCTCTCGCCTCACTCACTCACTCCCTGACTCACTCTCCGAACCCTTCACTACTCACCATACTCATACTCACTCAACTCACTCACTATCACTCACTCACTCACCACTCACTCACTCACTCACTCACCTCACTCAAACACACACATCTCTCATCATTCAGTCCCCTCACTTCTCGCACTCTCGCACCTGAAACCACTCTCGCACTCTCCCTTCACTCACTATCGATCTCCTCAACTCACTCAACCCACTCACCTCACTCACTTCACGTCACTCACACTCGCTTTTCACTCACTAACTCCACTCACTCTCGCATCACTTTCGCACTTTTTTGCCAACTCACTCCTCCACCTCATTCTCGGTACTCACTCACTCACATCACCACTCACTCACTCACCCACTAATTTCTCACTCATCACTCACTCACTCACTCACTCACTTCACCTCACTCACTCACTACATCACATCACTCAGTCACTCACTTCACTTTATCACTCACTCACTCATCACTGCACTCCACAGTCCCCGCCCGTCACTCACTACTCACCACTCTCGCACTTACTCTCACACTCACTTCGCACTCTTGTTTTGCACTTACTCTGCACTCACTTTCGTTCTCTTGTTTTGCACTCACTTTTGCACTTTTTTTGCACTCATTCTCGCACTCGCACATTCACTCACTTACTCACTCCCTCTCGTTCTCAGTCACTCACTCTAGCTCTCACTCAATCGCCCACTGTCGCTCTTACTCACTCACTATCTCACTCGCTCACTCTCGTACTCACTCACTCATTAAATCACTCACTCTGGCACTCTCTCGCTCTCTCGCTCTCTCGCTCTCTCGCTCTTCCTCTCTCTCTCTCTCTCTCTCTCTCATCTCCTCATCTCTCTCTCTCTCTATCTCTCTCTCTCTCTCTCTCTCTCCTCTCTTTCTGCTCCTCTCTCTCTCTCTCTCTCTCTTCTCTCTCTCTCTCTTCTCTCTCTTCTCTCTCTCTCTCTCTCTCTCCTCTCGCTCTCGCCTCGCTCTCGTCTCCTCTCGCTCTCGCTCTCGCTCTCGGCTCTTCGCTCTCGCTCTCGCTCTCGCGCGCTTAAAAGCTGCAGCTGCTTATTACGCATCTCGCGCTGTGGCCCGAAACACGACAGAGCTTTACTAACGCCGAGTGGCCAGGCGGGCGCTGGGTTGGGTGGGAAGAGAGGTAGGTGACATGACCTTTGCCGGGTCCGGAGAGCGTCTGGCTGCGAATACACAGGGGTCTTCAAACCCTTTGGGGTAGTTCGCCGGATCGCCGCAACCCATGCACAGATACTTTCAAGAGAGACTGTACATAGTCCAGCGTTGGGAAGGGTGGTATTTAACCCACGCCCCACAGGGCCTCTGCATTTCCTTCGCCCGACTGGGGGGGGGGTGTTTGAACACCCCCTTAACTCGGCTCTTATAGCACGTAAACCAAAACAAAACACACTGTTCGAACCGTTATCAAAAATCATTTCGTAACTATTTAGGACTTTTTTTTCGCTCACGTCAAAACTCAGGTCACCAGAGGTCACCGAAGGTCAAATTTTCCAGTTTTAGGTCATCGCTCCAGAAACCCCCAAATATCTCGGAAACTATGCTATCTAGAAACAACCGTTTAAAAAAATCGCTAGCCATTGAAATTTTCAGTTTTCAAAATTGGCCTCGGGTCAATAGTTTAGGCTCTAGAGGTCATTAAAGTCAAAATCCTGATTTTTGGCAAAACATACTTTAAAAAAATAACTTCTTATCTAATAAAGAAACGCAAATACTTTTGACGCCATCGTGTTTTGTGCTCGTCAAGGCGCTTTGAAAATATGTCAAATTTGATCATGTTAGGTCAACTTAAAAAAATTACCTCAGGTCAAGGTCAAGTGGTGACCCAAGTTGGTAATTTTGCATATCAGGAGATGTGTCTTACGAGATAAACACACTGGTGAGAGTTACACTTCTCTATCTTAATTATGTTTAGAGTTATTGACGAAAAGATGTTGGTGACCTCGGATGACCTCAGAAATGTGCGAAAAGGATTAATAATTAGTTATACCAATTTTGGCGGCGCTAAGCGCCGCCGTTTTTTCGTTATCTTGATAAAACAAGAGGGGTGTTCAAACACTCCCCCCCCCAGTGGGGCGAAGGTTAAGTCGCAAAAAGTTGCGACCTTAAGATTTGCTCGGATTTACCTATAACTTGGCACAAATAGTCAGCTAGATGAGAAGAACAGGGACAGCCTTGAGGAGCACCACATTTCCAACATTTTGGAATCACCGTGTAAGCCTGGACCACTCTACTGTACTATTGGTTCCAAAATAAGCGTCCCGCTGGGTTGGCCAGCACAGCAGTTTAAGGGAGTATAACGCCTTGGAAAATTATGAAAAATGGTGGAGAATGAGAAGCCACCATCTGGGTACTCATCTACATCAATCCACAAACTTTTCCCAAGGCGGTATATTCCCTTTAACTGCTGTGCTGGCCAATCCAGTGGGACGCTTATTTTGGAACCAATAGTACGTGTTTCCAAGAACACAATGTATCAAACGCACCAAGCAATGGACCGAAGAAAAACTACTACAGTAAGGGAGCCCAGGGAGAGGAGGCCGACACCATACATGCTTTTACTTATAAGTCATAACTAGTTACTTGTTGGAGTTTAATGACGCCCATGATTTCATTCGACAGCAAAAATAACGGGCTTGCATGGCTGCATGCAACTACATGTCAATTTTCTGCGTTTTTGCACCGTTCAAAGCCGTGAAGAAAGAACAAAAAGTGAAGCGTTGAAAATGAAGGGTAATTGCTGGGCCTTCGAAATATAACGCCTTTCTACATACAAATGTTAAAAAAAAAAATGAATGGTTTTAAGCATTACTAAAATGATGCTGGAATGTAGATATTTGAGATTGATGCGTTTTTTTCTCTTCAAACTATACTGCACGAGAGCAGCGAGCGCTGTAGTTTGGAAAAACGCCGAGATTAAGCATTACTGCACGAGCGCTGCGAGTGCAGTAGTTTTGAAAACGCCGAGATCACAAATATCTACATACACAAAAGAGTTTGGTAATTCTTTTAGCATATGTCTCAGTATGTTTTTAGCAATAGCGCGAGCGTGTGGTAAGAGGTTTTACCATGTGCCAAGACATCTCCTTAACGTTAGCACGTGACGGCGGTATAACATTTCGGCTCAATGTTATTTGATCTGGGAAAACATTTCTGCCCCGGGCCGAAATGTTTTCCCTAATCTCGTGCAAATAGTATAAAGAGTGAAAAAGTCCTGCTCAGCGGCATATGGCAAATTTCATACCAGACTTGGGCAGGAATAATTATTTAAGACCTCGGTCGGAGCCTTGAATTTTCCGCCCTCGACCTAGGGTCTCGGGCGGAATATTCTGCTCGGACCTCGGTTCCAAATAATTACTGTCCCGACTCCGTGTGGTATTATACAATACCACACGGGGCCAGGAAAATAATTCTTTGGGACCTCGGTCCGAGCTGAATATTCCGCCAGAGACCGAAGGTCGAGGGCGGAAATTCAAGCACGGACCGAGGTCCCAAAGAATTATTCCGGCCCAAGTGTGGTAT